>CAXAMN010008502.1:147062-236802 GCA_963970005.1 Durusdinium trenchii
TAGGCAGCAGTGCTTAAGGAAAAACCCTTCGCAGGTGCTTTCGGGAACTGTTCAAAAATTCAGCACCCAGATTCAGACATGTTGAGAACATGGTGTTCCTTCAGTGACTCATCGTGAGTGGAAAAAAAATATGTTGTCTTGCATTTTCTTTCGCTGGGTTTCAGTTCTGAAGCTCCGTCGGGGAGGAGGCGAAAAGAAAGCGAAGCTCTTCCAAACGTCGGACCGAAACATGGGGCTCCTGGGATCTTCTGGGCCGCGCGGAGGGAAGAAATCCCACGGAAGGATGGCACCCAGCAAGCACGGTGGAAGCGACCAGCAAAACCTGCCATGGGGAGAACAGTAGAGCGGAGTTCGATCGGTTCAGATGGGAAATTCCAGCCAATTTGAAGAACCTCACGGGGCTTTCAAAGTATCTCACTTTTGGATACTTTTGGGATGAGTTTTTCTTGGGATCCGACCATCTGTGACAAGCGGCTCCACTCGCTTTGACCCCAGAACTCGCCTTCGGCCTTCGGCCTCGACACGAACCACACCCAAGCCCTCTCCGCCGGTCCAACGGCGCCTTCCACGGGCGTGCTGCTCGAGAGCGGCCAGTGCCTGCGACCGAGCGACGGGCCGTAGGTTTCGGGAAACGAGCGAAGCTCCTCTCCACCGGTCCCATCCATTCCTCGCTCCGAGGGCTGTGTGGCGACCGATGCGGCTTGTGTGTCTGAATCAAGGTAAAGACATTCAAGGTAAAGACCATGTGAGATTGAAGCCTTGGATGCTCCGGACCTCTGATGTGATTGAATGTTCTCAGCTTCTCAAATCGACCTGCACTGACTGGCCTCGTAGGACTGGCAAGGCAGCCATGGCGCTGGAGGGCGACATGATCTGATCAAGAATGAACCTAAAAAACATCAACTGTTTCATGCTGCTCTCTCGGTGTTTGAATCATCTCGAACTTGCCTCGAGTATGCTCTAGTCAACTACAAAAAGTAACATCGCCACAGTCAGAGTGTCAGAGTGATAATGCCATGCACTTTTTCTTTGAATGAGTCAATCAATGTATGTATCTTTCTGGGCCAAGCCTTGCAGAGACATTGGTCCTCCCCTCCCTTTGTTTGATTCCGACACACCCAGTCCTGTCGAGCAATGTCCAAGGATGACCACAGTTCATTGTTCCTCCCACTCAGAAGAGAATTGTTGGGAAAGAATGGCTGTGCTGGATGCCTCATACATCCACATGAGTTTCTCCGTGTTCCTCATAGGTACGGCCACCCAGTGGGAGAATCTAAGTCAAAAGCGTGGTATGACCTTTGGATCAATTTCCCCAGCTTGAACCTCCTTCAGACCTCTTGCTCAATCAAACCACCCATGTGTATCAAGAGGGCTTTGCAATCGAAATGGGCGAGTTGTTGATCAAGAGTCATCTAGAATCTAGAGTCATCATTGAAATGGGCGCTGCACCAGAAGGACATCTCCACCTTCGCGCCAACGGATCGCCCCGGCGCCAACGGAGCAAGAAACGTAGCCCTTCACCCGCTCGAGGCCGGCATCGGCGCCTGCGGTGCGGGTCTGGTCAAGTGAGCTTGTGAGATGAATTGATGGAGATCTTGGAGTACCACAGGTCAAGTGATGTGGCTGGCAGTATGTGGTAGATTCATCAGACCGTCATCCCGAATTTATAAGACCTTGGATCCATCCCAACGCCTTTGGTGATTTTTCGTGGTACTCGTATCAGCCTCTTTCATTCTAATCATGTTTTTCCTGCAAAACGATGCAAAAGAAAAACACGACACGGGACCGGCGGGTCGCCTTTGAGCGCGGCGGTGGCCACCACCACGGCAGACATCATCGCGGCAGCCGCCTGCGACGAACTCCCGTCTGCGACGTGGCGGTCTGCGAGGGAGAGCGGTCTCCGCAGAGCGCGGACCGCTCCGCAGTGGAATCCTTTTTGGGAGGGTGGACAAAGGCACCGACAAAGGTACCCACAAGGCACTGCTGGGAAAATGGAACATGGATGAAAACGGACCGTTCTGAACTCGATGGCGACAATGGTCCAAACATGGCGAAGGGCCATGGTCCTTGTCTACATGAATCACCAAAAGGAATCAAAAAGGTTACTGCTTTGGGTGTCCTTGGATCTACTGACTGACATGCCACCGAACCAATACGTTGGTCAATTGTTGGTTGGAAGCCCCAGAGGGCATTCAGCCTTCCCCTTTGGGCTTCCCACCGGTTCAACAGCCGCCTCAAGTGGCTGGAACTGTGTTGTATCAAGCCGCTTCGGGCTGAAGACTTTTGAAGCTTAGCGATGTCTCTGCTTTCCGCAGTGTAAGAGTAAGAATGAAGCTTGCACCACCCGTCCACCAATTACCTAACCATCCTAAACCAATGATTCGCATCGGAGAATCCCTTCGATCGCCATCGCCGCAGCCAACACTCACTCGACTACTCGACTCGCGGGGCCGGAATTGCAGGGATCTTTTGCCCCTTGAAAGCTCTGAATTGCCCCAAATCAGGAGCCTTCGAAGCAGCTGGCGTGAGGGACCTGGGCAGTCCAGGATTGAAGAGGCGTGTCCAAGATTCAGCGGGCTGGCCTTCTATGGTTGAGTTCAGAGTGTTTGCCACAAGTTGATCAGTGGTCAGCACAAAGCCGGTGATCATAAAGCTGCTACGCAGAGCAGGCTTAACGAGATTCTCACGAATCATGCAGGTGAGTCTCCGGCCGAGATAACCCACGCATGTTACAATCCTTCCTGTTGTAGAAATGAGATCCTCATCCCCCCACAAGACGACCCAAATGGAACCCCAGCGTCGGTCCTGCAACCACCGTCCCACGACCCACCAATCCTTCCTACGCCAAGTCGGTCCTGGTGAACTGGTGGAGCGACTCCTCCCTGGTGGAAGTACACCAACACCACACCGGTTGGAAGTACCAACGAGTGATCAGCGGTTGGTTTCGTACATGTCTGTCTCTGTGATCTGCCTCTGAAGCGAACGATCCTTGTGCTTTTTTAAAGTGAGATTGTAGAAAGAGAGCTTGCGGACTTCCTCCCTAATTTGTTGAATTGTTGTGTCACTCTAGCTCCTTCAAAAGCGCCAAGAGACTGTGCTCCATGCGAGACTGGTGTTTGTGTCCTTTGACCCATGTGTAGGTACAATGGTCAGAGAGACCCATCCCTCATTTCTCTGGCAGGTGTACCTCCAGAGGTGAAACCAATGGCTTCGTGCACGGGCCCACACACCTGGGCCCTCCCGGCGACAGCTGCTCTTGCGCCTCATCCAGTGCGGCCTGCGGGTTCCCAGCCTGGAGCTGGGCCTGTGCGGCTGGATGTCACGCTGAGCCAGGAACCGGCCAGTCGGAAGTGTAGAAAGCAGTCGACTGTCCAAGCGGTTGGACAACCAAGCGGTGAAAAAATTAAGTGGTTCAAAAATGAGAAAACGAAGCACCACAAGAACCGACAGTGTTGTCAATCTACAGTAATTCCAACACATGTTCCTTCGACCGAGGCATATGGTCTGTGCCGGGCCGCTGTCCCACAAACATCTATGACAGATCTGCCGTCGTTTACCAACTTTTTGGAGGCCCAAATCCTATAGGGCCAGAGCTTATTGGTCAAATCCTTGGGCCGTGTGTGCTAACCCGGCCCGGCCAGGTGTTGCTCGATCAAGGTCGCAATCAAGATCAAGAGTCGACCGTTGGACATCTTGTAGACAGCTTGTAGAGCTATTGAAAGTCTCAGTCGTAGCTTTGCAGTATCCCATGTTCATCCTACGGCTCTCTACTTCAGAATTGACTTCTGACTGGCTGGAACAGCATCCACCCCGCTGAGTTACAGGCACTCCAACCCCAGCCCACGCCTCCACGATGGCTTCTACTGCACGGCCCGCCTGGCGCAGGGTCTCGACCGTGACCGGTCGAAGAAGCTTCGGTCACCGGTGACCCGCGGTGATCGCGCCTGAGGCCAAATCTCGGCGTCGCGCGCCACCTTCAGAGCTTCGCGGGCGGAGGCCAAGGCGGACAAGGAATCCTGGCGGACAAGGAATGTTCGAAGAAGGGCAATCCAAAGGCAACTGCAGAGATGCAGTGCTCAATTAGTCAACTTCCCTCAATCACAAGAAGAGGTCACTAGGAACTGGAGAAGCACATCACACAAAGAACAACAGGAGTTTGATTGAATCGACGGGCGTTGGAACTTTCCATGCTAGATGTCCAGGATGAACGGTGATCTTCAGTAGAACTCCTTTGCAACTGTTCTCCAACAAAGCCTTCGAATATGGCCCAACTGACATCATGCAACACTGGATTGAGTTGGACAAAGGCTTACTGCAAATCCTGTTCATTGGAGACTGAGTATCTTTGTATCCTGTTCTTGACCCGCAGTGCCGTTTTCCAGACGATGTCCAAAGAATGTCATGGCCATTCTGCAGCAGCAACCATAGTGTAACCACATTCTGCAGCTGAACGACGTTCGATCCAATGCCCCCAGATTCCGGCTTCCACCGGCTTCACGAGAGTTTTGGAAGAGACGCAGAACTCAGCGGATGTCATGCCCAAAAAGACGCAGAACTCAGCGGATGTTGGGTCGTCGAACGGACCTCGTTTGGGGTGGTTCGGCCCCTTCGACGGGTTCCAGCACTCCAGACCCAAACCTCCCCCTGCAACCGGTTCCCCCGTTCTCTGGGTGCGCAACCGGCAGTCCTGCAACGTCAGTTGGCCTTTGGCCAATTCCAAGAGCCTTTGGACAAGGCGCCCGGCGCCATGAGTGCCGGTTCAGAGGCCGACAGTGAGTGCCCCCCCGAAGAAAACGACATACTTCAATTTAATGGAACATCTTACAGGTGAATGATGGGGGCACAAGGTGGGACAGCAACACAGGACCCACAAAACCCTCATTGCTCCAGAGTACGATAAAAGGAACTTGCCTTGATGCTCAGTCTGGCCCTCTCCCATTCGAAGAACCAAATGGCCTACGGTCATGTATTGGTGAGTTTACTAAGATGTCCCTTTTCCAAGCTGTGTGGGTTACGGAGAGCAGCTGCATCCTGTAAACTTAAAACAATGGCATCGGGCCAAATCCTAGAAGAAACATGTTGAGAATGCTTGAGATTTGTATGGGACAGTGGAAGAGATGGAAGAAGCTGGACCTCAAGGTCCTATATTTAAAGTATCTTAAAGTTGTGTGAGCCAAATCACCTATAGTATAAGTATGTTCATCAGAGATATCCTCCAAACCCTTCATCCACCTTTAAGTCACTTCCCTTCCTCCACGCGGACCGCACCAGGCCCGCGACCGCGAGCAGGCGGCGCCAGGCACCCACGCGTCTGCACTTCCCCGGCGCGGTGCCGGCCACTGCGGCATAAATCCAGGGCCTTCCGGGCAGCCTGGCGGGCGAGATCCCGAGCCGCGACGAGCCGCGACGCGGAACCTGTGTGCGCGACGAGCCGAAACACGGTTTGGTCCATGTCATGCTTGGTACCACCAGGTGGATTCAGCATCAAAGAGACAGAGACCTCTGAGTTCAATACACACAAGAATACACTTATGTTGTGGAGTCGAGGGACACTGTCCCGGAATGTTCACTCTTCGAGATCTGTTTGGCGTCACAGCGGGTCTATCTGAGGATTGCTCTCTTCCCCAAACAGCCGAAAAGAGTCGCAGTCTGACATCCCTTGCAAATACTGTACATTTGGATCAGGTGCCAGGTCAATAGGGTTTCGTCGAAGGAGTCTGCCCATCACTAGAGCAATTTGGCTTGTCCCTGAATAGCATGAGCTTCGACCTTGTAGTACGGTACAATGATGTACCATACAGTTTTTGATGTATCTACCATCTACATCAATCTACACGTATTGATCCACCTGTTTTGCATGATCAATACTTCTACACAGTACAACAGCTGTGGAAGCTCGGACCAAACTGGACCCAGTGAAACTGCCTCAAGACCTGATCACATCACAGCAGCACAGGCAAGTGGAAGGAGGGCTTGGGCTATCTTGACCTAACACGATCTCACCAGAACATCACCGTGGAGATTGAGGGGAAAACACTAAATGATGAGGGGCTTGAGCAAAACCTGTGAGATGTCTGTCGAAAACCTTCATCTCGACCCAGATCGACCTGTGATCGACCTCTGCCGCATCACCCGAAAGCCACGGAATCGACCTCTGCCGCATCCTCAGACTTGGACATGAAGCGGCCCGCTGCCACAAAGGTCCAGGCGCGTGCCTCCACCTGGAGGATCTAATCAGCCCTATCCCAGTGAAAAAAAAGCAGCCGAGGGGAGTCTCAACCTTATGCCTTATGCTTCCACTGCCAACTGCAAGTGTTTGGGATAGGAGATAAGACAGCGGTTCTGTAGAGTGGAAAAATGAAGGACTCTCATCTCAAATGCTGGCAAAGACACACTTCCCAACCAATCACCTACAGTTTCCACCAGGCTTAGTATGAGGTTTAGTCGTAGGCTTAGCCATGCTGCCAACAGCGCGGAACCAGGTGCCTCTGGAGCCTTCATTTTCTGAGCTACATCCAAGATCAGGTTCGCCGCATCCATGGCCTCCGAAACAACCATGGCCCCCGGTCTGCGCCGGAGCAGGAAGATCCAAACGTGGGCTTCTAGGCTCCCGTGGGAAAGAAGATCCAAACATCTGTATAAGCTGTAGACAACTTTTGACTGACTCTTTCTTCTCCTTGTATGGTTTGTGTTCTTCTTCTTCTTCGTCTTCTTCTTCGTCTTCGTCTTCGTCTTCTTCTTCTTCGTCGTCGTCTTCTTCTTCTTCTGTCCTCCTTTTTCGACTGCCAACAGCAAAATGGTGTCACCCCCAAACTGGTTGCACTCTAACCTGGTATGTCCTGCACGCCCGCGGGCACCCCCTGCTGGTGCCTTCTTGCCATCCCCTCGATGAAGATGTGCTGGGGCAACTACCTGTGCAGTGGCTAGGGCTGGTGGGGTCGAAGGCCTCCCTGCGATGTCCTCTGTGTGTTCACAGAAGTGGATCATATTGTCTTACACCCAGAAGCATGCAGCACGTCCTCTGCAAAGTGCTCCACGGCCCTTTGGCATGTGCACTTGTCTCGGTTCGGGTCCAATGACTACGGTCATGGCCCCGCGGGGTGATGGGGATGTAGAGCAGCCATGACACTCACGACGGTCACAGCAAGTTCAGGCCGTCCTACCTCAAGCACCTCTGCCAGAGTTGGCCAGTCCTGCAAGAGCGCACGAAACATGGCATCCAAACAAATGGAATGCCAAATGGGGGTGGAAAAGGACAGCACGTCGATATCCTTGGAGATATTTGGTGAGGAAATAATGTGATTTCTGTGAATAAGTGCATGAGCCCCAAGATAACCTAGCAACATACAGGTAAATGAACCACATCTCTAAACTAAGAACAGCAGGCTGGCACAAATAGAAGGGACATGCAGAAATCGATGTCTTCTTCGAGTGATGCTGTGTCTTATGTCTTATTCGCAGCGAAAGACCCGTGAGGCAACTCCACATTGCCAGTCCATCTCACATTTTGCATGGACAAGGGCTCTGAAAATGGGCTTTGACTCAGTACGTGGCGATGATAAAAATGACTCTGGCTTGGATCTTGCCCTCCTGAGGAGTAAACCACATGGCGAGAGTGTCTTCATTGTTGTTCCGGCCCAGACCGGAATTTCCTCTGCTTACAAAAACCTGATACTTCTTCTGCGGGCCCGATATTGCCACTTCAGCTGGGGAACGATTCTTCTTGGTCCAAGCTTCCTTGCATGCTTCTTGGATGCATTCAGCCATCTTTGCCATCTTATCATCCTCCCAGCAAGTGCTCAATGAGCTCGGTAGCCAATCAATCTCCTTTTGCTGGAAGCCTCCAGTTCTCAACTTCACAGTCATCTTTGGACCTCCAGACTCATCCACCTCACCACGAATGCCCCATGCAGCAGTCGCCAAGAAGGCACTCAACCAAGCGGTTTGTACAGCCCAGGCCATTGGTCTTGGGTGTGAACAGACAACAATTGTATGAGTCACTCGAGCCGCGTGGGAAGATCATGCATCATGTGACAAATTGCTTGAACCATACCAAATTCCCAATGGGATGGAAAGAGAAAAACACCACAGAAACTTCCACCCTTCCAATCTGCCACAAACAGAACCCCCTTCAACCCTTTCCCCCCCAAACACCTCGGCCATCTCGGCCCGTTCGCCCGGGCTGCGGGGACACGTCGCTCCTGCTCCCGCTGGAAGAAAGCCTCGGCCTCGGCGCCCAGCTGCACCGCCTTCACCGGCTCCACCTTCACCGGCCACGACGGCGCCCGGTGGGGGGGGGGCGCCGGCGCCGTGGGGCAGTGCCTTTTTGAGGTCCCTGGAGAGAGAGTGGCACCCCGCCTGGGGTGGGTGTACAGATGGTGCTTGAATCTTGCTCTTGGATTTACTTCAAAGTCGAATCTTCGGATCGATGAGAAACATCCTTCGACTCCACTGGGTATCTTGGAGCTGGGCATCTGCATCGCATCGTTGGGACGATCGAGGGAACCAATGAGATGGATGGCTCATCAGACTTCCAACTGTTGACACATGTTGGAGGGCCAAGGGATGCGTTTCAGAGGACTCATCGTAATTGCTGTACATTCTGAAAAAAACAACATGGAAGTGGAGTGAAAACCACCATCCTTTCGTAGGGAAAAAAAACGGCCATCCTTTTGGGGCCTTCTGCCATCCACTTCCATCGACTTTTTTCTTGGTTCGTGTATCTTTCTGTGAGATTGGAATGGATTCGAAGCGTTCCCACCATGAAACCGTGCATCCACGTGTGCACGTCCACCGTGACGACCAGAAACCGCACCGTGATGACCTGACCGAGCCCCAGATCGATCGCTTCGTCGCCCAAGCTCCTTGGCCAGGTGAATGGCTGCTTGGGTGAACTGCATCATGGCCTGGCCCGAGCAATCCGGTTTGGCGGCACGGTGGCGGGTGGAAAACAAACCGGAAAGACCTCATTCGCTCATCGGCGCCCCGGGGAAAAGCATGTCGAAGAAAAAAACCACTCACCTGCAGATCCATTCGTGAGACATGGATAGAAAATGGATGAAAAGTCGTGAGTCTGAGCAAGTTTGACCAGAATCATCCAGAGTCATGACATGCGATTCCCTTATTGCAACATGAGAGCCTTTTTTGCCGCCAATATGCGCCACTCGCACCCCGAGGCCATGGGGCGGAGGTGCTCAGGCCCAACACCCACCGGATTCTGAACACTTCGGGAAAACAAACTCTGAAGCCTTCCTCGTGTGACATTGACCATGAAATGATCCGTCTTCGGGATCCCAGCCACCCGCTCACCATGCCAGCTCACCACCGCATTTGGAGCCAAACGCCTCCGCTCTCCGGCCATCCCGTGCCGAGCGCTTCAGCTTGCTCGCCTCGTCCTGCCCCAGTTTCTTGAGGGAAACCTTAAGTTCTGACAGATTGCTGCTTTGAGTATTAGAGATCTCAGTAAGCTTTGCATAGTTTTGCATGGAAGAGAAACACTGTGCCAAGACTTCAATAGCTCGTTTGAGGATACTCCATTCTCGCTGCTTCTCTTTGGTTGCTTTTCCCAACAACCGAGACCAACCGAGACGCTTGGTCCTGCTTTGATCCCACCGCCACTTCGGTGGAGTTGGGAGCGACTAGAGATGACTGGAGATGGCGTCCCTGGTTCAACTCCTGCCTCCCGGCCCATCCTGGTCCGCATGGAATCATCCAGCGACAACATCCGCTTTTTTGGTGCCGCACACCAGGGACATCCATCAAAAATCCTCCAAACCAGCTTATAGTGCCTATCTTCCTTTGACCCAACACCACAGATCTTCCAAGTCGGTCACACGCGTTGCGCAACGAGCCGCGCACCATGAGTCGGTCCTTGACTTGTTTCAGCGCTTCCTCTGGCTTGATGTCTCCACGCTCCATTTGAGCGAGGAGAAGAAGCCCTGAGGAGCTGCTCTGGACATGGAATAAAACATATGCAAAAACGGCCCGGTGGTGAACCGCCCTGTGGTGAACCGCCCCCCCGTCCTTCGCTGCTGCGCAAAGCAAGCTTTGCGCAGCAGCGAGTCTCCACGTCGGATCGACCCATGGGCGGTCGAACACGGGGCGCAGCGTGGAGGTCGGGCCCAGGTCAACTTCACTTAACACCTTCATGGAGGTCGGTCCCTGCCCATCACATCAGGCGCTGTGGCTCCTATGGGACTGTCCAACAGTCGTCTCTTGCATGGCCCCTTGCATCACCAATACAGGCTGGGAGACCAAGCTCCATAGCTACAGTCTGCAGGGCACACGGCTCTGTCAAAACCCTCGACATGCACAAGCATGGTAGGGCGTTGACAGTTGACACCAGTCATAGTCTGCTCTTCTGGCATACACATCTGGCGCTTCCCCCACGTCGGCCGAGCATCTCAAAGCTTCCGCGGTGCTGACTTGATCCTCAGTCGAGCAATGCGCTTTCAGCGCAATAAGCGGATCGTCATTTCCCCCCCACCCCACCGCATGACGATCCCATGGATGCTGAGATGAGAAGATGAGAATTCACCCGCGGTTGTGGAAGACCATTTTCCGAGGACCAACCCAGTGGTTTTGAGGGGATCCATGTCATTCCTCGATCCTTTGGAGGGGGGCAAAGGACCACCTCTGACGGTGGCTCTGCAGAGCCAAATGAACTTTTTTTTTGGTGTGGTCTGGGGGACAGCCACTAGGTACCCATACCCCCGCAAAGTTTTCGCCAATGTTTGCACCCAAACGAATTTGCCTACGCGAGGGTGGTGTACGATGTTGTTGTATGTAAGAGGGGATTTCGCGAAAGGTTTCTCGAGGTTTTGTGTTAGTTTCATTCTACAAAACACATGCAGCATGCATGAAAAACACGGCCTTCGCAAAATGCCTTCTCAACGAAACACAGTAGACTCTACGCGAAATGGCTACGCAAGCCTTCGCGCCTCATGAAACACGTGAGGAAATGTTTTCGCTGCCATGACAAGAGTTTCTCCTAACATGTAGCGCTGTGTTCCAGGAAAAAAACACTCAAATTCCGGAAGGGTGCCCTTCTTCCACTGAAAGCAGGCATCTTCGAAGACATCCTTCCCAGCTGACCCCGAAGGCATCAAAACCTGTATATAAAGGGAACACGTCCACAAGATTCCACAAGTCATGGGACATCGATTTCATGCCAGCTCCCGGGGTCTCCAGCCCTGCCACTCCGCGGCACCCTGGGTCTCGGGCCGACGCATCCCGGGAGAGTTCCAAGGCTTGCTTGGCGGGTGCAGCCGCATCTTCGGCCTGTGTTGGCATCCATGGGACCCCAGCGGTGCCAAGAGCATTTGTGGAAATGTCCATGGCACACATCAACAACTTCAACAGGCCGTCATCATAACCCAATCTTGCCCATCCCATCCGAATTCACCAACCTGCAAGCCAAACTAAAAAACTGGGGGAAAAAAACCGTTACAAGTTACACCGTCCCACGTGTCACGTGTGTCCTCAAAAAAAATCAAGATTCTTGTTCAGTTCATCTCCGTGATTACCGCATGTCTTGCAACTTGTCTCACTTCCTCCAACTTCTTGTTCACGTCTGGCCTTCAGCTGGCTAATCAGCTGCTTGGCCTCCCTGAGCCTGGCACGCCCCACATCAAAAGGTGGATGTCCAATCCAAACATATACCCGGGTGTCGTGCGCTGCTCTCAACACTAAAAGGCACACACTCCACCAACAATTCCGTACAGAACAGTTGCCCCATGATATTTGGATGCCCTGTGCCTGAACCATTGGTCAGTCAATCATCAACAAGTTGCTCTTCGCGCGGACATAGGGCAGCTGACGCTTGCAACCACTGCGAGTCACAGTGCTCGTGGCAACACATGCAACGTGTTGAGCTTCACAGTCTTAGGACACACCACGAACAAAATAACGTGGAGCCAAGTGTACTGAGCGCACAAGTGGATCAAGTGCCAAGGCTCCTAGGTAAGACCGCAAGGCCAACGTGACAAGAGCAGCCATAACCACTTGAGCGGGGAAACACGAAAGGTAGAGACGGACCGAGTAGCTGTCGGGACCTTTTCTGGTGAGGGACTGTCTCCGGTGTTTCAGGAACGTGCCCCTTGGTCAGTCATGGATGAAACCAACAAAGCCAGAGAGCACAAGAAGGCATAAGAAGGCTCAAGAGGAACACCGTTGCGGTCAGATTGCGCCACACGGCTCTGCAGAGAGGTTGCGTTGCGTCGACCCTCGTTTGTGTCTAGGTGTGTGAAAACAGGCGCGCGTAAAAGTCGCAATGCGTAAACGCTCGCATGTGTACCAGCTATGGTCCCACAGCTGCCCGCACTGTGTCAGGATTACAGGCCTGCACGCGTTGCGTCGAAGCCGCAGTGACTCAGTGACCAACCCCCTTGTAAGGATAGTGCTGGAGGGGTGCGGCCGGTACTGCCAGGGATGGACGTCACGCTATGGTGGGTGTGCTCCACGATGCGGTAAGATTTCGCCACGCTAGGGTATAAGGCTGAGTCGAATGGTGTTCCGCGACGCGAGGGGTTTCTCCACAGGGCTTTGCAGAGAGGCTGTGTTGCATCGATGCTCGTTGGTGTCGAGCAATATGGTCTGTGAACGCAGTACGCGCTGTGTCAGGCGGCATCGAAGCTGCATTGCGCGACCTCATTGCGCAGGGTTCGTGCTGTATTGCGCAACCTCATGGCCAGCGTCGTGCTGCTGTGACTGTTAAGCGCCGCATGACTTCACCTTATGTCCAGAATTTAGTAGTGCTGGCGACGAGGGGAGGGGACGGGGAGGGGAGTGGAGGGGAGGGGGGGGGTGAAAGAGTGACTAGGGCGTACACGGTAGAGGTGCAGACCGCTAGTGTCTTTTACTCACGCAGAGTCTTATCCTATATCTCTTTGAGCCTTGAGCCAGTCAAGCATGGACACACTATATCAGCTGTTGGAGTGGAACCCTGTACAGGTAGGCTCTACTTTTCAGCAGGCACAAGATTCATGTCCACTTCTAGCTGATTGCGTATGTCGCATACTCTTTTTCTACTGCAAGGCTAAAACAGTCCAGCTAGCTCTGACAACTTAAAAGAAAACTACGGTGCCATGTACTTACCTAATCCAGTGTGTTTCACACTTTGGAGAAGGTAATCTCATAGCTACTAAATACAGTGAGGGAGCAATAGCTGACTCACCTCAAGTACAAAATCAAAGCGATAATGTACCTCGGCTGGAGACTGTACTTTTCGCAGGCGGAGATACCATGTACCGGCGCTCACTAGCTCTTTAGGGCCTGAGCTAAATCAAACTAAAAAGGGAAAGCGGCTTTTTCTCTACAGAGACCTATAAAAGAATCAAACGACACTCGCGTAACAAAGAACTAAAAATTCAAGACCGCACAATGCAATGAATTAAGATGCCTTGCAAAATGCAAGGAGCGTACGGTCCGAGGAATAATCTTCTCGTGACGTGGTCTCGACCGCTTTCATTCACAGACAAAATAAACTGCATCAAAAGGACTCTCTTTCACATTCACATCAAAAACACAAGAAGGAGATACCGGCAAATGTATGTACAAAACTTGCACTACAAATGCAGACTTATGAAATGACTTAATCATCAACCATGAATGGTTGTCCATTAGAGGTCATCTCAGAAAAAGCGGCTGTGATAGATATCATCAGTTATGCAAAACTGTCCATACCTATCTGCATGCTAAAGCGTATAAACCTGGAATGCAGGAGTATCTTCTTTGATAAAAAGTTTCTCCTCATTGCAAACCAGAATTTATTAAAACTTCAGCCTGGCAACTTAAAGTCAAGCCTGGAAGCAAAGTATCAACTGTAACCAGAAGTATCTTCACTTCCTAGCCATCATTTAAATTTCAGCCTTCGCTCAGGAATTATGCCGCTGCAAACGATGAAGTTGCTTGATCAGAAGTTGGCGGCCTTCCTTTCCTTTTATTCTGCTTTTGTCTCTCCTTCCTCCGCAAGTTCGCCTCATGAAGAGTTGGTCCCATGCGATACTGTTTTCTGTCTCCAGATGAAAAGGAAGCTGGTCTGAGTGAAATAAACATTGGACCATGACTGTCCTCGTCAGTGGGCCTTGAGCACATAACCTCCGTGTCAATCATAGCAAAGTTCTCTGAAAAATTACAGATGAACTCCTTCGTACTCACTGTGGAATTTTCATATTCCTCTTCACTCATTGAATGACCCCATTCAACAATGGTAGACAAACATGTATCGCCAAGCTTTGATCCTTGGTATTCTTCTTTTTCAACAGTAGAATATTCTTCCCAGAGTTTGTCAAAGTAATCTTCACAATTCTTGAGGACCTGTGAAGTTGAACTGTAAAATGTTCTGGGAATAGGTGCTTTGATACCCGGATCTGCTTTGACACGAGCTTCTGAAAACCTGCGGATCCAATGCTGCATGGTGCTGTAATAGTAGTTAGCCATTGGCTGCCTTTTGTACCCAGACATTCTGTAGGCCAAACTATTTGCATCACCAGAAATGATGTCCACCTCATAGACAAAACACTCGTAAAGCATCAATGCTGTCTGTTCTCCTGTCAGTAGGTGGGCATCCACAGCACGGTGTGTATCAACATGATAATTACAGACTCTGATGGTATGCATGTTCGCTCGAGTAAGTGGAACACGCTTGTCCTCAGGACCATAGTCATCAAATTCAAAGTCTGCATCCTTGAAATCTTGACGAGGCCTTGTTTCTCCAAAACAAATCTCGTAGATAGCCCAAGTTACATCACGCTGTTCACAGTGACCAAGATCTTGGTCATGTCCAGCAATGATCTTGACATATCCACCTGGTGCCAATCTAGCCATCACTGCAAGATTCTCCCAATCATTGAAACAAACTGTCCAATTCTTTTGCTCAATAAATTCCTTGGCAGGAACAAGAAGATGAGCTTCCTGGAGAATCACGACATGTGCACGTAAAAAGAAGAGCATGTTGAAGAAAAGGTTGTTCTCAAATTGCTCATTCTGAAGTGACATGGCGTTCTGTTTGCGTGGCCTCATTGCACTATCAAGTCCTTGGAGAAACCTTGGTGTGGTGTACTTCTGACCGCGAACCATGTTGCCATAGTTCCAGGATAAAAATGTCAAGGACTCTGAGCTGGCCAATAAATTAGTTCCATATGGTTCTTCTATTCTTCCCTTGAGGAATCTTCTGCACAGCTCTTCATAGAAGGTGACAAAGTCCCAACTGGGTCCCTTGGGACCATATGATTCCAGTTCCTTCTTGAGTTCCTTTTTCGTATCCTCCAATTCTTCTCGAGCATGACCTGCCCTTTCAAGGGCCTTTGGATCGACCTGATACCTGCCATCCAAATAAATGATGCGGTCATCATTGATGAAGAATCTCTTCAAATCATGCTCTGGTTCATGTTCATAACAATCAGGTGGAGGTACTGGACAGATATTGCGAATGGATCGAACAAAATCATTCTCGTTGATCCTTGACTGATAATGAGGATGGGAAATCTCACCTTTTCTGAAACAAACATGATTCAGCAATCTTGCATGAGTTTCCCTGAAGCATAGTTGATAAAAGCCAATACCTGGATCTCCTGTAAGCTCTCCAAGCAACTTTAAAGGTGAAGTGTGCAACTCATAGGTATTGTCAACTTTTGTTGTATCCTTTTCAACAACTACTTCAGATGGAAAAGATTCTTGGATTTCAGCCTCCAATTTCTTCTCTCCATCATCCTCTCTGACCTCCTTTATCTTCTCCACCGCCTCTTTCTTCTCTTCCATGGTTGCATCATCCTGAACTTCTTCATGAAAATGAGGATCAGGAATCTTATTCAGGCGGCTTTTCTTAGATTTCCGCTGACCTGAAGTATCATCAAGGTTAGCATCCATCTCACCTGATGGTAAGTGCGATGCAGTCGAGTCCTCACCTATCTCTCTTGACAGAAAGTGTGGTGTTGACTCTTCCTTGGCTTCCTCCTGGTCAACTTCCATCTTTGGTTCCTCTGAAGGAAAAACACCTGCATCTTCATCAAATATTTCTTCTTCCTTTCCAGGTTCAACTGCAGGATCTTCTTCAGGAACTTCCTCTTCCATATTCTCATCTTCTAGAAGTGTTCTACTTCCAGTATAGACTTCACCAGTGATAGTGGAGACTCTTGTATAAGGAGGAACTTCTTCACCTGCTTCAAAAGCTTGTTCTGCAACATCCTTGGTGAGCAAGTCCTCTACAAGATTTTCTCCCTCGGTTCTTGGAAGAGGTCCTGAGGTCTCATAAAAATCTGTCCTCTCTGAACTGAAAGCTTCTGTCGCCTTCTCATTGTCCTTTTGATCCCTGAACAGGTGAGTAATCTTCACAGCTTCTCCCTGTAGCACCTGATCACCTCCTCTATACTTGTCGACAATGGAGCGCCATACTGGAACATCATCATCATCAAAATCAAGCTCCATATCATCTGCCAACAGGTATGAGATGTTTTGAGCTGCCTGTTCTTCTTCTTCATCACGTTCTTTGGCAAGCTCCTCATCCTTCTGGATCTTGAAGATACCCTTCAGGATGTCTTGTAGTACCTTTAAGTTCAGCTTCGATGATGGCTCATACGTCCCTGAACTTACAGGCTCAACTACAACACGAGAGCAAGAAATCGCCTCCAAAAACTTGGAATTGTATTGGCGTTCAAACTCTTCCTTCTTGATCATCTCATACAAGGGATCAGAAACTGCAACACGCGCCTGAACATACTCACGAAGTTGATAACATGCATGTTGCACAAATCTACTGTTGGAGTTGTGAAGAAAACTCTCTAAATGATTCCTGTCACGGTCAATCAAATACCACACAATCCTTGCAGAAAAACGGAATTTCTTGAAGTTCATAGCAAAATGTGTATGATACTTCTCTGGATTCCTTTCTGCTTGTAAGGCGGCCTCTGAAGTCTTGTAAGCTGGGAGATTTGTGTCTGGATCCAAAATCATAAACTCTTCCCACAAGATCGAGTGGTCAAGAACCCACTTGGGAAGCACCTTGATGAAAAAGTCACAAACAAGTTCTGACACAAGGTGCATGACGCGACCAATCTCTTCCTCCTGCTTGAAGCGATAGTGCAGTTTGGCAAATAAAGGATTGTTGAATGCTTCCTCCACTGTATTGCCAAAATTATCCCACTGAGGTTCTGGAATACCAAAGTTCCAACCCAGCAATTTGGGATCTCTGCACATATCCAAGAAGCTTGAAAGCTCTACAGAAGCAATGCCATGGTCTGTCAGAATTTCAGCCCAGCGGCGTCCATTCTCCCAAGCACGGATGAAGAAAAACTGTTGGTATCCAGTTTGTGCCAACTCCATCCACTGAGAAATTCCGGGTTCAAAACTCGGTGCATACGTCTTGGGGTCTTCCTCTGTTCCATAAACACTTGGACGTAGCAACTTGTATCTTCTACAAAAATATTCTCTCTGGTGCCTTGTCAACCTGTCCCAATCCCTCACAAGGATCACGTCTTCTCCAGTGCTCTGGAGTACACGTGTTCCTACACGATCATGGAGTGATACCATGCCAATGTCATATACCATCCATGGGTTGAGAACCAGGTTGTTGACATTCTGAATGAACCATGTCATCTCACGCTCAGCAACATGAGCAGAGTCATCTTCTTCATCTTGTTGAGGTTCTCCAGAAGTCCTGGCTGTTGAGCTCTTCGAAGTGATGTCCGTCCAAATGTGATCAAAACGAAGCACTTCCTCATCAGCCTTCACCAGTCTTGCCTGATCCTTGCTCAAAACTAATGGGTGAACCATAAACAAGGACCTTGAGGTAACACCATCTCCATCGACAATCAACTTTGGAGTACTATAGCCTAAGATACTCCAAGGATCACGATCATCGATTTCCTTAGGTGCAATCAAAGACCATCCTTGAAGATAATGGCCTTCTGACATCGACTGACGTGACCTCAATCGTGACCGATTGTACTCACGTTCAGGATGATTCTCATATTGGACAAAACGGGCGATAGCACCTAAATCCAAATTGTCCAACCACAAAAGCATATGCCTCTTAACTTGTTTTGTCTCAGGCTCCTCGGCATGAATCCTCCTGAGAAGTTCTCTGGCATATGGCTTGTCAATAGATAATCTGGTGAACAAAGCTCGCACTCTCTCTTGTTGCACCTTCTCACTATTGATGAGCTCCATCATCTCCTCTGCGGACTTAGGATTTCTCAACTCCTTAGCTGGCTCTGGAGCATCTCGTGGTTGTGGTTCATCCACACTAATGTCCAAGTATTCGGGCTCCACATCACAATGTGCAAGCACCACTCCATTGTTGCTGAAGTACAGAGGACGTCCAGCCCGAAGCCAAAGAATCACATTAAGCTTCACATACAAAGGCTGTCCATAATCTCTTGGAACCACTGTACCTGGGCCTAAAGGAATGTAAAGCGAAGTTTGTGGATTGCTGTACATAAAATGAACATAATCTCTTCCTTCACCTCTATTCCTTCTATTCCAACTTTGAGGGTCTCTCATCAAACCATACCTCTCAATGCTGGCCCAGTTCTCCCTTCTGGTAACATGAAAAACATGTCCCAAACATCTTGCCTCAATAGAAGTCAATCTATGATTCAACTTCTCTGGACTGATGTTTTGCATGAGTCCTGTATGCCCTTGGTTCACTCCCAAACGCATGGAGAAGGGCATATCGTATTGATTGCCTGTGTTGTACCAAACATTCTTGTCCAAGCGAATCACCAAATGAAATCTTTGCTTCTCATCGCTATGCAATATAGCAAAGAAAGTATTAGGATAAATACGAAAAGGCGATGGCATTCGAGCAGTTCCCTCTGTGATCAGAGGCATAAGCTCTATCATTGCCCTACTGTCCATCAACCTATCGAGAGAACGATCATGTCGTAGCATATAGTTGAGCCCCGTGGCTATCTTCCCATAATCGTTTTGCCTCCACGCGACTCTTGTTGCCACGAACTGCCTACTTCTCTCATATTCATCCTCTTCCTCTTGGGTGACATAGCCAAGAGCGTATCTGGCAATCTCTGCGAACCGCCGTACTCGAAAATTGAACTTAGTATGGTTCTCAGGTGCCAAACACATTGCAAGAATGTCGGTTAAGATCAATTCATCCTGCTCCGAGTTCCTATGGAACTCAACTGGCGTACGTGGGCGTCTCAAACGGTTTGCCCAGTTCTGAGGTTGTCCCCAAGGAACCTTTTGTGACCAGTTTCGAGCATACTCAAAGATGTTGACCATATTGGACGCTCCCTGACCGGTCATCTCTGTTGATACAAAGTCCACCGGTCAGAGGCCAGTGTCCTAAGTCTTAGAAATGACAGGTAGTCAACGATGCAAGGCAATAGTCTTCGAAAGAAAGGTGCTGATCTTGCCAAGCTAATTTGAGCCGCAGGCACAAATTCATGAAAGAAATTCAAATTTCTCTCAAACAAAAGCACATGCATTGAATTCTCTCCTCTCACTCTCAGTGCAAAGAATCTCCAAGATAAAACACATCATGTGAAAAGTCAACATGTGTGCATACTGTAGGAAGCCATCCACGCAAATATGCCTTGTGTTCAATAAGAGATCTAAAAGGTGGATGTGCATCGACTTCCTTTAAACAACCGCTGCGTACTGCATCTATCAAAGCTTGTGGACTAGCAGACTTCTTAGTAAGACAGTCAGCGAGACACCACTGAGTGCGTATATGTGACAAGTCAGCAATTGCACCAGAGCATGCTTCCTTCCTAAGCATTTGGATCATATGAATAGTCTCCTGTTGCTCAGGAACATGAGTAGTACTAGCTGTAGTCACAAGATTGTTAGCATCAGTGCGCATGTGAATGTCAGTAGAGTAGCCTGTAATGTCCTTGATCAAGCCTCTAAGCATTTGGCAAGTGCCATAACACTTCATGAATGCATACAACTCTGCAACAGTTGTGGACAGGGTTGTTCTCTTGATCTTGGAAGATTCAAAGAAAATAAGTGAGCCTTTAGTGTTCTTCTGTTTTGCCTTCCTTTGCTCACCCATAAAAATAACCATCGCACGTTGAGAGGATTTGTCACTGTTGTTCCTGAATGCGGCATCTGGCATAGCAATTAACCGTGGACTACCTTCCAGTGGCCAAAAACGTAACTCCATAGGGTCAGTCACGATTTGTTTGCACAGCTTGTTCAGGGCCTTGCAATCACCTATTGTAGGTCCTGCTGATGCTGATGCTGACCTTGAGAATTGGTAGCATGCTTGGAATTGTGTTCTGGATTGTAACCAGTTTATGCTGCCAAGAAGTGATCTGAAGGCTGTGTGCATGTCTTTGTCACACTTTTCCTCATCCTTCAAACCTTTTGGAATGATAATCTCAGTCAATTCCTGAACACAAAGGGATTGTTCTACTGAGATGTACTCCTTCTTCTTGGTCTTCTCTTGCATCTTCCAAGCAACACGTTGTCCAGTAAACATCAGGTCATTAGTGTCCTCATGTCCAATCTTAAACTGTGACTTCACAATATCCTTGAACTGTTTCAAAAAGATATCATTACCTGTCACAAAAAGATCATCAACATGTAAACAACACATACCAATGGGTGACCTATTCTTAGAATTACTGCCATGCACAGGGTCCATAAAATGCTCAAGCAACTCTTCCACTACTTCAGGTGTAAGCTGAGGCGTTTGTGTCACAGTATACGTATGTTCTGCAGGAAGAAAAAGACTGACAAGCGTTTCAGCTTCTTCCTCTAACGTCACTGCATTCTTCTCGTTTCTGATATCCTTGTTTGTCTCGAGAAGCCACCAAACACCCTTACGCTTAACTATTGAAGTCCGAAAACAAAAGCGCGAACGCGAGTACGTAGGTTCGGGAGTGCGAAGAGCTTTAGCGCGATAAGCGACTTGAGCATGGCCATTTGCATATTGATGCCAACCTGCCTTGTGCTCTACAGAGTCAAGGAAATTCTGGAGTTCCTGATCTACCACAGGAGTCCATTTTCCATCCTCTGCCTTAAGCAGGCTACGCGTCACCGTCTTCTCCGACCTATTTCCGTAACACACCGAAAACAGACGTTCTTCACAGAGAAAAGACCTACGAACTTCCTCCGCTGTGTCGTGGAATTCGTTTGGCGGCGCACCTGCTACGTAGAAGGATACCGGTTCCGGTTCGGCTGGCATCTCCTCTGATGAGTAGTTCACAGCCTTAGGAACCCTCAAACATCCGGAGTAGCAAACGTACGTGCACCGATCGGCTCGAGTCGGAACGAATCCGAGTGAGTGCAAAAACTTGTCGAGTCGATTCCACCAGCGACAAGGCGCATCACTCAATCCGTACACTGAACGGGTGCGCAATCCGACAAGATACGGAGGCAATCCGATGTCGGTCGGAAGTTGAACGTGAATAACGCGTCGCTCGAGGTCGTAAAGTTCCCCCTGAAGAAAGGCAGTTTTCAAATCGATGTGTAACAGGTCCCAGAAAGAAGAGGCTGCATGCTGACATGCTACGCGAAAACCATACCTGGTCGCGGTTGGCGAGTCCGTTTGGAGGTCCCATTTCTGGGCATCTTGGAAGCCTCGACAGACCCATCTGGCCTTAAACTTCTTAAAGTTACCATCTTTGTCAATCTTGATGGTCAGGACCCATCGACCGGTAACATAGTTATCGATCTTATGCTTTCTTCGGTCTCGATACTTCATCGCAGTAAAGTCTAAAAAGCTGCGAAACTCCTCTAGTTTAGCTTGCTTGATCTCCTTTGCATACTTCCGGAGCACTTCCGGAGTAATCACACTCTCTGCCTTTGGCGTCTTCTTAGCCATTGTCTTCGCAAGATACTGGCAGAACTGTGAAAAACCTTTCGGATCATACGAGTTAAAACTCGGAGGAGCTTGGTTCGGACCTATGACACAAAAATCCATATCGTCAAAACTAACAAAAAGATTTTTCTCATCGTCCAGATCCTTATCTGGATCCTTCTCAAAACCTTTCACATCTTCTTCATCAAAAATAGGTTCTGAATCTGTTTCATTTGTATCAATCGTCTCATTGTCATCGTCTTCGACTGTGCTCGTAGGCACGGGAATGTCGGCTGCTTGTGGCTGATTCGAACTTGATGCTGTCGGATTCTCCGAATGTCCAGGAAAGAAACTTCTTGGCACTGACTTCGGAGGTGCCGGAATAGGTTCGTCATGTCCCGGTAACTGAACCTTAGAACGTTTTATCTGAAACTTCACCTTCGCCTTTGGCAAAGCATCAGTTGAGTCCACAGAAAGCTTCCGCATGTGCTTACTGTGACGTTCACGATTCTCCGGAACATATGGTTCTGGCTCCGGCGTGTTCGAATCTGGCGACGGTACGAACGGATGAACGGGATCCGTATCACTCGGAAACCCTATCGGTGGTTGACCCGGATCATCTGGCGGACGGAATTCACTCGTAATCTCCGGCATTGCCTCTTCCGGATCGCTCGATGGATATCCGAGTTGCTCTAAAGGAACATCGGGATTTCCGAACTGATTCGGACCAGCTACGGAACCTGTCGGAGGTGGTCCCGGAGGTTGTCCACCCTGGTGATCATCAGGGTTGCCACCCGGTCCATCATCAGGCGGATACATATCTTCATCATCTGGATCAAAATACTGCTGTTCCCCCGAGACGGGAATCGGCTCATAAGCCATATCATCATCCATCGGTGGTCCGTAGTCTGGAGGTTGATCCTTTGGATCCTCTAGAGCTACTTCATCAGGAGTCACAATGCGCTTCACGGCGCCTGTCGTCTCTGCTTCGTAAACTATCATACTCCAATGATCTACCAAAAACTGTTCATGATGAGGAGACAGTTGTGACACAAACATAAAAAAAACCTGATGGTATTTTCCTGGCTTCCACATAATCAACACTGCATCATCCTCAGAGTTGAAGAGAGGATGCACTCTACCAAAAGTACCACGATAGACCTTACATCTCTCAAAATACATCTGTGGCAAGGTTCTTCGTCTAATCTCCTTCAGGCCTGGAATCAATGACACAATTCGAGAATCAGAGGATGTTGTCACATCAAACTCTGATCTCTGAGGTAGTGCATCTACCTGCCTCAAGGTTCTGATCAGTTCAGTAGTAGTGAACCTTTGTGGTAGTATGTGTCGAAGTGGAACCGGAATTTCCGTCGTCTCTTCTGTTCTTACGGAATTCAGCAAAATTGACTGATGAGCTTCTCTCTCTAACAAAAGAGCTGTTCCACACAAACTTCCAGAGTCAAAGTTCTCCAGAAGATCTTCAATAAGGAAACTCTGACGCTTGTCGGAAGTCTCACTATAAGGAAGGAAACGATTCATCTCAACCAAAAATGAAAATGGAAACTTCTTCCAGTCAGGATCCTTAAAGTACTGGTTGCTTCTAGTGGCTTGCACTGTTTTAGCTTGAAATGAACAGTCACCAATACCTTTCCATCCTTGGCAGGATGCATAGGAATGGAAGACTGTCACGTAACTCATTCCCTTTGGACAATAACAAAAACAATTCATATTCACATCAAAGTTAAAAATCGGATCCTTCAACGAAGAAATGAACTTCTGCAAAAACAAACAAAACTTGTTTCCTTTGGGAACAGTCACAAACACATGTTTCTTCCTTCTCAACTGCCACTCAATCACATTACAACATAGCAACCAAATAGAAGCTCTGTTCTGTTTGGGAGAA
Organism: Durusdinium trenchii; assembly: GCA_963970005.1. Taxonomy (NCBI): domain Eukaryota; class Dinophyceae; order Suessiales; family Symbiodiniaceae; genus Durusdinium; species Durusdinium trenchii. The sequence goes on from CAXAMN010008502.1 coordinate 170,729, forward strand.
GGGTTGTTGATCACTATACAGTGGGGCTGCAATCTCTCCAGTTGCTGCCAAATACCATCTTGACCCTTCATAGTGGAAAAGTTGTGTCCTGCCTTGAAATCCATAGGAGATGCAACTTTAACACCATTCTTTGAAAGGAACCAAGATAATCCACTGTTTCCATGAAGTAACTCAACAACATCAGGATGATCATCATTACAGAAGAAAAAGGACTGTTCTCCAAATTCGGCATCAACATACAGTTCGTGATCTTCACGTAAGTTCTCCGGATTCTCATCGTCTAATGCCGGTATGGAAACATCATGCCACTCATCGTGATCACGTCTAACCTTCGACTGATTCACACGTACTACTGCCTTACCAGTGTTGGCTTGGACCATAGCTCCTTCTTGTCCAAGTACTGTGGCACGAACCCAACGTCCTTTATCCTTGAACTTTGATGAATCCTGAGTCCAAACAAAAACCTTCCCTCCTTGGAAATAAGGACCGTCGCTTGGCATAGTCCTTCTTGCAAGATCTGCTCGAAGGTCCTGAGCTTGTCGTGCTTCTTGATGAGCTCTCAAAGCCACACGTTGTAGTTCCAAATTTGTACGATCTTGTGCGGCGGCATTAGCTGACAATTGCTCAGGGCTTGCGGTCTCAAGGTCAAAAAGATCTGGTGGACGTCTTCCAGTTGCTATCTCTATTGGTGAATATCCACTGATAGTCAACTGACAATTTCTTGCCCAAACTACCTTCTTGACCACTTCTCTGACCGTAACACCACGAAAACGTGGGTCATCCAGATCTACCTTCATAACATGCCACATACGTTTGAACAAACGTACAGCTGTCTCTGCTCGGTTCGGCCAAGGAGTTCTTGGCCCACAAGGACATTGTTGTATACCATGGAACCTGTAGTATTCAACAAAAGCATCTGTGAAAAAGGCTTCGTCTCCTACGATGGCCTTTGGAACACAGTTGTTCTCATCAGACCATTGCCTCAATGCTTGGATGGTGGTTTGATCTATGAGGTCTTTCTGTGCCGTAGCCCAGAGAAGATTTGTGGCGCCATCAAGAACAAGTAAGATGATATACTTGTTCTTGTGAAGTTCAACCTCACAATGATCAGCAAAAACAACATCACCAAAACATGAAGCTCTAATACCGGAGACTCTGGCTCGCGGCGGAGGTGCCACTGAAGTGTTACAAACACGGCAGTTCCTGACAACTGATTCATACTTCTCTAAAACAGAGTCAGGAAGCTTCAACATAGAAACACGTCTACGAAACTGAGTAGGACTCATATGGTAGTGCTTCACATGAAGCTTATAAAGCTCTACCTTGTCCTCCAGTCTCTGTAACATCTTCCTATATGCCGGTGTCATTGCAACAACTTCACTACCAGGTAATGGGATTGAAATCCGCCTAGGCTCAAGAGCGCCATCACCTGGTTCAAGTGGTTCATGTTTATCACTTGATGGTCCTTTTGATGCTTTAGGAATTTCTACAAGTTCACCTTCTGGCCTCTCAGGTGGTTCTGAGGGAGCATACTCCTCAAGATCATCACCCTTTAAATCATTCTGAGGCTCAGATGGTTTCGACTTGTGTCCCTTCCAAAATGGATCAAAACCCTTGGAAGTATACCGAAACTTTGGCGGCACGGGCTTTTCCGCGGCACTTGATGGTGCACCTTCCTTCTCTGACGAGAAGCCTGGTCCCCTGTCCTTTGCAATGGGAACCTTCTCTGAGGAGGAGCGCACCACTGCATCGGGATCACCAATGCCACGGTGCTCAATGCCAGCCTTCCTGATCTTTAGATCTGGAATTTTGGCATCTGGTTTGAACTTAAAAATTGTTCTACCACGCCATTCATAGCCAATTTGTAGGTCCTTCCATTTTTCCTTGCGCCAATCATCTTGCTTCTTGATCTCTTCTCCACCTTCTTTCTTCTTGATGATTGTCAGTCGCAAGTCTTCCAGCAAGTCAGTGTCTACAGGACAGGACTTAGTTGCTGGAAAAAGAATCTTCCTATAATCCTTGTGGCGACGTATCAGTTCTCTCTTGTGAACATCTACTTCCCAGTAGTCAACCACAGGATATGCATGTTCAGCTACATCTTCATCACTATTGTGGTCAACAGAAATATGACCATATTCATAGTGAGTGAAGTGAGAGTAAAAACTCTTCTCGCGCCGAGTCTGCAAATTCACGTCAGACAGATACCATGCAATATCTTGGAAGTCCAAGACAAGATGAGTACTGGCTGCAACCTTCAACTCCAAATATTTGATACCAAGAGGCACCGATGTCAGATAAGCATGTTGAGGTGTCAGCCTGAGTTCAAAGCCTAAGTTCCTCATCTGTGGCAAGCTCATAAGCAAAGGGACTTCTCCTTCTTCCACTATGTCGAACTCTGTATGGTGGATCGTCCATGCACGATCATACATGTAAATCACCAGTTTCTGAGAGCAAGTAGCCTTCTGGGAATTGGCAAAGTAAAACTTGCTCTTGGTAGCCTCAAAAGAGTACCACAATCCACAATCTGGGTGATTGTCGACATAGTTGCAAAAATGGTCGACTGCTCGCCTTGATCCCATAGCTCTAGTGCATCCAATGTCCAGGATTGCAATAGTCGGCGGGAAGCGATTCTCAGTCAAAAATGAAATGGCCTGCATCTCCTTCACTTCTTCCTCAGCGCTCATAAGCGCAAAGCCATCAGGAGCCTTTGTGAGCATCTCCTTTGACAAAGAGTACCTCACAGGGGCACTCATGCCATTGAAGATCGTCTCACCATTGTTGACCGCGCAGTCAGCTTCATCTTGACATGAGGTCATCATGCCTGACAGCAAGTCCACCTCACTGTCATGGACTTCAGCTGCTGCTGTCACACAATGTGCAAAGAAACCTTGTTGACCTCCTGATGCTTGTGAAGATCTTGAAGGTGCAGGCAAAGAACGTGGCTGTTGTTGATTTGCATAGTTTGCATCTTGTTTGCCATCTCCTTTATCTTTTCCTTTTCCTTTCTTGCCTTTTCTCTTGCCTTTTCCTTTTCCTTTGTGGGAAAACCATGCTTCTTTAAGCTGTTGCCAAAAGTCATTGGCATCATCATATCCTCCTTGAAGATAGTCATTCATATCCTCGGCAAGAATGGCATCATATGCTACTTGGTTTGACTCCCAAGTGTCCTCATAAGGATTCTCTTCAAAGTATTCATCTGGAAAAGTTGTCTGTTGCTCATCAGCAAAATGGCCTTTACCTCGTCTCTTTCCTTTTCCTTTTCCACGAGGTCTGAAAAATCTGCGGCCTGATCTTCCTTTACCTTTTCCTTTTCTTCTTCCTTTTCCTTTGCCTTTTCTGGCTCTTCTTCCTTGGAATCTCCTTTGGAACCACGAGAAGTTTTGATCATCATATACCCAAAAGACATCGTCCAGGGCATCTAGAAATCCTTCAGTTCCATCTTCTTCATCTTCGGCCCAATAGCCAAATGTACCATCGAGTTCTCCTTCGTCTAGTACGAGAAATGATCTTCTACCTCCAGCACCTGTCGGCTGCATCAAAGGATTGTCTACTGAAGTCTTTGTTGCGCAGAACATCTCGATGAACACTGTCCTCAACTCTGTTGTAGTATACTGCTGCAGGACCCTGCCACGATGAGTCATCAATGAAGTCAAAGTGTTTCGCTGGTCCTGAGACAAATCTGCAAGTGACAGCATGAGTAAGGCAATGAGATTTTCTCCTAGAGGAAATTCGTTCTGATGAAAGGTCCTCATGTTGCCATTGATGGTCTGCATGATTTCCTGAATCCTTTCTGCCGTTGGTGCTGTTCCAGTCAATGCTGCATCTGCCTGCATCTGAGCTAGGACTTGTGGATGTGCTTGAGTGACTGGTTCTAACATGTCCATCCAACTGCTCATAAGCCTTTGGAGTAAAATCTGGAATCTTGTCATCCATTTCATCATGTCAGCTGATCCTCGATTGAAGCGCACGAATTGCATGAACCTATACAGGAATACATTGGTTGATCCTTTCACGAAATATGGTCGTAGTACTCGTTTGAAATATTCTACGCCGGCTCCTGGTGGATCATTTGCCTTCAATGCATCTCTGTCTAAAACACGCTTGTATACAGCTGCTTCTCCTTCTAATCTGTTTCTCAATGCTGGTCCTCTTTTCTCATCTTCCAGCTCGGTGATATCACACCAATCGTCTATGGCATCCTCATAGGAAAACCATGAAGTCTTTCCATCATAAGATGGGGGCACCTTTGTAGTGACCTGTGTTGTCATAGCTATCGCTGCTGGTTCTCTTCTCACATGCCTATTCACATAGGCTGCTGGCTCATAAGCCACATCCGCCCGCATCAGGCTCTTCCCAGTCGTCAATCCAATCCATGGCCGTTTGCCCACAAGCAATTCTATGCCTAGGAAAGGAGCTCACCTGGGTCTTCCAGGATCACTGCTCCGCTACCACTGAAAGAGTGACTAGGGCGTACACGGTAGAGGTGCAGACCGCTAGTGTCTTTTACTCACGCAGAGTCTTATCCTATATCTCTTTGAGCCTTGAGCCAGTCAAGCATGGACACACTATATCAGCTGTTGGAGTGGAACCCTGTACAGGTAGGCTCTACTTTTCAGGGGGGGGGGGTCGAATCAATTGATTTATCAATCATTCATCACATGGGGAGGGGGGGGTGGGGGTGTTAGACATTGATCTACCAATCTTTAGTCCCGAGCAAGCTCTCAAGCCAGTCCGGTCCTACGCTGCGGAACTCAAGTGCATGGCCGATACTTGGTCAGGGCCAAGAACGATACTACTCCAGCGACTCCGTATCAAGCAGCAAGTTCGGATTCCGGATTGCAGTGGCCGCATGATGGAAAGAGATCGTGCCTGGCGTTCTATTCATAAGATGAGAGGCATGCAATTGGCAGACGCAGACCTGTTTTTGGCAGCAGTTGAATTGGGTTGTTTTTGGGGGGTTTTAGGGATGTCTGTGCACTTCAGCTCACTTTCTGGACTCCCTGACACTCTTTTCCTCCGCACTCCCGATCCCAGTGAATCCAACACCAGACATTAAAGATTCGAAAGGCGCACGACATGAAGACAAACGGCAGATGTCACCAGGACGAAGAAGCCGAACATTGATACAACATGATCTGATAACCCTCTGACACCACCCAGCAGTTCCAAAAGAAGGACTGCGGCACGCCCCGCGAGCGTGCTCAAGAAATGAGACCTCCATAGGACCTCCCAGTTCGCGAGCAGTTGCGCGCGCGCGCGCGCCGACGTGAGGCGACGCAGCGCCGACGTTCCCTGTCGAGACCGGTCGAGTCCTCAGACCGCTCCCAAGACGAAAGGCGGTGCGGCAGTTCCTTCACTTGCTCTTCGGGCGGCGCCATGGCGTAGGTTTAACACTCGCAAAAAACGAAAAGGAGCTCTCGGGGCTCTCGCTGGGCTCTCGCTGGGCTCTCGCTGGGCTCTCGCTGGGCTCTGGATGTTCGGAGAAGCGAATTGATCGCTCGGGACCGGGTCTTGCTCGACCCCTTTTGGGGGGGGTTATATGATGCTGAAGTGAGGTCCATCCTGTCTTGAAGCTCGAGTTTTATGCTGTTCCTCATGAGCTGGTCCCACAATTCAAGCTGTCATGGTCAAGCCAATCCCACCGCACAAGGCACTGATCATGTGAAATCAAGCCACCATCCGTCGCAAGATGTCGCGTTCGGGTCAATCATGGCCCTTCCCATACTCCGACAGTCCTGTATGAAGAAAGACGGAACCTCCCCCCGCACTGCTCGGTGGCCTTTTGCCTTTTGCCTTCCGCAATGTGCAGGCGGAATCCGCGTTTGCTCGAGAAAACGCCAGTCATTGGATGAACGGAACCAAGTGAGGGGCCAAGCCGAGGGGGGCGAATCAGATTCCACCAAGCTAGGTCACCTAGCTGATGGCGGGGGGGGCCAAACGACTCTGACAAATCTGACCGTGACCATACCGGCAAGCGCCAAAGCAAGTTGATACATGTTGATTCCAGCTCTTCTGGAGCAAGCGTACTCTGCCTTTTTTGTAATGATGTTCCTTCTACTGTTGACATCCCTTGACTGACCCATTGGATTGAAAATGCTGCTAGGTGACACAACACACAACCGACTGCCAGGTGCCTATTGTGCTGCGCTTAAGCAGGGGTCTTCAACGCCATACCCATCACCTCCCCCCATCACGGTTCCAACAAACTCCACATGTGCCGCTGCACGCTCGGTCTTGCGGATTGCATGGCGGGAGTCTACACTAATCTGCTTACAGCAAGTTGAAGGAGTTATGATCTCAAGTGCAATGGGGCAAAAGAAGCCTTGCTAGTTCTGGAACATGACCATCTCAATCGTTCATTGGGATTGGTCAACAAGAAGTGTGAAGGATTATTCTTATCCATCCGCTCCACGCATCCAAATCAATTGCGCCATGCTTCTCTGCGACCGTCTAAAACATGTCAAACGGATTTCCGGACTCAGGAGCTGGGGCCGGAGATGCCTCCCACGAGCCAGGTTCGTTCGCGCGTCGGGGGAGGCACAATGCTCTTGAAGCCTTCCTGCCTTTCTAACACGGACGAGCTTCTGAAACAAGAAAAAGGAGAAGAAGATGAAATTGAAGTGTAATCCCATTCGTTTATCCCTTTTCAGACCTGCCCACAATGGCCCACATGTTTTCGCACCGAAAAAATCACATCTTTGCGCTACATCTCGTCCCAAAGCAAGGCATTGTATCGCTGTATCCCTATGAACTCGAGCGAAGAACTGGTGTGGGGCGGTGTATGTTGTGGACGACATGCTTGGAAAAGTGTCTTGCTTCTGAAAAACCTCAAGGTTCAAACACAGTAGGATACAGTAGGTTTGTTTGAATATGTTTGTGTAGACTTGTCCTCAAAAGCCAAGGGCCCACCCCAAAAATGGTCCGGGGAGAAGGTTTGGGAAAATTACTCCAAACACCCGTGAAAACCCTCGATCCTCGCCGCTTCGATGAGATCATCCCCACTCCTTTGACCTCTCAGTCAACTCACCTGCGGGACTGGGGCACCCGCATAGCCGCCTGCGCTGGAACCCAAAAAACATTTAAACATTAACACCGTTCAGCGCGCACTGGTCCTTCTCTAGGGATCGTTCACTTATCTTGAATTTCTCTTGAATTAAGTTCACAGCACGTGCGTTCCAGCAGTCCATGGAATGGATGAAACGGGGGATTCCGGGTGTTGTGCACCCTCCAATTGCTGGAATTGGGGGCGTGCGCTGCAAAAAAACTGCGAAAGGCCCAGCAAAATTGGGCCGTTCCTCGTCACAGATCCTTGATATGAATCCTCTGGAAAAAAGAAACAGCAAACAACATCAAATGACATCAGAAAGCTCTTGAAAGCTCGCGCCTGCACATCCGGCTGCCTCGAAACGGAAACATTTGACATGAAAAAAAACTGATGTTCTGTCCAGCTACGAAGAATGTGATTCAGACTTGAAAAGGTTTGGTCCGGTCCAGATTCTTGCATAAGAAGCATGCCCTACCCCATCCTCGGCTCCCCGAAACTTGGTCCCACCTGGGGCACATTGGCTGGCACATTCCTCTGCTGGAAGGCATTGACCAAATCCTTACGTGCCAAGCAAGGTGGCAAACGGGCAAACGGGTTCCCTTCACAAACCATTGGAACAGACAGCTCGGAAATCCTGGGCTGCAAGTGATCCGCAAGCCACATCAAGCCACTAGAATCTCTTTAAAAATAGAAATGAAAAAGATCCCTCCTTTGGTTCTCAGGCTTCCCGTTGCGTCTCCATGGTGGAATTGACCGGGCTCCGCGCATTGAATTGACCGGGACCCTCGCCCGGCGCGTTTGGCGGCGCCCCAGGCACCTCGGGGAGATTCGGACGACCGAGAAGCCGCGCGGACGGCGAAAGAACAAAAAGGAACCACGGTTTTTGGACGGCTTTTTGGACGGCATGTGTCCTTCTTGTCCAGTCATGACATGACTATATAGTCGACCGGAGAAGACGATTCAGCTGACTGTTGAAGTGTTGAGGAACATGTTGATGTGGAAGTTGGTGCCATCTGTTCCTTCTTTCGTCCGTCCGAGCGGCTGGTGCCATCTGGCTTTGCTTGCTTTGCAACACCTGCATCACCCTGGCGTCGGTGGAAGGCGCGGCACAGTGCCGCGAAGCGCCCTCCAAAGGGCAGGTTTAGTGCACCTGGAGAGGCCCCCCATGTAACTTGAAACACTTGTGAACCGAACTAAAGCCTGGCTGCAATGAATTCACCATATCTCACACTTGGGCCCCATTTCCCAAGCTTCGTTCTGAAGCCAAACCAAATCCCTTCAAGGGTTTCACCGGTCCTGGTCAAAACAAGGCTTACAAGATCTTACAAGTACTTTCAGCTAACAGTGAATCCAACTTGGAACTGGCAACACAGCTTCGAAGGCAGCATGGAAAAGGCCAGGATGGACCATGGAAAGGCGCAGCGTTCTGCGGACTCACTTGTAGAACTTCTCACTCCTTTGACCACTCGGAGAGGGATCATTTCTGAGTTTTCAGGCACCATGTGCACTCGAAATAGTGAGAAGCAGTGACTATGACACCTGAAAGTAAATTCCTCAAAGCCATTGAAAAGCCAGCTCCCCGTGTGTCCACAGTTCCGTGCGGAAGAACAAGGGGCATTTGCATCTGGCTCTGCAGCATCATCTGCCACTGCATGAGCCTGCAAAGGTGGGAGGAACTTCTGTTGAATCAAAATTCCCTTCCTATAGGAAGTGCCTCCTCCTGAATTGTTTCTTCGCAAACCCCGTGTCGATGTTTGAAAGCTGCGAAATCCACGGAAAACATCCGACATCATGTCATGGCCCTTTAGATCAATATGCCCATCATGAACTTCAACATGCTGACAGTTCCCCGATTCCCCAACTTATTGAAACTTCCCGGACCCGATGGATTTGAAACACCCAACTTGATCCTGAGCTCCCAGCTGCTCAGGGCTCATCTGCTGCAGCTGTTGAGGGCCGCCTAAAAGGCTCATGCCAGGCATAGGCATCCTGGCACCGGTGTGAGCCGCCCATCCGTTTTTGGTGCCATTTCGGCCCAACAAATCGACTCTCGGTGGTTGATCAAAATCCTTAGTAAAACAATGGTTGTTCGGTCTCTCACTTGCGGACGATCACGCGCATCTGACCCTTCCATACGGGTCATGGTTGTTCGGAAGCTAGGCTACTTTTTAAACATGGTGCTTCGTGTCCAGGGCGCTTCGTGGCATTGGACGAAACATCGGCACTCCATCCGCATCGCATCGCATCCGTGCGAGACGTCGCCGTCGTCGCCGGTCGCGAGAAACGGCGCGAGAGGTGGAAAAAAAGAGCAGATGTTTGGAGACCCATGGAGAACAGCAGCTTTCCAACATGCGAAATAGGGCGAAATGCTCACATCTAAGCTTCTGCCAGCCCTCCAAACAGGCCGGCTTCTGCGACCCTCCCGGTTGCACGGGCACAGGCATCTGCTGTGGCTGTGGCCTGAAAATGGATCGCGGATGAATCGCGGATGATCGCGAAATCGACTCCGAAAGAGTCTGCATCGCCTCTTCAAGACTTCATTGACGCCAAATCGAAGCCATTGAGAGGACTTTCGCGGAACCAAAAGCACGTGCAAAGGTCCATAAAACATCCAGACTGCATCGGCTCAGCTTCCCAGCACGCTGCCATGGCCCACCTGAAAACACAAAGTCTTCATGTGTGTCTGTGTGTGTGTGTCAACATGTCTTTCTCTTCATCATCAGAATGGTATGAACGTGAAGCAGTTGGCAAACACAACATTCAAGTAGAAGCCACCGCCGCCTCTTTTCAATACTAAGTGCGTGGGTTGGGAATCAGGTAGATCAGAAGCTCTCCCTTCTTATCGCCATGCCTCCTCAGCTCCGTATATAAGTGGCCAAACCCTCGTCATTGTTGATTCGCTGCAGCGGACGATTGAAGATCATTGGGGTATGAACAAACCATCTCTTCCAGATGTCCATCGAATTCTCCTACCACACCATCGTCTTCCTCCCAAAGTCGAGCCAGAGCCACAGCCACAACACGCCGTCCATGCGTCCGCCTGCCTTGAGAGGCCCTCGGCGACCCCGGCGACCGGTGCTCCCGCCTGCGGGTTCGCCGGGGGCTCGCAGAGGTCGTCGAAGGCCGAGAAGCGCGCCACGGGTGGCCTGAGAGCCGACGGCTCCGGGCGAGACCGTCTCGCCCGGGTGAGGTGGAACGATGGAGAGACATGTTTCGGTGTTCGGCGGGGGGTGGAAAAACACACATGCTCGAGGGATCCAAACACCTGGAACTATGTATAACTCTGGTCAAAGCACGTAGTCAAAAGCTCCTAAGTCAAAGGCTTGGGAAAAGCCAGGTGGCGGGCAGTGGCGGGCGGGCAGTGAAAACTGGGAGATTGGTATCAAAGCGCATGATCTAACGCATAATCCCTCGAACTTGAGCCACCTCAAGTTTGTCATCCGAATATTCCACACCGCACCTCACACCAAAACGTCAAAACGTCCGTAGCATATCATCTCACACATTGTGACTTGTCTTGAAATTGTTTTTTCATGGTGTTCTTTGCTTTAGGGTTCCAGTGGCACCCTAAAGTCTTACAAATTGGTCCGATCCAAATTGATTGACTCACCATGATTTTCACCTCAGTCGATGACGCACCCTCCTAAGTCGCCAGTGTTTGCCCATAATGTAGACTCTTGCATGATTAATGAACCCTAATATCTCCCAAATGATTGGACATCCTCTTCATTATCAATCAAGGGTCCACATTCCTGTCCCCAATTGGTCGCTCAAGGCAACAACTCACAGCTGCAGCCGAGCGACGCTGCTGCGGGTGCAGCACCCGCGGGTGCGGGGGCAGCTGCGTGCACCGGCACGTCTGCAGGTGGGGGTGCCTGCAGAATGTACAGCCGGATTATATAGCAAGACCTAGCAACCTACCAGCAAGAACTGGTTGCAGCGCTCATCAACCCTTCGCTTCAATATGTTTCACTATCATTCGCACTACATTGTCCTTGGTCGTTGTGCGACACGTGTTGTGTGCTTTTTGTGTCGCTGGGCTCGCCGTCTGTTGTACCCGGTGTTGTGTTGTGATTGTTGTAGGTGCTGCCATTATGTTGTCATGTTGTTTATTGGTGTTGTCATTGTATGCAGTTAGTCTCATGGTTTGTTGTCCTTGCTTGTCATTGCACTGGGTGATCTGCAGCTGTGACCCATGATAGGCTGGGTTGTCTATCTCAAATCCAACTACTCAACTCCAATCCTGCGTGCCTTGTGAACAAAGGACAGCGCGGGGCGAGTGACAAGAAAAGAAAAACAAACCAACTATAATGACTAACCAACTAACTAACGAAAATATACGAAAATGACGCCCTCCACAGACTGCGCCTGTGGCGCAGCCGTAAAGTCCAGGTCGAGATCCAGCAAGCCGCCCGGTGGCGCGGCCACCGGCGCGGCCACCGGCGCGGCCACCGGGGCGGCCACCGGGGCGGCGGCCACCGGGGCACCTGGCGAAAGCGTTGAAAGGGCGCCCACCTCGTTCGGACTTGGGAACCCAAGTCAAAAGCCTTTCATGTTTAAGACCTCTGTAGAATACCAAAAAAACAATTTTGACCTCTCGATGTTGATCAGACCACCTGTTGGGTGGGGTCACTGACATACATGCACACGTGTGTCTATATATATACTCATGTTTTCTGTCCTTCACATCTACAGCTCTATTGGTGTACACATCCGTGTACTTCTCTTGACAAAAAGCGGATGAAGTCGGACCGTCGGACCGTCCGACGTGTCACGTTCCACGGACCGTCCCGTCGACCGGTGCCGAGGCGATGGTCGTTCCTCCCATCGGCGACCGTCCGTCGCCCTGCCTGAGAAATCTCCCCAGTCGGCCTGTGCTTGGTGTGCTGGCCCTGAGGAAGACAGCAGGGTGATGATACAAACAGGTCGTTGTTTGGACGAGTCAAAGTGCCAGAAACTGTTCGCACGTGAAGAGCTTCGCTTCCAACTTAAGCCAGTTTTCCGGCACCTTGTTGCACATGCTTTAAGCCGCCAAATAGCTGCCATCGCAGCTTCTGGATGCTGTGACCAAGTTATTTCACCGTCAATGATTCAGATGTCCAACAATTGACTATTAAGGGTACCATAGGGCACCTAAAGGCACAAAAATCCGATTTGCTGCCTGGCCTTCAGACCCTCAATGTGAGGAAGTCAGATGCGGATTGTCAAACCATGTCAAACCCATCCACCCTTTCTCGTCGATCCCCGCAACTACCTTGGCCATGTGCACCATTCCTGCCACCATCTGGAAAGAAATCGTCTGTCCTGAACCAGTCAGAAGTTGTTGTGGGGATGGTCTGACTCCATGACACTCTATGATTCTTATGCACCGCTGCAACTTACGGGTCTATGCCAGGTCTATGCTATGACTCTATGCTTCGTGGTGCAACTGTAGGGCAGGTCTAGGCTTTCTTGGGACACCCGTGGCACGAACACAGGCACGCCGATCCGATCGTCACATGGCACGTGAAGTCTGCGGCGGCCCGATTTCGGGCCTGAAACACATCATCTATTAGATACGCTGCTTCAAATATGTACAGTATGTCTATTTACATAGAATCATACAATACATATCATCAATTCTGTTTCAAATGATCCTTCCTCAGAAGGGCCTGCCCTTCAACGTTCATCGTCACCGCTCGGCTGAGCGGAGCGCGGGAGCGCGGACGGATCACGCCTTGACTCTGAGACCCGTCGACGGTCGTCATCCCGCCTGAAACGCACGGAGATCACAGCCCGCTGTAGCATGGCGCATCTGAATCTGAACCTAATGTAGAATCTTGATAATTGTATCTTGATATCCCCCTTACTACTCCCAGTGGTCTGCCGTTTTGCATTTTATCGAGGGCGAAGTGAGGGGATTATCTTGATTAAGAACCCCTCCATTTGGATTGAGAAACCTCTTCATACTGCGGGGTTGTTGAATCAAGAGTCTACATTAGCGGGAATCTCCAAAGACCCCCTGATAAAGAATCAATCAAACAAACAATATATAGACTTGCCAGGGGTCCCACAGCACTCCCACTTCAAATACGCAGCCACTTCGATGACACGATCCAACACCTCCGCACCTCCGATGCCGCTCGTCCTCCCGATCCCGGTCGTCGTAGCGCCGGTCGTCTCTATCCCTGTCGTCGTAGCGCCGCCGGTCATCCCGGTCGCGGTCATCGTAGCGATCCCGGTCGCGGTCGTTGTAGCGATCCCGGTCGCGGTCGTCGTAGCGGTCGCGGCGATCTCGGTCTCGGTCTCGGTCCCGGTCGTCCCAGTCGCGCTTGTCTCCTTGGCTTCGCATCGCCGAACGCCGGTCGGCGCCAGGAGTCACAGTGTCGGAGAAAACTTGGGCGGGGTAAATTCATGGACATTCAAAAGGGGTGTTTGAATGTGTTTGACTTTTCTCTACCAACAAACCTTCAAGACATGCCAAAACACAAAGTGCTGGCAGTCATCCGAATTAGATCAACTTCATGATAGAAGGGAGGCTGGGCCTGAAGGTCCTAGGGAATATAAGTGAGCCCAAAGCAAAATCAGCGGGTTTGTCAAATGGTGCAAGCTCGTTTCAGTCCCTCGGCCAATGCAAGTATACATACGAAACATGCATATTAATATATAGTAATGGATAGCAGCTATAATAGTAATAGCAGCCACTGCAAGTACAACAATTATATTATAATAGCTATACAGTAGTTGCTATTATATATCAGTAATAGCAGCTACTGTATAGCATACAGATCAAAATGATCAAAACAATATTGTATTATAACAAAAAATGACAAGTTGCTGGGCAAGACGAAGTCTCTGGAACTGTACCTTCCATCGTCCTCATCCTTCCGATGACGGAAGTCCTCCTCCCGATGTCTATCGCCTCTGTCTCGCTCCTCTCGAAAGTCCCGCCCGTGCCGATCCTGCCGATCCTGCCGATCCTGCCGATCGCGGTCATGGTGATCTCGGTCTCCCCGGTCGAGCCGCTCGTCGCGCCGATCACGGTCTCCCCGATCGTCACGCCGATCACGGTCGTAGCGTCGATCACGGTCTCCATTTCGGTCATCCGCCTCGCGATCCCGGGCCTTAGAGTCGGTGCAGCTTGGCCGACGAAGAGAGGCGGTGTCACACCGGCCCGGCCCCAAAGGAGGGGATGGAGATGGAGAAGCTCACACCTAGATATGACAGGAAAACAATCAGAAATCAGACATCGCATGCTCACCAATAAGATCCAACATAGATCTAAACATGATCCAACATAGCTTAGCACAACCGCACATCTTCATTCCAGGGCACATCAGAATCATTGTGCCTCTTCGGGTCTCGGTCGCGGCCGTCGCGGCCGTCGCGGCCGTCGCGGCCGTCGCCGGCTTCGCGGTCAAAGTGTCGGTCGCGCTCGTCGCGATCGCGGCCTGCGCTCGGGGCGTCGTGAGGTGGGACTTTGGTCGGTGGCGGGAATCCGTCGACGAATACGGTGGAATACGAGTGAATGAGGGACCACCTCTTGGAAAATCTGTCAATCTTCCAATGCTCACAAACGCCCCGAGAAGGCTTAAACCAGTGTAGCTTGGTCGGAAAAGCGTTGTAGAGGAAAAATGATGAAATTGGAAACATCGTGTACGAAACTGGAGCGCTCTTCGCCATTGCCATGTTCAAAATGCTTCAAGAAAGCCGAGAAGAAGCATGACCATGAGGAGTGCACAATGTGCTGCTGTGAAAATATTAAATCGGCTGTACTAAACACCTGGCGTGCAGGTAGCAAGACCTCCCATGCAACTTGAACACCTTTTATGGAGCGTCCCCCATATCATCATCATCATCATCATCATCATCATCATCATCATCATCATCTGCTTTCGGGTGCATTGATGCTTTTGCGGCGCCTCCATCGTAGCGGCGAGCGTCTCGGTCGTCGCGGTCTCGACCATGATCCCGGTCGCCGTTGCGCTCGACCTCGGAAGACAGCGCCGTTGGACCAGCGGGTGGAGCCTCCGGTGTACGGCGGTGGACAGTCCAGTGCGCCAAGACCTTTAAGACCCAAGGACCCCAGGTGCCATTGACTTGAGAAACTTGGTTAGAGGACAGAAAATGGAGGGTCATGTCACATGGGTGCAGAAGGAAGATCTCATTTTGCCGAAAACCGGTCATCTGAGCTGATTTGCTCTTTCTGAAAGGTGTCTTTCCGGGAAGTCTCCTTCTTGGCCGTCGCCTGGGCAATCTGTCTGGTTTGCAAGATGGTATGGGTGCAAAGAAGAAGACCTGATGTGGCAAAGGTTGGAATTCAGGATGATTTGTATGATTTCTGTATGTGATTTGAATCGATCCCCCGACCCACAGGGCCGGCCGGCCGGCCTGGGGGCGCCATCGGCCCGTCTCCCATCCTGACGTCCGACGGGGAAAGTCGTGATGAGCCGTGCCCCCGGACCCAGCGCTTCTCGGTGTACTTCATCTTGATGAATTCCCGGCACTGAGACGCGGGGAGAGGGATGTTGAAGAGAGGGACGTTGAACGGCACTGATTTACGCAGTCCCACGCGACATGCCAAAACGGTGGCGTGTTTAATACTGCTTTAATATTTTTTCTATAGTGGCTTGCCTTATCTTGCCTGGCCTGCCTTGCACGCAGGGTCTCCAGAAAACATCAGGGAACGATTTAGCCCTTCGAAGCACCTTTCTAGAAGAACTTCTGACTGGAAGTGTCTGGTACCTGAAACAGAAAGCAGGCTGAATCAAACCCTTCTGTGTGCTTGAAAGACACCTCCCTCTTGCGCACCTTGTTCTGATCCGAGCTATCAGGCTCTGGGCAGTCACCTGGGCCACGGACATTGCAACAAGCGAATTCCTTCGCCTCGGATTCGGCACTGCCCAATTCGATTGGGACCTGCATTAGCTTGTGCAAAGCATCCTTCATCCTCATACCGATCCACGCCCACCTGTGATTCCGGTTTCAACCCGCATGAGCCGACCGGGTCAGGGCCAGGCGCGCCTCCGCCGCGGCGCGAACCCTCCCGCGCATCCGTCCGCATCTTCGGCCGAGCCGCGGGGGTCCCAGCGCGCCAGGAACTTGTCCGCCGCCTTGGCATTGCCTCCACCTTCGAAAGCAGCGCGAAAGATGACGACGGAGACGTCGACAGAAATGCTTCAGCTGTTCAGCGTTCGGGAGGTTTTCGGTTCGCTGCTTTTTTGGAGGCTCCGGACGACGTGGTCGGACCGTGGATGGACGTTTATTCGTGGCTGGTTGGAACGTGGCTTCGAACAGGTGAAGTTCATCGATGGTGACTGGCCCCTTTGGTCCAAATGGAAGGGGAAGCGAAACGCCCGAAGGCTTTTCCCAAATCGTCTGCGGCACTGCGAGGTCGAGGTCGTTCTGAAAAAGCCGCACTTGGTCAATCTGAGGCCCGTCGGGGTTCGTCGGCGGGGGCTTGAGACCAGAAATGGATTCAAATGAATCCTATTTTGGAACCATCTAAAGTTAAACCGTTTTCCATCTTTTTCCCATGGCTTGTGGCAGTCAGAGCTGTGTCCAGCACCTGAACCATCACGAGTCAGGAGGCCGTTTGTCTCTGCGCGAGTCAGGCCCTTCGCGGATCCCCGCGGCGTCGAGTCCGGTCGCCGAACTCGGTGCCCCGGACGTTCGAGGTCCTCGACCTCCTCCACCGTCCACTTTGAGACGGAAATGCCCTGGAGAGCGGAACTGTGTCCCTGCACTGGGGCACTTGAAGGTGGGGTGGTTTCAAGCTTAGATGGCGTTTCTTTTGGTTGGACAGCTCGGCAATTCTGCACCATATGCATGATGGCAATGGATGGCATGTGACTCTGCCACCACCCCTCGCTGGCTCCAGGTGATTGGAATTTACGTTCATGTCGCTGTCTAGCTCTCTCACCCAAAATCCTCAGGGATCTTGGAGCAAAAGGTGACCCAAATTCAATCCGGCCTGGTGTCCTTTCATATCTGAGAGTGTATCAAAATAGGAGGGAGACCTCCCAAAGACTTCCTGGAAGAAGGGAAATAGACTACCCCTTGGTTGATATTGGTTGGCGGCCTCCCTCTTTAAAAAAAAAACCACCCAATCTTTGGTATACCAACAGTGGCTTCACTCTCCAGAACTCCTCCCCCCCCTCGTCCTGTTCCTCTGGTTCCGCACCTTCACCTTGTGGCTGAATTCCCGGTGGAGTCCACTGCAGGTGGTGCACACGAAGGTCCCAAAGGTGAGGCACACATAGGTCGGACCCACCTGGAAAAAGCGCCGTCCCCGGCGTCCCAGGCCGTGGGCCGCGTGGCCGTCGACCCGCGCCCGTCCAGATCGATGCTTCACATATCCAAGAGCTTTCAAGTTTGGACTGATCATACTCATCGCAGTTCTCGCTCCAAAAGTCAAAACGAGCGAAGGTCGTGACCGAAGAGATCCAAATTTAACATGCATGCATGCCAACAGCTGTTCAGGTTTCAGCCATTGTTGGAGATGATATCGTCTGATGGACAATCGGAAACCTCTATCCATGGTCGTGTCATCAACTCGCTCGTACAATCTCTAGAGAATGCCAAATCTTAAAGCCCGACACTGCAACTGGTGTGCAAGTCGTCGCCAACACTTCAACAACTTGCGGGTGACGGTGATGCAGGTCCTGTCACAAATCTCACACACACAAACACAAAAGCGCATGTGAAATCACGAGTCACGAGTCAGACGAGTCAGGAACGACTTCGCCCGTCTCATCCCACCTCAGTACAATCTGCACACCGCTTGTTGGCTTTGTCGCTTCGTTGCAAAGCACGAATCCGATCAAGAAGATTCTGGCGACGGGTCGCCGGTGCGGGCGACGGGTCGCTCGTCGTTCGACGTGGATGGGAGCTGATGTGTAGACGAGCTACTCTACTGGACACAAGTCTGCTCTGAAGGCGCAGGTCCTATTCAGATCCTTTGGTTGATCCCACTGAGCAAGAAGCCCTGGGGATCTAGCTGCAGCGCAAACCCAGAAATAAACCTGTCCAGGAAACCGAACTTCTTCTCCTAATGGTGCCCTTGAACTGGCCTTCTCGCTCACCTTCTTCATGGCATGCGTTGACTGGAACTAAGGAAGAGCGAACCTATTCATTCACCTGCTATGGGACTGGGAAACTGGGCGGCTGTGGCTGTCTTGCGGGGAAGTGGACGGCATACATGTTTCGACTGAATGTAGTTACGTATAACAGGTATATACTGTATCTGCTACACTTCCTCAAGCTTTGCAGTATTTAGTGTAATTCTCTTGTACTCTGAAAGGCTCTAGTCAGCTGGTTTGTGGCTGGCCAACAGGTACAAATGCGCATTAACCAGCATGTGCATGATTGACTGGCCAAGGGCTCACGCGGAAGAGTCGCAACGGCAGACAAGCAAGTGAACCAATCCGAGAAATGGACCAAAAGCCGGCTGCATTGCAATCCTATAATCCTATCACGTGAAGCCACTCGTCACTCGTGTGGCCATTCTCTGCAATTATAATTTGGAGGTGAATATTAATTGTTGATAATCTCGTTCACATAAGATATCATAATAGACAAGAAATTGCCAACCAACAAATATAATGCACTACCCTGTTATTCCACCTTATGACAGCTGCCCAGAGGATACAAATAAGGAAAATACCAGTAAAAATAGAAGACACTAATATCCAATAGTAATAGTAACAATAATAATAATAATCGTGCATTGGTATTTTCCCACTTCATAGTATTTCAATTAGCCTATGCAACACCCAGCGGATTGGTGGCCATATCAACCAAGGGGGGATGAATAAAACATCGAAAGTATAGCAGAAGAGTCTTCGATCCTGCCACCCTTCGTTGGATTTGGATGCTTCTAATGCACTCATACGCCCTTCCAGATTCCTCTTCGAAAAAGAGATTTCCCCAGTCGAAAAAAATAGAAAAGATTGATAAAACTGGAACTCACATGAACTCACGGCACAAAACGCGCACCAAAACACGTCTCCCCCTGCTCTCGAACCCACGCGCCCGCGCCTGCGGTCCTTTGAATCGATGAGCTTCGCATCCCAGCCGCGTTTGGATCCGCGGAGCATGGATCGGGTGCCACCGGTCCATCGGTCCATCTCCGGGAAGGCCGGGAAGGCCTTTGTTGGCCCGGCTTGTCGAGCATGGAGCATGGAGCAAGTGCTCCATCACCGCGGTCAGCCTGGGAAACCCCTGAAAAGACCGTCCGCCTGTCTCCAGCCTGTCTCCCTTTCTCCCCAGCTGGTTGGCACGAACAAACGGACCCACAAACTCCGCGGATCCCGAGGTACTTTGTCCTCGGACTCGAAGGCAGAGAATCAAGGCATCAAAGATCCGCCGAAAAACAGAAAGATCAGTGAGAGTCCGTGACATAGAAGAAACAAGAAGAAACACCTGTGCTTCATGCAGTGACATTAGGGGGCTCCATTGACTCACAGCCGTATATATCGTCACACCTATCATGCAGCCTCGTCAAAACAGAATCGAGAAGAAAGAATAAGACTAAGAACTTATGCCTTAAGCCTTCGATGAAAACAAGGAGCTCCATGAGATAACCAGTGAACTGACTTCCAGTTCCACAAACTGATCTTTGACTTTGCCTCGTTTTCTGTGCCGCCTTTGGCGGCGCTCGCCCTGCGCCCTGGCACGCACCTTTTCGGCGTTCCGTGCGTGCGCTCCGCATCTCTGGCCGTTGGAGCTCGACCCAACGAATAGGGAGATGCTGAAGATGCTCTGAGGATGTATGAGGCATAGTCAAAAACCTGAAAACGCTGTTCCAACATATGGTTCACGGCATTGGAACACCTGAGAATGACTTCAAGTTCGTCGGCTGGGAACCGCCGAAGGCTGTTCCAAACGGTCACAGTCTTCCGGCAGCACGGCTCACATGTGCCTGTAGCGCGTGTGGGGCTCCACGCGCCACCTGCGCGGGGTCACGAGTTCACCCCATCCGATCGGGAAAAACCGGTTCCAAAAGAAGACACATGGAAACACCCCCCGGAAGGAACTGTGAACTGATGTGAACTGCATCGCATGTCTGGGAGACATGGAGTTGGGTGCTCCATCGGCTTCATCGCCCGCCCTCCAACGAATACCAGAACCTGCTATGGCCACCACAGAGAAAACGTTGCGCAGGTGTAATCCCGAGTACCTATTAAAAAAACGGACCCCTATTAAAAAAAGTCATGCCGGATCCCCCTAAATTCGGTTTATATTTGGTTTTAAATTACCGCCCTTTCAAACCGCTACTAAACTACCAACATGGTCGATTTTGGGGGTAGTTTCTTTATTAGGTTCCCCAAAACTCCCTCAAAATAGGTCCCAATACACCCTCAAAATCGACCATGTTGCGTTGCAGACTCTCCGCTGGCTCTCCTAGTAGCGATGCCAGGAGCCCCTAGTAGGGGCCTTGCTCCTAGTAGCGATGCTAGGAGTCCCTAGTAGCATCCTTGCTCCTAGCAATAGCTAACTCTAACTGTCTGGCTCTCCACTGACCCTATGTTGGGCCCCCCGATTTCAGGGACCGCCTATTAGAAAAAATGCGACCGAGGTTTCCTTATTAGGGGGGGGGGGCGTGTTTTTATTAGGTGGACCGGATTACTGAAGCCACATTCCATGAAATATCGTGAGACCTTGAGTATCGTTCCAACCATATCCGCCATCCTGCATCCTCAAACCTCACAAGGTTGTTCCAAGTGTTTCATGGGACAGACCTGAACAACAGATCAGAACTGCCAGACCCTGCAGTCCAAGGTCCGCGCCGATACACCACGTCCGTCCCGGGCGACCGAGAGGTCTCGGGTCCCGGACTCGTTCTCCGGCTTCAACGTCATGTCCTGAGACTCAGCGATCCAGATGGGGTGAACCGAAGGGGTCCACCACTGCGGATGCCGGAAATCGGAGAGCCATCATGAGCCATCTACTTGGTCGACTTCACTGAGGACCGGGGCCTTGGTCTGTGCATCCACCGACTTGAGCTGCCTGACTGGGCGGAGGCCAGAGGGCGGCAAATAGGGATGGTTGGGGCCAACTGGTCTCTTACAAACATTCTTGTTACTAGTAGCGATGGCCTCCAACCTAATAGCGATGGCCTCCACCCGGTAGCTTCTTGCTACTAGTAGCAAAGGTCTTTAATGAAATGAAAACGATGGAAGACGTGCAGAAAAGCCTCGACTCAAGATTCAGGCAGGGTCACAGGCACGTGGGGTTCCCTGCAGAAAGAAGTGACTTGGAACGCCTTAGTGGCAGCCCCGTGAAGACTAAAGGACCTGCCTGTAGGCAGCTTCTGCCTTGCCAAGGGCTTGCTCTCGGTCTTTGGTTTTAAACCAGGTGCCAAGGCCTCAGTTCATGAGTGGAGGATTTTCCAACCACACGATGGAAGGGTTCAGTGGGCCCACTCTTCGAGCAATTCGAGTCAGCCCAGAATTCGAGTCAGCACGGCAATACATGACTTACTTACGAGATGGATTGGTTCAAGGGAACATCTACAGGAATTTCACGGTTTTTCACCCCCAAAGTGATGGGTGTCCCGTAAATGTTCCCTTCAACCCAAGGTCCTCCGGGTTTGCCTTGGTCATGCTCAGCCCTCGGGGCCCAGGCAGGAGACCGCATCCATTGCGCCCAAGAAGCCACGGATGCATCCAAGGCCTGGTGAGTGGAGGTGACCAACTTGGAAGGTGGAGATGCCCTGATCGAGATGCGTTGTTCAGAATCGAGGAGTTTGTTGGAACCCAAAAAATGCAATTCTGCTTGGAAGAGCTTTCCAAGCAGCCAAGATTGCTTGCGGCGCGGCTTTCTCGAAAGCAGTCTAGGGGCGCGTTGCGCCGAAAGGACACCCATCCGTTGGGTCGCGCCGAAACACGCCTCCCAAGCGACTTGCCGGGATTTTGGGGGGAACGCCCCGAAAACCGGTCAGCCACGGAAGAACCGCCGTCATCGACCCGGTCAGCCACGGAGCGGATCAGTGTCCCCCCACCGGTGGGCCAGAAGGGCTCCAGGAGCGCATCACCTCCGGCAGCGCTGCCACGAGCTGGAAACGACTGCACCACTGCACCACTGCACCACACCATCAAAGGATGGATCGATATACAGATTGTTTTGCGAGTTGTTGGCCCCCCATGAGCACTTATGTTTCATTGAGCATGGAGAAACAGTAATATCATGAATTGCTTCAACAAGGCCCAGCCAGCCATCGCCTGCCAATGAGATGGCCAGGGGCGGCGTGGAGGCCTCCCCGAGGGTGACAGACTCGGCGCTTCGGGACGTGACAGGCTCGGTCCGGTCTCTGTAGACATCAGCGACTCCCGAGGAAGCTTCTAGTTACTAAGAAAGCTTGATTGTTAACGTTCGTAGCGATGGCCTCCAACCGACTTGCGATGGCCACCGAGCATACCGTCCTTGTTCCTAGCAGGGTCGTCGTCGCACCCGCCGTCTCGCCTCTCCGTCTTGGAAGAGCATCGCCTTTCGTCGTCGCGGGGGCCCCATGCCGATCCGAAAGGCCTTTCTTGGAATGGAGCCTGGGTGGCCCCAGGTGCCTGCTCGTGTCGCTTGGTGTCGGAGAAGTCGAAAATCATCACTGACCTCGCAGAGGAGTCGAGGAATTCCACAGGGCGGAATTGGAAACAACACTCACACGGCTTTAAAAGATGAAAGCCGTGTGCCTGGAAGTCCAAGACCAAATTTTGGGAATGATCTCTGCTTCAATGGAGCAAAAACATCGTCTTTGGACTTGATATGGGGTTTGGATATGAGATGAGTAACGAGTACATGATGGCAGATTCGTGCACGAATGCATTCGGTGGCGTGTTCCTCCCCCACTGTACTCATCTGCACTCTAGCGAGCCGAGGTTTAAAAAGCGGCTGAAGCCAAAAACTCACGACAAGCACCCACTGGCTTTGGACGAGTGCTGAGGATCTCAGCTGTTCTGGCGTAAACTCCGTGGGCAGCCCAAAGTGCACTGCGACCTGAGCAAAAACATTGCAAAAGCACCCTCGAAACAAGTACAGTGGTTTCAGAGTAAATGGCTTTAGATGGGGGTCTACAAAACGTCCTCCCTGCCTTAGCGAGGTCATTGCCACAACACTTTAGAAACACGAGTCAACGCTGTTGTCCGTTTCGGGTGAAGAAGCTCGGGGAAGCTCGGCAGGCCGAAGAAAAACACCGCCAGCGACCCCACACGACCCACCTCCTGCGCCAAGGACTTCAAGTTGTCCAGCTCCACCTTGAAGTCTGACAAGCTTTGAGTCCGACAAGCCTTTAAGACATTGTGCCTGAACACCACCCACGTGCTGTGAACCTCGCATCTCTTTTTTCAGCCCACAGTCCCTTCACATGTCAATCCCATGATGTCGCTCTCGACCATCGAAATCCTGTGGTCACCTGACCATCACTTGGTCTCATTGGTCTCTTCTCGCTCCCCTTCCTCCCAGAGTTGCACTTCTTCCAAGCTCCGGCCGCAGGTCTCGGGCACCAGGTGATAAACGGCCACGGCGCCAGCGGTGTTCACGAGCGCGAAGGCCACGAAGAGAGGGGAAAGGCCCAGGCCGCCCAGGGCCAGGGGGAAGATTTGCATTTCCATAGCCTTGACTCCATAATTGAAGACATGGGACAGGGCCAAGCCGTGCTGACGCATCGGTTGCGGGTAGAGCTCGGTGGTGAGTTGGAAGGACGTCGGAGCCCAACAGAGCTCGAAGAGGGCTGTGGAAGCCACCAAGGATCCGAAAGACAAGGCCATGAGACCGCCTCCAGCATGGGAGAGAACAAGTACTGACATGGATGCAGAGGTGCCTAGGCAGCCCAAAAGCAGGCTGCCACGCCGTCCCAGTCGATCCATCAGCACAATGCCCATGGGCGTTGCCACAGATCGCACAGCCGTCAACGCAACACTCATGGTCGCAAGGTGGCTCTGGAAGCCCATGGCTGCCAAAACAGGAGCCAAGTATGTGGTCATAGCTATAGTACCATTGGCTTGCTTGATGAAATTCACCATAGCACTGATCTCCGTAGCGGGGTGTCGCAGCATGTCCCACACATCAGTACCACTGGCGCTTTTTTGCTCCGCCGGACGAGCGCAAATCATCTCCAGCTCCTCGGGGTCGTCACGGCCCAGCAACTTTAGAGATGCCAGTGCTAGTGATCTGCCATCACCATAGAGCCCAGATCCCCTGAGAGCATCTGCATCTGCATGTGCCAGCCATCTGGGGGAATGTGGCAAGAGCAGCATGCCAGCCCCAGCCATGGCGCTGGGCACTGCCACAGCTCCAAACATCAACTGCCAGGCTCCCGGGATAGGCTGCAGCAGCGCTCCCAAGGCCACGCCAGCGGTGGAGCCCAGCGCGAAGGCCGCCCAGCGCGTGCCGTTCGAGGCACCGCGGAGCTCGGCCTCGACGGTCTCCGTGACGTACTGCGCCTTGGCCGGCGAGGAGACGCCCTCAGCCAGGCCGGCGAGGAAGCGCAGCAGCAGCAGGGTGGGGCGATCCGCAAAGAAGGTGCCCAAGGAGATCGCGGTCATGCCCACGGCGGTCCAAACGAGCACATCGCGTGAGGAGGTCTCCTTGGAAGTACAAAGCAAGAGACTCGAGCCGCAGAGTGCGCCGCAAACGCGCGAACTCACCACGGCACCGATGTCCCATGCGGATAGGAGTGCCATTGACCCCACCAAATGGGCATCCGTGAGCTGCAAGACCGCGAAGGAGGTCACCCCACCTTCCAAGCCAGAAGCAAAGTTGAAGAGGGATGGGAAGAGCACATGCCACGAGCTTGCCAGATGCACTTGTGTGTCAATCTCCTTTGCCACAGGTCGTAAGCTCTCCCAGGGCACGTGCAGCTCCAGTCTCCTGGGGACGGACGCCCGAGGCCGCAGTTCCGGCTCTGCATCTCGCTCCTCGTGCTCGGTGGGACCTGAGTTAGCTGGGTGGATCTGGGCCTCCCAAAATCATGCTGAATTAAGCAAAACAACACACCACCAACACCTTGCTTCAACACCTTGGCCCATTTGTTCAACACCTTGGCCCATTTTGTTTGGTTGTGTCTTGTATTGCATCTGGCTTTCCTCCCCAGAACAAAACAATAGCCTTTGCTCCCAAGCTCTGCAGGAGCTGCGGCACCCCCCGCCTCTCGGACATGTAAAACAACACGTTTTCGTTGTTTTGTCACATGCCCGAGATGCACATGTACCGCCATTGCATGTCCTTATGAAGAGAACTGACTCCCATCTCCCCCTTTTTAACATGGATCACCTAGGACTGCCGTACACGGCTCGCTTGCCGTCCTTGCCCGTACTTTTCAGCAACACTGAAAGGCTTGCCCGAATGAATCCATGACTGTTTGCGGGTGAAGACATTCTCTTTCACCCATACAGCATGTGACTCTTTACGTCACATCAACCCCCAAACAGAGCCCGCCCACTGCAGCCGTTGGACGCTTTGTTTCCCTCTTCGCGGCCCTGCGGAGGGAGTCAGAGACCTCGTCCACGGAGCCTTTGAGAGAGCAGAGGAAGCTCCAGAAGACCTCGGCACTTTTCACCTCGACCTCACCATTGAAGAAGCTCTCCCCGCACTGTCGGGTCTTTTCAAAGGCTCTCCGGTGCCGCAAGCCCGACATGAGAACTCTTGAGCCATCGAAGACCACTCAAAAGAAGAGAGGAGTTCCATCAAGACTTGGGTGAACATGAGTGATTGGAAAGCTAGGCTTTAGGATGCTTTACGCTTGCATTAGAGAGAGTCGCGGTTTCCCTCTATTCCGACTATAGATTCCCCACAAGAATCTGTTCTTGGAAGTAGCAAGCAAGTTTGCCGCAGGCTGAGGTGACCTTGTCCTTGACCGACGCAGCACCAGCTTGCTCCCGAACCATTTTCGTTGGAGACAGCTCAATGGAGAGGCCAAGTGTAATCAAACTGAAACACGGCTGTCAACAGGTGTTTATATCATTCAACAATCTGTTCAAGAATGTGTTGTTTAAGATATTTAAATATAATATAGATGCAATCGAGGTCCTGGATCATCTCACAGAAACACAGCTCCCGCTCTTCATATCTCTTCATTTTCTACTCGCACGCGCAGAAGGGATTTCACCCTGAGACTGCTCATGGCCACAATGGGAGAGCTGCTTCAGCAGAGTGAGGCTGTCCCTCCAGCCGGAGTGAACAAAATGAATCCGTTGAATGCTCAAAAATCAGAACTCGGACAGCCGGCCCAAAGTGAGATCCGATGACCCTTTTTCGAGCTGCCCAGAGCTCAACCTGAAGTGGACTGAGCCATGGCCAGGTGCTGCAAAAAAGCACGTGTCTTCCTCTCATCCCACCATCCCACACCAAATATAAATCGCTAAAATTATGCCGCCCGCCAAAGTCCCTTCCTCAGAAACGGACTTGTGCCAGCTGAGCAACATTCCGATGCAAAACTGTCAGGATCGAGCTTGGCACTGAACCAAGAATGTGCCTGTGCGCCCTACCCGATCCTGGTCCTCAACTCAAGAGGTCCATGAATTAGCAACCATTCACCTTCGGCTCTGGGGCCTTGCACAAGAGGATCCATTTCAAGTTGCGCAAAGAACTCCTCAAACCCTCGAGGCGGGGGACAGTATTGAGACCTGGGTCGACCCAACCGCGGCTGATGCGGCGAAACACGGTAGGCGGCATAGCGCTCTAATATCTGTCTGACCTGGAGGTGCTCTTCTCTGCATCCTGCGCACTGGTAAGCGATGCGACCCCACACATCTTTAGCCTGAAGATCTGCTCCAAACACCAGCAGCTTCGAAGTGATGTGGGCATCATTCTGCTTCACCGCTTCATGCAACGGATAGGTCAAAGGCCATCCGCGCTTGGAGTTGACGTTTCCTGGGTCAAATCCATTCAAGAGGAACATCCCGACGGATGTCCGATCAGGTCCTGGGGCCGTGGATTTCGCTCAATTTAAACACACGAACGGCCACCAACCACGAATAGAACACCCTGCAAACGAACCCCTGAATTTTGAGATCTTGAACTGGTAACGAATTCAAAGGATCCACAAAAAATAAGAGGAGTAACTGCTGCAGCTCTGTTGACTACTCAGGTAGGATGCTGGGAATGCAAAAAGCCTACAGACACTATCAAGTGACCGCTCATCTGAACGATCTGTAGAAACTGTTGAATCTTCAAATGGTTCTACTTCCCCGCAAGGCAGTGAACCTCAAAGTCATGGCAAGTCACAGTCTTGCTGTGATGCCCTTTATGTTCACCTGCTCTCGCCTGGCTTCTCCGTTGTTCCTGCTGAGGTGAGGCCGTCATGCCCGTGAATTCGTGCATCCAGCAAAGTTGCCGGAGGCCTTGCAAGAAGATGCAATGACCAGGTGCCGAAACCAGGTCTCGAACCCACGGCTGCCAGACCCGCAGAGGGTGACACTCGACTTTCAGCCGACCGATCCACTCGTCCGGGCTGGTCCTTTTTGGTCCTTGCTTCGACCTCCAACACGGCAACAAAAGACGAACTCCTAAAGCTTCGTCCATTCGGAGTTCGTCCAATCACAACCCAACAAATCGTCAGAAAACGGGCGCCCGCCCCGTTGTTCCAGAGCCCCCCCGCATTCTCTGCGCGGAGCAGCGGCGCCTCAGCTGTCAGAGTCGACGGCCCATTCCATACAGCACAGTAGTCCGATCGCACTCCAAATACATCGCAACCTCAAGCATCCTGGACCGCCCATTTCCGCGCCCAAGACTTTTAGACCACCCACTCTTTCGTTTCGTCTTCTGTTCCAACTTGGCGTCCGAAGGACCGCGGAGCCCGCGTCTCGCGGAGCCCGGCGGTCTCGGTGCTCCGCCCACCGCGGTGTCCAGCCGGGCCCCCCGAGCACCATCCAAAGAATCCGCCGTGTGAAGGCAGCCCTTCTCGACTAAACACCTCAAGGTGGGAAGGCCAACTTGTGCAAGGTAGAGCCGAAGACAATGGCAGCTTTGCCCAAGCTTTTGATACGCACTGTGATCATTTGTTTCCATACTTGAATGGAACAACATCGAGAAAACTCTATATACATAGAGAGAGAGAGAGAGAGTTCCTTCGTGCCGGCGCGCAATCTTGCAGGGCACATAAACCTGATTGCAAGTCCTATAAAATTAGTCGAGCTTGACCTCCCACAATGGCTGTGTTTCCAGGACACAGAATGGGTTTTCTCAGTCGTCGTCGGTTTCTCTCGTCAACTCGCACGTGGCCCTGTAAGCCTTCCGAAAATCACCCCCCCCTGGAGAGTTCGCGTGAATCTGCCGTTCAAAGAATACCGCTTAAGTCCAGTAGCAAAGGCTTCGACAAGTCACCTGGTCAACGAAAAAGACTTCTGGGATGCCAAGGCACTGCTTGGATGGCGTCATGATCATGTAGTGACCTGCATCGCCGTGTTCGGACTTCTTTGGGGCGCCATGCTGTGCCAAAGTTTGCCATGCTGTGCCCAACCCCCCCCAAACACATGTTTTCCCAGTGTTTCACATCTTTTCCCAGTTGGAAGGTGACAACCATGTCATGTCCGCCCGTGAATCACCCGTCCAGTCCAGCTCCGGTCGTCCAGGGACGGTGAAGCTCGTCGTGCCGGGACGGTGCAAGGCCTCCTGATTCTCTCTGATTCTCTCTGATACAAGAATATACAGAACTTGG
Source organism: Durusdinium trenchii (assembly GCA_963970005.1). Classification (NCBI taxonomy): domain Eukaryota; class Dinophyceae; order Suessiales; family Symbiodiniaceae; genus Durusdinium; species Durusdinium trenchii. The sequence continues at coordinate 199,405 of CAXAMN010008502.1, forward strand.
TACCATTGATTCTGATACACGCTCTTATTCTTGATTGTATGATATATTCTTGGTACCATCTCTCTTATTCTCCTGATTCTGATACACGCTTGACTTTACAAGGATCAAAAAGGTGGAGATACGCGAGAACTTGGTACCATTGATCCCCGAAAAAAGGTACACAGCATGAGCGATGCTTTTAGATACAACATGATACCACGACCACGACCTCGCAGTCTCTCAGCATGGCGATGTTGCCCAAATGCAGACTGGAAAAGGACCAACTCTATGAGCTTCTCATGTGCATCGCATCCCGTTCAGCTGAGTGTTCTCTCCACCGGCACACTCAAGGCACCTCCGACGTCTTCGAGCAGATCGTTGGGTCCCCCGGACTCTCGTCACCCCTGTAGTACACGATGTTTTGCAAGTCCGCACCAACCTCACCGCGGTTTTGCGCGGTCCTCTGAATCCGAGCCTAGGAGAAAAGGTCGCATCAGCGGCTAAAATGGAAGATCTTTCAGCAGCTGGTGTTGCCAGATGTGGCTAAACGACACAACCAGCGCCAGTTCCCACCTTGTCCTTCAACTTCTTAAACAGCTCTGTGTTGAACTGCCTCCGCAGGATTCCCCCAAGAAAGGCTGGGTCTTTCTTTACGTCACTCGTTTCTGGCATCTCGCCAGGATTGAAACCATGCACCGGGTTAGCAGGGGACGCCTGGAAACCACAGCGACACATCGATGGATCGCTTCCAGTGTGCTGCCGTTTCCCGTCATTTGCCAGTGGTTCCCCACCCCCTTTTCTGAGCCTCGCCCACGAGAATTGCCGCAGGTTGCGCTCGCTGGAGGTCTTACCTGGGCATGTTCAGTGGTGGGCACCGGAGTCACCGGTGGGGACCCAAATGGGTCACACCTCAGGCATCCCGACCATTCAGAAAGTTGGCCACGACGCCGATGGCCTGTGTCCCCAGGGAGTGCTCCACTCACCCGTCTGGAACAGTCCCGAGATGTCCCGAGTGTGTTGGCCCCTTTTGAGGAACTTAGAGGGAATTGAAGGGTCTAAAAAGCGGTCTCATGATCCCTGAAGGAGATCTGTGAGAAGGCACTAAATTGTTCAAGTAGCATGTGTCGCAGCTTGTTCGGGTCACCAGCTCTGCTCCAATTCATGGCATGTACAAAATCCAGTCTCAGCTGTTGCACTCCGAGTTGTTTAGAACAGAATCCTACAGAGCCTGGATGGTTATCACATGTTATCACATTAAAGGGTCCATGTCTTTCACGAACATCGATGGAAAAGAACCTACTCCTTTCTTTGTCTTCGCTGAATTTCGACTGGCTGACCATGGAAGACCCCCAACTACCATACATCGCCTGGGCAATTTTGGCCTTTCATGGGAAGGATCAACAAGTAGAGTGAGTGCCCAACGAAAAGTATGAACGATGGCTATGCCTGCTTTCAACCACGTCAACATCTTGCGCGACATCACTGCCTGCCCTTCTTTGCCCAAACCACCAGCAATAGTAGCAGCACCTGCCAGCTAAGTCTGCTATGTGCTCTTCATGCGCACATTCATCCGTCACCTCAAAAAATCGAAGTACCCCAAATAATGCTGTGTTGAACGAGCAGGTAAAACCATGCGTTGGGACTGCCTGCCTCCCATCCTAATTTTTTTGGAATCCTAGGCGCAGCTGTGCTGCAGCAGGATTGATGTTCACATCTTCAAGTGGCCTTTCCCTTGGGGGATTTGTGCACCCATCACCTTCTTCGATGCTCCTGTGGCCCACTGTAGGATTGTCTCGGTGCTGGTTCCCTGGATCTCCACCTCCAGCTCGATATCTTGAGGGCCCCTGACTTGATTCCCCTTTACCAAGCCGGCAATCTCCCCAGACTTGCCCCAATACCTGCACGTCTCCACTTGCATCTGCGTACATCAGCTTGTGATCCGCAGCTAGGCCTTTCAAGCCTTTTTGCATCAACTCACAAGCATGCCCAGCAACATGACATGTGTGTGTGTGTCCCCCTCCGTTTGTAGGAGGTTTTGAACACGCAGGGGAACAGGCCAGATACATCGTCGCCTGGTCAACGAAGCTGGCGATGTATCTGCGGATATGGAAATGGGACGCCATTTCCACGTACCTCCACTGCTGTACAGGGCAACAGAAGGAAATGGTTCTCGGCGGACTTGTGCGTCGGTTCCTTTCCTTCTGTTGACCCTTTTCTACTCGAATGGGGCGATTCGCAAGTCTCGCCCGCTAGCTACAAACTGCAATCTTCATTTCCTTTTCTAGCTATTTCCTACCCCATTCGAAGCGACTCCTTTGGTCTCGCTTCCAGATGGAATTTAACCCATTATGCACGGCCGTAATTCGAGACCGCTAAGTATTCAGTAACTAAACTGCTGCAGTCAAGTGAAACCACCGCTGTTCAAACATTCAGTTTCCGTGGACTCAACCACCTTTCCGTTGCAGCATTTCTTTCATGTGGATTATGGCATTGGATGAACCTGATCTAAGTGTGATTCGCTGTGCTTTCCCACTCTGGTGCGCAGTGATCCCCTGCAACGGGGCGCCGAGACCACTGTGATTTTGGTGTGACTTTCTCGTTCTGCAACTGTGGATTCTGGTTTGGATTATTTTGTTTCACCCATGGGTCAACTGACAACAAAGCTGCGAACTTACGGATTTCACACCGCCGGGCCTACGTTTTACACACACATGTACACACACCCCTTCCCCCCTCCCCGCTCTCTCTTGCGCTTTCTTCGTTTTTTAGGTGTTCTTTCAGGCTCGTTAGGTGGTTCTTGAGCTTGAGGCTCGTTTCCCTGCCCCTCGGGTTTGGGTTCTTTCTCTCTTGCCTGTTCGTTTCTCTTTGGGTTTTTCCGCTGGAGGCTTTTTAGGTTTGTAATGAGGTTTTCCTTTTTTCAAGGGCTAAGTAGTCAAGTGCTAAGTAGTCAAGTCAAGGGCTGGGTATTCACTGGCTTAGGACCTAAGTAATCTCCAATGTCCAAGCTGTCTACTGCGTTGTTGCCTTCTTAATGCCCCCGTGTGTGTGTGTGTGTCAAACCCTGTTTCCAAGGGTCTAATTTAATTTAAAGCAGGGGGACAGAGCTCTCTGATGCTACTCTGTCCAACGAAGCTAGGCATCAGAGAGGGAAGCATCCGCTGGCCATGGATGTGTACCTGCTTTAACGGTTGAACAAGCTGTCCAATTGACCTCGTTTGTTTTCATGGTTCTTCATGATACTCCCCCTAAACCTTCCCACTGCGTTCTTGCAACTGGGCCGCACGTTTTCGTGAGCGTTTCGTTTTCGTGCTTTCTGCAGACTTCAAACCATTTTGTTCAAACATCTACAAGTTTTGCGGACTCTTCACCTTACCGTTCTTCACCTTCCTTCCCAACGTGGCAATTGAGTTAACTGAAAACCAATGTCAGAGTGTGAGCCGCTCAGTCTTCCCACTTGGGTGCTGGGTGTGACCCTCCGAAAGGAGGCGCCGAAACCATTCCGGAATTCACTGGTCCTTCATATTTATAACTGACCCTTTGCTTCTTCACTTTCATAACTGAATTAACGGAGTTTTGAGCCGCCGGGCCAAAAAACGGACAATCTCAACCACCGAATCCAGAGCCGCCGGGCTATAAAACGGCAATCCACCCGCAATGAGGCAGGTTTCCCAACCCCCCCCCCCAGCCGAGTTCTACTCCCTACCTATTTAGGGCAACATAGGGAAATGGTACTCGACACACTTGTGTGTCGGTGCCTTTCCCTGTGTTGTTCCTGTTCTAGTCTATCCTACCCGGGCGGTCTAAGACTAAAGTCCCGCTCCCTAGCCACTTAATTCATCTCTGCTAAGTAATCAGTAACTCTAGAGTACACTGCCAATGTGTGGTTCCAGTATGACTCAGCTGTACACGATACAGGTGGCCATTGTAGGGGGTCACAACAGCTGGCGCAACAGCAGCTGGCTTTGTATTGTTAAGGCGCTCCACAAGCTCTTGTGCTGACTTGCACTTGCACTGGTCACTGACCTGTTTCATGTGTTCTTTGTGGAGTTCAATAATCTGCTGCAATGCAAGCCTTAGGAACAATGTGACACAATGAGCCACCCAATTAAGGAGTGTGACTCATGTGTTGAAAATGCCAAAAGCATCAAAGCTGAATACAGCAAAGATTCTCAAGGATTGGATGGCTTTCACAAGCAGCACGTTCTACCACAAAGTTTCCATCACCATATTGCCTTGAAGTATGATTGGTCACTGTACACTTGCTCACACATACTATGTGCTATGCATAAACTTAAACAGCTCGCTCGCTGTAAGATGCATGCTAGACACTGTTTGCAAATGTGTGGTGCTGTACTAAGAGATGTTGAGAATTCCTTTGCAGCATCCAGAAGCCTCACCCAGCTGCAACAGCAGTTTGTTAAGTTGAACATTGTGCGCAGTCTGAAAACTAGTAGAAAAGTCAAAGCACATAATACATGTTTCTTCAAGTGCAGTGAACCCACCAGCCACATAAGGGCAAGGAACGCTCGTGTTGGATCTTGGTGCTGAAGCAAGTTCATGATGTTTGTGCCCATGCCCATTGCAAGGCAATACTCAAGCACATGTTCAGTACCAATGTGAATCTCCATCCGTCAAGGGTCAGTGGATACTACTGGGGACCTATACTGTCAACCTGTAAGCCACCTGCCAAACTGCAGTACAAGCAAACCATTTAACAGTTAGTAACAATAAACTGCCAAATATGCCTTGACATCCAAGAGAAGAGTCACCTCCGGTAATGTTGAACCATTTCATGATTTGCCTTTTAAAACGGAATGTGTGCATACATCAGCATATTTTCATTTTATAGCTACATGACACATTGTGTACCAATTAAGAACAATATCCAACACATCAGTTTGATAATGACTTCATAGCTCACTATACAAATTTATATACATCCAACTTACGTTAGCTTCAAGACATGTGGTATGTAGTATAAAGAGTATACACAACTTGTGTTACCAGAAAAATATATTGAGATTGTAAAAATGTAGTTAATAAGCATATCTAAAATGTCCACTAGCTGCATAATATCTTCATTTTTTATTGGCCAACAAGTTGCTGGATCAAAGTAATATTATACAGCGTAATATCCATCTTGCTTTGTACATTACATCTGCAAGCACATTCATGGCATGATGCATGCCAGTGGTGTGCTCCAATCTCAGTGCAGTGCAGTTGTGCGCTCCAACCTCAGCACAGTGCAGCTTGCAATCACCACATTCAACCAATAGTGCCTTTCCTGAAAGATCTATTCAATATTTAATGCAGTTGTTGTTCACCGAGGATGCTAAGCTTACAGTAGATGTCATGCGCAAGTTACAGTGGTGCCATTGGTGGCGGGGATTTAGCCTGACAAGGCTGATTTTATATTTGTAGAGTGATCAAGGAAAAGCAGCTGAAGCATGGGCTAATGACCTTTGGGGGTAGTGCAGCGCATCTATGACCAGGTCTTTGGGAATATCCAGGACTTTAATTACAATCCATGCCAGACCCTTGAATGAAAACAAATTAATTAGTAATTAGGCAGGTGTAAAATTAAAAGCTGTCAAGTTGTGGTTTGTACAACAGCTGTATCACAGTGTGATGTTCTCTTGAAATCAGAGTCACCTAAGTAGCACAAGCTGGTGGCAGCGAGAGCCGCTCGTGTGGCTTAGCGTAAGACCACCTGACCATCCCCATCCCTGTAGTACTAGTAGAAGGCCAGGGTTGTATCTACATTAGAGGCTACTTTACTAACTTTCTAGGCTAATTCATGAGCTTGCTGTCAAGTCCGGCCGTGTAGCTTGGCTCGTTCAGCAAGTAGTGTAAACTGGTGGCAGTGAGAGCCTCCAGTGTGGTTTAGCATAAGACCACCTGACCATCCCCATCCCTCTAGTACTAGTTGCTGTGCAATAGTTCTTGAGGCCCCAACATTGTTTGTGCTCAATGCATCATGCAGACCTCGCAAATGATGAGTCTGGAAAACATCTGGAAAACTTAAGATTTCCAGACACCGGCTTCATTTCCAGACAAAATTCCAGACACTAGCTTCATTTCCAGACACTTTCCAGACAATCTCACTACAGACATGACATGAGTCAAAAGTTGTGAGCTGGCTGAGGTCCTTGCCATATCGGCCCTGACTGTAAACAGACACCTCAGAAATTTGGAATGCTTTGATGATTTGACTGTTCAAACGGAATATGTGCATATTTCAAACAAGTTATACATCACATAATGTAATTGTCAAACATATAGGGTTGGTAATTGCTATGTAACCACTATATACCATAATTCACAGAAGTTACATACACATCATAGTATTGTTTAATACATAAACATCCAACAACTATGTTGGAAATATAGACTTTATAATAGCAATAGATATGTTTGTCACATTACTAGCATATTGTATCCAACTTATGTTGGCCAACAAATATGTTGGTTGATAGTAGTAGTAGCTATATCCAACTTGTGTTGGACAATGCGATATCCAACAACTATGTTGGAAGATAGCTATAGCAATTTATGTTCTTTATCTAAGAAAACTCATGTGCTATAACCAGGTCATAACCAGCTTCAGTGTGAACAAACTCATGAAACAGAACAGCAAATGTTGAGTTTATATGGCATGGGTCATCATCCACATGAAAGTTAGTTACAAAACTGGGTGCCCACCACTCTTCAGCCTCAAGGTCCTGGTGTGCAAAACAAAAAGCAAAGGTTTTACTTTAGTCCAAATCACAGAAACAATCAGCAAGGAACACAAAACCACACAGCAATGCGCTCAGATACACTTCTCAGGCACTTAGAAACAATGCACTCAGGCACATTTCACCGCAATCAGGCGCTCTGCACTCTGCACTTTTTGCCATCAGCAGCGCCGCCGTCGGCGAGGTGGCTTGTTGTCCATGTACCACGTCAGCCTTGGAGTCAATGAACAAAACATAAACAAAAGTTGATGCTAAAGTTAAAGTACCCAAATCAACCAACATTTGCATACATCAAAAGTGACACTAACTATTTAACATTCAAAAACTTACAAGTTATATCCAAAGAAACTCTTCTTCAAAGTCGCTGATGTCCACACATCTGGATGGAGGCAAGTCAGGATCTCGCAGCTCTTTCACACGGCTTGCCTCAGCGGATTTGCCAGATGTGAACAAAGAAAGTTGCCTTGCCGCATGTGAACAAAGAAAGTTGCCTTGCCACATGTGAACAAAGAAAGTTGCCTAAACAGCCAAGGAACAGCACCAGCAAATGTCGAAAAAGGGCCCCTGTCCACCAGGATGGAAGCCAGCGCTGCAGGGCTGCGATTTGCACCGCGCTCACAGTGGACGATGGCCACCTCTGCCCCATCCACAAAGTCAAAGAGCTGGTTCAGCCTCAGATGCTGTCAAGTGCATGAGGCCCACATATTGCCGTTCAAAAAAAGTTACAAACAAGCCTATAGACTTTGAGACTAACAGTCACAAAAAGCAGAAAATACCAAAACAGCCATGAAACAGCTGATACATCTTCTGAACTCCTCCTGACTTGCCCTGGTTGATGCAGTTCTGCGGGTTCCAGGCAAGGACTTGAAAGCCAAGGTGGGCACCAAACTGTTCAGCATGCGAGCTTCTCCTCAGATGCAACACCCAATCCACTCAACCAAGAAAAGCTGCTTAGAACAACATACACCTGTTTGCTGAAACAAATAAATGCAAAGTTTCATCTACCAATGACTCACCAAGGATCTGTTGATTTTGGGCAGTGATGATTCTGATCCGGGAAGCGTAGGTCTGCAGATCACTGTAATTAAAGTAGCCGCCCAGGAAGATGTCGCCGGCAATCTGGGTCCTAAGCCACGTGCTAAGTTCAGGGAGGAATGAAGAGAAGCAGCAATGACCTTGAACCTGGTTTTCCTTAGGTGAAAGCCCGCCCATGGTTAAAAATCAAACTGTTAAAAATTAGCAAGCTGCCCAAACCTGCCAAGACACAGTGGTGCACCGTTTTGATCTCGAACTGCCCTCAAAGCTGCAAGCAACTGCGGGTCCTGAGAGGGTCACCAAAAGCAAATTAACATGGAAACCAACCTTTCAACTTGGCAGCTACATTTGATAAACCTTTTGCAAACACTATGCATGGAACATCTAAACACCATGCATGGAACATTGAAACACCTTTGAATTTAAGCAGTGTCCTTCGGGCCAGCTGGAGCGGCAGGTGGCCTCTCTCGAGGCATCGGCTTTGCCTTTGGTTTTGGCTCTGGCTGGGTTAGGTCCACCATGGGTGTTGTAGGGTTTCTTGTTCTTGGTGGTGGATAGGCAGGTGGTGTGGGGCCTGCTGTTGTCGGACGTGGCACTGCTTGCTGTTGTTGGAGGTAGTGCTACAGGTGGTGTGGGGCTTGCTGTTGTTGGATGTGGCTCTGTGGGTGGTGTGGGGTATGCTGTTGTTGGATGTGGCTCTGTCGGTGGTGTGGGGTTTGCCGTTGTTGGTGGCTCTGTAGTAGGTGGTGTGGGGTTTGCTGCTCTCCAAGGTGGTAATGGCTCTGGCGGCTGGGGTGGGAACGCCGGTGAGTGCTAGGTATTCAGACACACACATGTACACACACATGGACATACAGCCCCTCCCTGCCCCCCCCGCTTTCCTTCTTGCGCTTTTCGTCGTTTGTTGGGCTTTCTTTCAGGCTTTTTAGGTTGCTCTTGAGGCTCGTTTCCCTACCCCAGTCAAGGGCTAAGTATTCACTTTTTCTACACCTACCTTTCTTTCTTGCCCTCTTAGCGCTGCTCTTTCTGTCTTTCTTTTCTTTTGTTTCTAAGGCTTTTTAGGTGACTATTCAGGTCTTTCACATGCGCGCCGCGAAGCGGCACCGTGTGTGTGTCAAACCCTGTTTCCAAGGGTCTAATTTAATTTAAAGCAGGGGGACAGAGCTCTCTGATGCTACTCTGTCCAACGAAGCTAGGCATCAGAGAGGGAAGCATCCACTGGCCATGGATGTGTACCTGCTTTAACGGTTGAACAAGCTGTCCAATTGACCTTGTTTGTTTTCATGGTTCTTCATGATACTCCCCCTAAACCTTCCCACTGCGTTCTTGCAACTGGGCCGCACGTTTTCGTGAGCGTTTCGTTTTCGTGCTTTCTGCAGACTTCAAACCATTTTGTTCAAACATCTACAAGTTTTGCGGACTCTTCACCTTACCGTTCTTCACCTTCCTTCCCAACGTGGCAATTGAGTTAACTGAAAACCAATGTCAGAGTGTGTGTGTGTGTGTGTGTGTGTCCCCCTCCGTTTGTAGGAGGTTTTGAACACGCAGGGGAACAGGCCAGATACCAGCGGATATGGAAATGGGACGCCATTTCCACGTACCTCCACTGCTGTACAGGGCAACAGAAGGAAATGGTTCTCGGCGGACTTGTGCGTCGGTTCCTTTCCTTCTGTTGACCCTTTTCTACTCAAATGGGGCGATTCGCAAGTCTCGCCCGCTAGCTACAAACTGCAATCTTCATTTCCTTTTCTAGCTATTTCCTACCCCATTCGAAGCGACTCCTTTTGTCTCGCTTCCAGATGGAATTTAGCCCATTATGCACGGCCGTAATTCGAGACCGCTAAGTATTCAGTAACTAAACTGCTGCAGTCAAGTGAAACCACCGCTGTTCAAACATTCAGTTTCCGTGGACTCAACCACCTTTCACTGTGGATTATGGCATTGGATGAACCTGATCTAAGTGTGCTCCGGTCTCAAAGCAGATCAAAAAATCATCCACCTTCTACCGGTGACAAAGAAAAACACTACATCCGGAGGCTAACGGGGTGAACACAACGATCTCTCGGCATGTCCAAGCACATCCCGTGCGTCAATGGCCGTTTGGACCCCGCGCGCCCTTGGAAGCGTGTGAGAGGAACCAAAGGAATGAGAGGAATGTGCCCAGTCCTTGCGATTCGGGTTTCACCTGACCCCGAAACAATCATGAAACCTCCGACGAAACATCAAACGATCATATGCAATAAGTGATGGCCAGAATTTGGGGCGGCCGAGGGATTGACGTCAGGGGATGGTCAGGGGAGTACGCCGCCATGTCTCCCTCCCATTCTGAATCCACCCGCGACGGGCGACCCAAACTCAAACCATAGATTCTTCTCCAATTCCCACCCGCAAGTCAAAAAATCCGGCACTCATCGGCGAAATCCTCAGGCTGCGGCTTCTACCAAAAAACGGGGCTCGGGACGGTCGGGAATCGACCGGGAACGGCTTCGACACCGCTCCTTCGACACCGCTCTTCGAAGGCCCCAGATCCGCTCCGCCTTTGGACTTGGCGATCCGAGAGGCGGCGCCATCGCCTGACGGCGCCCAAACGGATGGCACGCGAGCTGCTCGGCCTGAGCCGAGCGGTCCCAAAACACCTGGATGGGGTCTGGAAAAGGAGTCTTGATGCAAAAAAGGTTAAGGAAAGCAACAATAACATAATAAACATGAGATAGACTAAAGTTCAGGCACACCAATGATCGCGAACGATTTCGACCAATGGTGGTGCTGCCCTCTAGCAACGTGGGCGGCATGGTGACGGGTGGTTACGTTCAGTCCCAGCGTCAATACCGGCACATGCAGTCCCTACAGTTGAATCATCGTCCACTCACTGGAACTACCATGGAAGTGGATGGCATGGCCCCTTGAAACATGTTCCATACCAAACCAGGGGGGTGAAATCACTTCACTTCCACCATGTGTTCCACGACGTTCCAGCTTTACTTCTTCTTATGAACTCAATGAAGCGATTGGGCGTCCCTGCAGCAGACCAGCGCGTCCACTCTTAGCTCCTGAGGTACCTCACCGGGCAGACCATCGGAGCCCAGCGACTTCCAGGGATTCGGTGGTGTAGTGAGCCACATGGAACCAATGGGACCAGTGAGCCACCACGGAACGTTCCAATCGCTCTGTCAAACACGCCCGGCCAAAGAATGTGTCGCAACTCTCACGCTTTGAAATCCATGCTCTCAACCTGGTCCAGTGCAGGGCGCTATGAAGGCCGCGGAGGAACAATACCACACACCATGTTCGGGCAAACAAACGGCTCTGCTTAGTCAAGCAGCCAGTGGAGGCTCTGTTTCGGCGACCCATCCTGGCCAATGCAGTCGAGGTGTTCCCGAGGGTTCCCGCCAAAAACAACTGCCTCCCTGTGACTGTGATTCAAATGATATATGATATATACGATGTGTATTGCTAACTAAATTTAAATAACTACGTATAAGTACAGTATACTAATACAGGTTACAAGACCATTAAATTAAAGACATTCAAACTCCATCTCTTCCTTTCACCTTTCTTTTAGCGGCTTCAGCCTCGCCTCCCGATCGGACGACCACATCCCGGAACCTCGTTCCGCATCTTCTCTCAACGCCGCTCGCTCGTTCCGGGGCTCCGGCCAAACCCGGGCGTCGCGCCCGTGAAACCGAAGAACCGAAGGTGGACCATGTCTGGGACCGACCCTGTCTGTTCATGTGCCGCGGAAAAAGTGGCGACAGGGTCTTTTTCTTGGAATAGTGGTCGGTCCTGTCTTATGCATCCGAAAGGTTGATGGAAGCCTCAAAGACATCGTCTGAAACACTTGAACATGCCATGCCATACGGTCCATGTGAAATGGTGGAACCTGAAAATGGTGAGCAGGCTTCAAGCCATTGTCGATCTTCCCTCCACGGCTTTTTTGGGGGACATGCAACGTGGAAGGAAGCCTTACCGGTGGCCTTTTGCCCAAGCTTGAGTCCATGGTCGGTTGATCTCCGAGCTGCGCTTGACCAAGTCCAAAACTATTTATTCATCAAAGGTCAAAGGTTCCAAATAAATGAAGGGAAGAAGGATTGCTTCTTTAACACTCCCAAAAAATATGATAACTGAAAAACCTAAAGATGTGAAAATACACACGAAAAAAAACTAAGTTTGCCACTCATTTCTTCATGTTCTTCCTCTCGAGTGCCTTCCCTTTTGCTGCCCCCCAAGAGTCTTGGTCCACAGGCTCCACGCCCAGCTCGACCTGGGACAAGTCCCACACAGCTCGCATGCGGACTCGACTTGGGGATCTATCCATGTGCGTGTGTGGACACTGTGGATTCAAGGATCTGCAAAACTGTTCGGTGATTTTGTGACACATTATGTGTTGCAGCAGGGGGACTGGATTAAATTACAAAGTGCTTCTGAAATTCTAATCGTGATCTTGCTATCATGATCTTGGATGGCCGTTTCGGTACGTATGTGAGCATCCAATCCCATCGTGATCTGTGAAACCCACAGCGTCTGGTCCCTGTGCTCCCCCGGCAGTGACCCCGAAGAGGAGGCAACACCTGGAAGGCTGATGCGCCAGGGCACGTGTCCAGAGTCATCTTCGGTAAGCCAGGGGCAAGATGCGGCAAGATGTTTAGTGAGGAGTCCAACCCTTTGACTGGAGAAGTGGGTCGCGCCGGCTGCGGTTCTTCTGTGGGTTGCTTGGTGAAACCACTTGATCACTCGGGCCTGGCGTCGCAATGAAAAGCTTCCATCTTTTCCAAGTTGTCAAAGAACCTCTTTAAACTCCACATGAATCATGGCAGAAGATCACAGGATCTTGAGGAGAAATCAAATTTTGTGTGTAGTTCGTCAAAATGCCATTACCGGCCCTTCTGCAATCTACTCCGAATCTCGCCCTGAGTCTCCATCCAATGATCTGACTTCTACTCCGATCCGCCACGTCCGAGGGGGACGGAGGCTCGGTCGGCTCGGTTAGGCTGACCCAGCAAACAGCAAACCCATGCGGCTGAGAGCGCAGGCTTCAACAGCAAATACTGAAGCTCAGAGATGCCAATGTGGCAGTAGTCCTGCAGACTGAGCACACCAGCCGCTTTCCGGGTGAAGGGTCAGCTCACAACCGGCAAACCAGTAGTGAAAAAGAATGGTAACAGTTGAGTTCAGTATTCCCGGGGTACTATATTGTATTGTATTCTTATTTGTTATTGTTGTTTTAGATGTTATTGTTGTTTTTGTGTTGGTTGTTATTTGGCTTGTATTGTATTGCATTGCATTGTGGTGTGTATATATACATCTTATATTGTAATACATTATAGTAATAGTTATATGTTCATATGGTCATGTGTTAAACATAGTTATGTGTATATATATTATACACACATGAAACGATAGTGAGGATGACATGAGGATTGCAAAAACACACAAAACCAGTGAAAAAGTGGGTTGGAAACCTGCCAAACGCGTCGCAATGGTCGGCTATCTGTAAACGCGTCTGTGAGGAGTTTGAGCCAACATGACACTACTCGTATTGTAAGAATCGTACCAGAATGATTTAAAATCTCCATATGTGCTTTCTTTTTCCATCAACAGTCTACCTTCAAACTCCGGCTTCAAAACATCGCCTTGGGCTAACTGACCCAGAGTTGTGTACCCGCCAGCGTCGTTCCTTCTTCAAAGTTGCCCCACACGTGTGGTATGAAGCGAAATGAAGCTGGCTAAAAATGAGTTCCCCCTTTTTTGTCCAAAAAAAGGGGATGGTGTGGCTCTCATTCTCGTTCTGAAGCCATGGCACCCCACCATCTCCACGGGTCTGCTCCAGCTCTCCACGGCTCCGGCACGATCTCCGCTCCCGCTGCCTTGTCCGCTCCAAAGGTCCCACCGGGCCTCGGCTTTCGGCGAAGAGCCCATTGTTACTACTTGACAACACGCAATGTGTATGACTGGAGGAAGAAACCGTGTCAACTTGGAGATTGCATTTCAGTCAAAAGGTGATCAAGACTAGTTGCAAGAGAATTTGCTTTCGCTGAAGGAAAGAGAGATTACATTTTCTCACCAGCGACTTCAGGACATGTACTGAAGCTTCTACCCACAATATTCTTGCAAAGGATCAGTGAAGAGGAAGAAGCAAGAGAGGGAGAAGGAGCATTCTCACAGGTGCTAGGATGTCTTGATGTGAAAGACGCATTTCTACAGCTTCCACAAGAAAAGCCATTGAAAGTGAACTTGAGAGAAGAATTCTTGGCGAAGAGAAATTGACCTGGACAAAGAGTTGACTTTTTCACAGAGTACCTCACAGAGGAACTCAACAAGTTCAGTGCTGAGTGTCCATGTCTGGGAAGAAATGAGAAGAGTATCATGTTGATCCATGTGGATTACTTAATGTTCACAGGAGACTCAAAGTACATCAATGAAATCTTTCTTCCAAAGATTCAAGGCAAATTCGACACCAGTGTGGGCAAGATTGAGAGGATTGGTGATGTGTTCAATTTCCTGAGGAGAAAGTACAAACTAGAAGTTGATGGACTATGGATCCAACCAGGCAACCACATACAGCAGATGTTGAAAGCCTATGAAGAGCAGATTTGATTGGTCAAGCTCCAGCAACTACCAGCAGACAACTCAATCCAGATGGAAGACAAGTCAGGAGTCTTACATGAGCAAGAGAAGATTAGCCTTTTCGGAAGCATTGTTGGATCAGGTATCTATCTACGTCAAGAGAGGTATGATGTAGCATTTGCAGTGAAGGAATTGGCTTCAAGAATGTCAAATCCTACAGCTATGTCATTTCATCACTTGAAGAAATTATTGGGATACTTGAAAAAGACTATGGACTATTGTCTAGTACTTGAATATCCACAAGCAGGAGAAGGTTATGTCAAGAAAGGAGAAAGCCATTGGTGCTTGGAGACATTCTCAGACTCAGACTGGTGTGGAAACAAAAGCCACAGAAAGTCAACATCAGGAGGATTCCATTCATTGAACAGTTGTCCACTGTTCAACAGCAGCAGGACACAGAAGATCATTAGCTTATCTTCATGTGAAGCAGAACTACATGCAATAGTTTCCTCAGCACCAGATGGAATCTATATTCGCAAAGTTCTTGAATTTGCTCTTGGGGCAAAGGTGGACCATTACATCTTGATTCATCAAGCGCACGCCAACTTGTCATGAAGAGAGGAGTTGGAAAGGTGAGACACTCAGATGGAAAATTGCTATGGATTCAAAACAGGAAAGACTTCAAGATGGTACAAGTACCAACAGATAGCAACGTGGCAGACCTCAATACAAAGCCACTTGGAGGACAAAGAATCAGATACTTGATGAACCTCGTCATTGGTTGTTGGCACAGTGATGACCAAATCAGAGTAGGAGAGTATGTGAGAAGGGTGTTTGATGAGAAGAATAATTTTGCAGGAAAGGTCACTAAGATTGCCAAAATGATTGTCAGAATGGTTGCTTTTGAGGGCTTGCAGCCAATGGTTACAGATGCATTCTTGAAAGCAGAAGACAACATCCAGTGTGGATTGGAAGATATGAAATTGGAGGAGATGAAGGAATCCAAACTGGAAATTTTGGATCATAGTGATCATTGCAATCAACATCATTTGCCTTGAAACAGTAATATTTGCACTATGGAACGTCTACAGGCTAGTTGAAAAGTACCATGATGAACTCTACTATCGTGTGGAGAAGGGCTATTGGGAGTCATGGGAATATACAGAACAGACAATGCAGAATTCCAAATTACAGAACTCAGTAGCGACATCAGAGACATGGAAGACTATGAAGAGAGAATGGAACTTTTACCCAACTACGCCACTACGCCAGGAGAATTCATTGTGGATTGATTCTCAATGGAGGCTTCATTGAACATGAAGTACCAGACCAGTATGATGTGCTAGGAGAGTTGAATGCAGGAAACTCCTTAGCCAGAAGGAGTTTGGAAGACATGCAAGCAACAGAAGGACAATTTTGGGGACACAGGGTAATGTTGCAGGCAGCTACAGATGGAGCAACACCATCAGAAGGGATATTAAACCGAAGATTCAGAATAGGTAACAGGGAAAGATCAATGAGAGAACAATACATCACAGGACAATCAGTACAATTGTGTGGTCGAATGGAAGCAAAACTCCAACAACTTGTGGAGAGACATTACAACCTTCTGCGTAGAGGATTGCAAGAAGCAGCAGACTTAGCTGGAGAAGTACCAAGAACTATTGGATTGCGCAGTCATGAGGAGAGATTTCCAAACAAATCACAAATAGAGACACCAACAAACCCTGGGAACCCAGTTCCTGAAAGAAATGAATAAAGCCTGCAGAGAAACAAGGATTGAATGGAAGAAAATGGACTATGGTGGCAAAGTGAGCTCAAAGAAGCATTTTAGCGTCTCACAATGCCAAGAAGGAGGGTGAACCAGATCAGTGTGTACATGACCTTACTGCAGCCCTTTTGTGACTCAAGAAAAAGTGCGTGTATATATATATATATATATAAACAGAATGCCGGTTCCTTGTGCCGAGTGGCACATTTGAGAACACGTCTTCGCCAAGTTCAGGCGACACTGTGCCCAGTTCATGTCCGAAAACCAATCAGAATCCCAAACCCGGGCACCTCCCTCTCCCGGGCACCCTTGCGGCGAGAAGATCTTGGCACCCCATTGGATGAGGTCCTCCAACATCGCGGAAAACAACACCGCCACGTGTGGCACAACGTTTGCCCCACGGCTTCACCAACACGCACAAGCCCCGATGAAGGCCACGTGGGGCTTAAAGAACGTGTCACAAAAAAAATCGAAGTCGACTACATCGCCAAGTTGATGGATCGGCTGGAGAGAAAAGATGGGGATATTGGCAGCCAGATTGAACATTGATTGATGGAGTCTGAGGAGTCATGGAGTCAAGGAGGCAATTGGTCAACAAATCGACCAACCCTTTTGTAAGCAAGAACTCCAGCCATGAACCGTCAGCTTGGACTTTTCTCGCGGCGCACGCAGCGCGCTTGCTTCGCTGCCCAACCGGTGGTGGCCGTAGGCAGCCTGGAATGGTGAAATTCTCGGAACGAACAATCGAAGTCGATGAGAAGACCCAGCTCTGTGAATAGCCACGAGATTTTAAAAAAGCTTTAAGCCCAGCCTGGATCCTGAGTAAACCCACTGAGATGCTGATGTCCCGCTCAGGCCATTGTTCAAACATCCCAGCTCTTAGCTCTGGCTGCTCCTGCGCAGTTCCTCACATACCTCCCCCCCCTTCAAAACCTTCTACATCACCACTGAAACTCACAAAACCTCCCAAAACCTCCACAGCCCCCGAGTTCCTCGTGCTTTTGGGCGCTTCCGACCTCGCCTCGGAACTCGCCGGAACACCGGAACGGGGGCGCTCCACCAGGCCCAGCTCCGCCGCGCTCAGGACGCCATCCTTCGGCCGATGCGCTACGCGGGTCGGTTGGTCCGGAAGGTCGGACCCGCCGGAAGATGAATCGACTGGAAGATGGCGACTGATGTTTCGTGAGATCAGAAAACCACAATTCAACAGTGCAATTGCCCGCGAAAGTGAAAATCAAGTTCATAGTAAAGAGTATAAAAAAGGTCCAAAGACGTTCGAAGACCTCCAACTGGAATCTGTATAATTTGCCACGACTTGGAAGAATCTCCCTGTGACTTGCTTTCGCGCTTTTGTGCACCTGGAACCTCTGGCTCTGCAGGTGCCTTCCTTTTGTAAAATGCATTAGAATTTTATATAATTCATTCTAGATGGTGCTTCGCTGGGCAACCTTTGGCCATATGTGGCAGAAACCAACATCCATGTGAACAAACACACGAACCCCAAAAGACAAGACAGCCCCTGAAAATCTCTAGAACATTCGATGTCTATCAAGACCCGCGTGGGGTAGCAAATGCACACCCTTTAGCTACTAGCAGGCAGGTGGGAGAAAAAACTCTTTGGAATTAAATGCAACCTTCCAAAAATGTGCCCCTTCTGGAGGAGGGGATTTGGTGTTCTTCTCCCATAAGCGGTTTAGATTCCGGCCCTCAATTCACACCACTAGGGATCAATCTTGAATTGTATCACAACCAAGATGTGTGAGGTTGTACAACCAAGTTTCACATTGAAAAACGTCGCCTAGGTGGTCTGATAGGTGGTCTGATAGATGCAGATTGGCAGCTTCACCTCTTGCTGCTGGCTTGCAAACCCGAAGCTGGCGAAGCCCTTTGCCCACGGCTACAGCGCCTGGTTTGTGTCCATGGCTTCCCAAAGGACGTCCTGGTTTGGTGCGAAGATGCTCTGCAGTGGCAAAGTCAGAGAGTTTGCGAAATCCGCGCCCACCCCATGTGATTTATCCTCCAGTTCCCACCCGCTCTGGGATGGCTCTCCGTCCCTCTTCGCGGTTGGAAGACTGATTCGCTCTGTCTCTCGTCCTGCTCAGTTGGGGTGAGCATGCACCCAGCTTTCTTCAGCGTCTCCATGAGTTCCACTTTGGTCACCCCGCTCGGCGCATCCTCTGCCTCGCCCGAGGAACAGGGGGCGGGTCGTGCCGCGCGGGATGCGGTCCGCGTGCGGTCCGCGCTTTTGGGGGGGCAAAGAACACGAGTTGAACGTTGGTCTCCCTCCAAAGCAAGCCATCCAAGTGTGGAACATTGGAGAGTAAGACGGTGCACAGTATCTTTATTTTGTGTGGGCAGACACTAGGGATTGAACAGGGAAGCCCTCCATTGTGGACCGCAAGTGCACATAGTCAAACAGAGATAAACACGTCATCATCGTCGCATCATCGTCACCTGAACTGGTAGACTTGCTTTTTGAAAAAGACGTATAAATGAGTTCAAAAACGATCCAAACTCGGACTCGGACTTGAATCTAACTCCATCTCACTCCCTCCTTGCACCCACGGTTCACCGTCCAGTCCGTCCGGTTCCCCAAACGGAGAACAACCGCACCGTCACCCATCGCCTCCGTGAGGCTCAAGGCACTCTTCCGGCGCACCTCGTAGTAGGCCTCGTAGTAGGCGAAAAGCGGCAAATGGCGGGGAACAAAACCCAGGCCGCGCAGGTCCAGGTGACATGAGATGTCCATGCACTTCGAGGGATTTCCATGAATGAGGAGATTGCTCAATGTTCCGTGATAACGGAATGTCTATGAATGTCTTGTCTGGTGGCAAGAGGTAAAAATCTGGAACATCTGCGGAAGACGCGTGAAGCCCGGCCTCGTCAAGGCTGTCCAAGGCACATCTTAAGGACTGCACCTGGCAACATCGGACTCGGCCATGGAGCCGCGGACATCCCACCCAAACACTGCACTGCACATTGGTTCACCCTGGTTCACCTCCCCTGCCGATCGTGTGAGACCTCCTCGCGCCTCAAACAGGTGCTTCCGTTGCAGGTGGTGGTAGCGCCGCACACCTGGACTCCACGCTTCCGGAATCCGCCGCGACCGGGCGCCCGGCGCGGGGCGCCGCCCCCCGGTGCCCTTCCGATCCAGCGAGACCGGGCGACCGATCCATGCCGGTCCCCACACTCCATGCTCAGGATGGGGCCTCCCAATAGAACATAGAAGAAAGCGACACTGAAGGCTGTGGAACCACCCATCACCAGCCAGAAGAGGCCCGGCAACTCCTCAACCAAGCGGCAGGTGGAGCATCTCACTTGGGGCAAGCACATCTCACTGTTGAGTCGTATTTGGAAAACCATGAAAATGTTTAGTCAGTTTAGTCAGATATTCATGATATTATGTTTAAAAGAGGAAGAAGAAGAAGAAGAAGAGAAGAAGAAGAAGAAGAAGAAGAGAAGAAGAGAAGAAGAAGAAGAAGAAGAAGAGAAGGAGAAGAAGAAGAAGAAGAAACAAACAACATCTTCACACTTCATGCACTCAACTTATCGCCCCATCCCGTGCCCCTCCTCGAGGCCAATCTGCAGATTCATGCCAAAGAATCCCGCGATCACCGTGCTCACGGCCAAGCTTGATGTTCCCATCCCCATCCTCAGCGCCCACCGGGGGGATTCAACAGGAAGGTGCACCCAGAGGTGCAAGTAGCCGTTGTGGCCATGGCTCTTCAGTCGTTGTAGCCCCGGATTGCCAACAGAAAAACTCTGCTGAGGAGCTTCAGCCATGTGTGGGATAAACAAATCATGGCTGACGCGTGCAGGTACAGGAGGACCTCTTCATGTGAGACGCACCTTTTTGCTGACCTTCATGTCCTACCTTGCTGGCGATGATTGCGGGTGGAAAGAGAATCATTTGCAAGGGAAGCGAGGGAGGGGGCAGCAACCTAGCGCGTGAGTCATTCTGTCCCCAACTTGAGGGATCCTGAGAAAATAAAAGTGGAGGAGGGCCTATGAAATCCATTCAAATCCATGCAAATCCCGGCTGACCTGTGGCTCACCAGTACGGCCAAGAGGGTCAAAAACACCGCTCCAGTCTTCGCCTCTCCCGTCGCCTCTCCGGCCCACGTCCAAGGATCAGAAGCTCCAGCCTGCGGGGTCGGTCTGGAGGAAGAGACCGGAGCATCAACTGAAAGATCTCAAACACATTGCAAAATAAGTAGAAAAGAACCGGAGAAAAAAAACAGATCACAGGAGGTCTCGAAGAACAACTCATTGCAAAATAAGTAGCACAGGAGGTCTCGAAGAACCCAATACACGACCTAGCTGCCTAGCTTGCCTCATGATGCGATTGCGCTCGCTGGTAAGCATCAGTTGTTCCATCTTGCTGTGTGTTTCAACGCCTTGGCACAGTGGTTTGGAGCCACTCAGCAAACAAAACTCCTACCAATGGAGGCCTTAAATGATTGGAAGAGAGATGAGGGAAGGAGAGGCATGCAAGGTTGCTGCCTGTCATAAAAAACAACAGGGATACCACAATGCAGTCTGGTGGCTCTCGTGCAGCTTTTGAATCCGATCTCGCAGATCCTGCGATAAATGTCTTTGTGCTGTGGAAGAATGGCGTCGAACCAGCAAGCCCAGCAACCTGTGATGTTTCACCTCGAACCAGCCTCAGCCTTGAACCTGTTCCTGGCACGCCATGCCACGCCATTGTGAGAAGACCTGGAAAAAATGAAATCTGATCCTCCAGCTGCATGCCAAAGGACTCCAGCAGCAGCTCGACGTCCTGATGATCAGAGACCTGGGCATTCGGTGTTTCTCGTTGTCTTGACAACCAACTCTCCATCCCATTCCGCCCTGACAATGGTCATCCACCAGCCAGGCAGATCAGGATACAAGCCTCAAAGTTTCAGGTGGGTAAGTTGGTTGGTTGGTTGGTAGGTTCGTAGGTTGGTAGGGTGTTTGCTTGCTTGTTTTTTGTTTGTTTGGTTGATTGCGTGCTTGTTTGCTTGCTTGTCTGTTTGTTTGCTTGCTTGTTTGCTTGCTTGCTTGTTTGCTTGCTTGCTTGTTTGCTTGCTTGCTTGCTCGCTTGCTTGCTTGGTTGTTTGCTCGCTTGGCGGCGTGCAGGCTATCATCCTTGACTGCACTGTCCTCTTCCGTGGCGGGTGCCGGAGATAATCAAGCATGAAAAAAGATGTTGACACACTTCACCGTCAAAAGGGCCAAAAAAGAAACGGCCAGCTGTCATCCGCAGAGCCACTGCAACGGCATGTTACAACGACGGGAGCTTCACCAGCAAACCATGGTCTCCTCGTTCTCCTCTCCTCTCCTTCTCCTTTCCTTCTCTTCTCTTCTCCTTCTCCTTCTCCTTCTCTTCCTCTTCCCCTTCCCCTTCCTCTTCCTCTTCCTCTTCCTCTTCCTCTTCTCCTTCTCTTCTCTTCTCTTTTCTCCTCTCCTCTCGTCTCTTCTCTTCTCCTCTCCTCTCCTCTCCTCTTCTCTCCTCTCGTCTCTTCTCTTCTCTCCTCTCGTCTCTTCTTTTCTCTTCTCTTTTCTTCTCTTCTCTTCTCTTCTCTTCTCTTCTCTTCTTCTCTCTTCTTCTCCCCTCTCCTCTCTTCTCCTTCTCTTCTTCTTCTCTTGTCCTTCTCTTCGCCTCCTCCTTCGCTCCTTTTTCTTCCTCTCTTCTCCTCTACTTCTCTTGTTCTCTGGTCTTCTCTTCCCTTGTCTTCTCTAGGTTTCTCTGCTCTTCTCTGAGGTTCTCTTCTTCTTCTATTTTCTTTTCTTTGTGTGGGTTCTCTTGCTTGGTTGGTTGGTTGGTTGGTTGGTTGCTTGCTTGCTTGCTTGCTTGGTTGGTTGGTTGGTTGCTTGCTTGGTTGTTTGGTTGGCTGGTTGGCTGGTTGCCTGGTTGCCTGGTTGGCTGGTTGGCTGGTTGCTTGGTTGCTTGGTTGCTTGCTTGCTTGGTTGCTTGCGTGGTTGCTTGGTTGCTTGCGTGGTTGCGTGCTTGGTTGCTTGCTTGGTATCTTGCTTGGTTGCTTGCTTGCTTGCTTGCTTGGTTTCTGGGTTGGTTCCTTGGTTGGTGACTTGGTTGGTTTGCTTGGTTGCTTGGTTGCTTGGTTGCTAGCCTGCTTGCTTGCTTGCTTGGTTGGCTGGTTGGCTGGTTGGCTGGTTGGCTGGTTGCCTGGTTGGCTGGTTGGCTGGTTGCTTGGTTGCTTGGTTGCTTGGCTGCTTGGCTGCTTGGCTGCTTGCTTGCTCTCTTGCTTGCTTGCTTGCTTGCTTGGTTGCTTGGTTGCTTGGTTGCTTGGTTGCTTGGTTGCTTGCCTGCTTGCTTGCTCTCTTGCTTGCTTGCTTGCTTGCTTGCTTGGTTGCTTGGTTGCTTGGTTGCTTGGTTGCTTGGTTGCTTGGTTGCTCTCTTGGTTGCTCTCTTGCTTGCTCTCTTGCTTGCTCTCTTGCTTGCTTGGTTGCTTGGTTGCTCTCTTGCTTGCTTGCTTGCTTGCTTGCTTGCTCGCTTGGTTGCTTGCTGTGCTGTGCTTTGCTTTGCTTTGCTTTGCCTTGCTTTGCTTGGTTGGTTGGCAGGTTGGCTGGCCTGATGGGGATTCTGCGCCATCCCTCTCCCCCCGAGTCGCCCGCGACGCCGGACGGGCCGGAGGGGTCGGAGGGGCGACACCTGGCGGTCGCTGCCGGAATCCTTCCGGTAAGAGAGGTACATGGCAGCCATGTCCTTGCACCGGGCAGGACGTGGCACCGCCAAAGGACGAAGAAAGAAGCTTGGCCATCACAGAGATCACAGTGTCTTTAGGTGTACAGAGATCCTGAACATCAGCTGCGTGGCCCGGGCTGAGGCGTCGTCTGACCGCCCCAAACCGGCGGCTCCTCGTCGGACTTCAGCACCGTCTCCAAGCAGGACTCTTGGCGACGAACATCCACCTCGGCCGCGGGACGCGTCTGACGAGGGTCCCAAACGCGCCAGACTCGTCGAGAGGGTCGTCTGGTGGTCGAGAGGCGATGGTATGGGTCGTCCCAGGGTTCAATGGGACTCACTGGATGACCGAGTCGTCCCAGACCACATGCTACAGCTTGGCGCCGCTGCCACCTTGCCCGGCCACGTTGCTTTTCTTCCGGATCCCAATTCCAAAACCGACAAAGAACCGCAGAAAAGCGTGCGTCGGAACGGCGGATGGCACGCTTGTCGCACCCATCCCGCCTCCAGCGCCGATAAAGAATTGGAGAGCATCAAGAGCTTGTACAACCTTGGGCCATAATTGGAGTATGCAGATGTGGTCTCAAGTCCCTAGCTCCCATGCGTTTGTTCACATGGTGCATGCTAGAAAAGCTGTCAGCCCATTTGAGAAGTGTATATTATATATGATATATGTATATATACAGTGTATATATATATATATGCATCATATTATATGATATGCATTATTGCAAAAAAGACTTGGAGCACTCCTAGCACCTTTCGTGGCATTGCCATCCACCCTCAGCTGCATCCCCCACATCCCCCGCTTCTTGACCCTTTCCCACCCCAAATGGCTGATGAATCTCCTGGTACATTCGGAAAAGCGCTCACTCCATGGGCTCTGTCTGCCAAACCCAGTCCGAGGGGCGCATGCTCCTGGGTGACGCGTGACAGCGAGGGCGCCAGGAAGTCCCGCAGCCGTAGCTGCGTTTCGGAGGCCTCCTGCGGTGCGGAGACAGGATCGGAGACGCAGGACATACATGATGTCCTAGACCACCAAACAGATTCTCACTCAAGATTTGGAAGATGAAGCCTCCCCAAAAAGATCCGGGGACCGAGGGTTTTCCTGCGTCCCAGCTACTCGTAGCTTCTTACTAATAGCTACTAGTTACTAGTAGCGCTTTCGTGCGTAGCCTACCTGCTTCTGGTCAAAATCAACGCCTTCCACTGTTTGGCCCCAGGCACCGATCGAAGGCGCAAGGAGGAGTCGATCAGCGCCTCCGGAGTCGAAGGCTCCGCGCCGATGGGGTACGTGGTGCGTCGGTACGTACGTGGTGCGTCGGTACGTGGGGTACGTGGTGCGTGTGGGGGTGGCAAAGGTCCAGAAATTGTTTAGTGCATCACCGCCCCTTTGCAGGGGGGGACCTCCTAATGTGTAACTTACATTTTCCTATGGCTTTGACCTTTAAAAATGTAATGTTACAAGTTTAAGGTAGACCGAGGGCGCACCTTACAATTGTAATATTACATCTTTAAGGTATGCATATGAGCCAACATGGGAACCTCCCCTTTCTTCAGCTTACATTTTTTAAGAAAATGTGAGTTACAGGCTGGGAGATAATATGTGCACTGAATGCATGAAAGGAAACAAAATGTAAGCTGATGATGTGAAGCAAATGAAAAAGCGTGTGAAGGATTGCGATGTTGCGCGCAAAGTGGCAAGAAGCCACAGCATGTGTGAATATCATCCTTTACCTTTTTATTGCTTCTCTTCTACTCTACTGGAGAATGAATCCATGGACACGTGCCTGTTCTTCTGTCTCTCTCCTTTTCAAAATTACATTTGATCACCCCCCATCAAATTATAGGATTTGAAGTGGGAGGGACCTCAGAAAATGTCCTCCCCCATCTGTTTTTTGGTACCGTTGTATGCTTATTGTCTCAGTCATTCCTGGGAATGTTATGAATCTTACCTTGATATTCTCCCGTACAACGCCAAACCTTGGGGGGGGACCGTCGTTGACTGTAGTTCTAGAGATTCCGTAGGAACTCCTGGGGGGGTCCCCCCCCTCAACGTAATATCGATGTTTGCCTGGGGGGGGGTCAGCTTACATGTTTACCCTCCAAAAAAATGTAAGTTACACATTAAGAGGTCCCGCCCAGTTTTGAGGGTTAGGGGGGGTGATTTTAGGGCTAGATTCTTTGCAACTAAAAACGTATCCTATAGCAAAAATAAGGAGGGTTTTATTGATGGTGGGCCAAAACATTCTAATGACTTTAATATTCTGGCAGGTGGTCTTCTCCAACATCATTCATCTGGAATCAAAACTAATGTAAGAATGATGTGGACAAAGGGACCATCATGTTTTATTGAATTGTCATAGCTATAAAATCCCTTTTAAAAAATATAACACCAAAAAATAAGGTGACGTTGATTGTATGGCCCGAACCTTCCATGGGTCTTTGGGAGGTCTGCCTCTTCTAATACACACCCACATGTCACACACGACCTACCAACCTAAGTGGCTGTGCGTCATGGCACCGATATACGACCGACCGGGCACGACCTACCCGGCCACACGTTCGGACGTGCGGACGACGCGGACTGGCGGACCACCCGGGTGGTCCAAGCAACAAACGCGGCGTTTGAAGCTTGGGCGGTGGGTCTTGACTCTTGATGTAGACTCTTGATTAGTAAACCCCCCATTTGAATCCACAAATCCTCTTCATAGGGGGGTGATCAATCAATAGTCTGCATTATTCTGTCTTTATATGGTGAAAAATGTTGCACCGCCAGTCTTTTCTTCCACCAACTCTGAATTGCAATGTCCAGTCTGAAGCTTGAACCCAAATGGGTTGCTTCTCTTTTGCCACTCAGATGGCCCGAAAATGCACCGATCAATTCTCTTAGATTTGTCTTCCTTGGCCCCGCTTCACACAGTCCAACCAATCGCTGTGCTCCAAAGGATGTGTCTAGTTCCCCGAATCAAGAGAACTACAGCTTACAGCCACCTTCCCTCCCGTCCTTCATTGATCTTTGGAACCCCATTGTGGTCGCATGTGCACCAGCCCCATCAACAACACCCTGGAAGTGGAACACTTTGGCCCCTCATGCATGCACTTTCCTCTACACGTGGGGAGAACCCGCACGCTCCGCTTCGAGAACCGTCCGAGGGAGAACCCGCCCTGCGATCGGCCCAGCGGCTGCCAAGCGCGTGAAGCGGTCCTGCAATACAAACGAGTCACTCAGGCAGTGAGTCCCCTCAGGGGCGACGAAGCTTTCCAGCTGGCCACTTCTATAGAGGGCAACTAGTTTGATTGTATTTGGACACATTATACTGCAAGCATCTGCAACCTAAACTTGCTTTACTACTACACTTGCATTTTTGCCTTGCTGGGAGAGCAAGCGTGGTCCTACTTTCCGATAGTTCATGTCAGAATAGTCACCACCTCCAACACCTCCAACACCAGCATTTCGTTGGAAGGTCGTGTCGGATTGCGTTGCAGCAATTGGACTGGCTGCAGCAGCATGGATCGGATAGTTCACGCCTTTGCCAGCGGATTTCCTTCTTCGCATTGGAGCTGGATGGTGAGCGAAGTTGAACGAGTAGAGTGAGCGCAGTGAGTAGAGTGGCCCTTTTGACATGGGAATCCAACTGTTTTTTCACACAAGTGAAGGGACATCTCTGAAGAACACATCAAGAAGAACCTCTTGGGTCCGGTCAGGACCTCTGAACATGTCTGAACCAACCACCAAAAAACAGAGACAAACAAGCCTTACGCGGATTTGTCTCATCAAGACTGACCCCACCTTCGATTCTGCCCACCGTTTTGCTCGGACCATGGCAACACTTCTCCGCGACGGAAAACGCCGAATGTCTCTGGTCCTTCTTCTCGACGAAGCTTTCCTGCAGGAGCGAGAAAACACCGAAGAAGAAGGAATCCACGGAACGTGGTCACGTGGTACGTGAGAATCCATGTAGCTCTTTACAAATTCGCTGCGTTCGCAGAGTCCTTGTCACTTGCATGTGTCCAGTTCTTACGTTTGAAGTTTCAATATATTTCAATCAAAGGTGCACACGTACGACGGCACGCGTGGCAATGCTGACCCTAATATTCTCCTTGCGGCATCTTGCAGCTCTACTTGATTTCCAGATACTATACGTACCCAGTACTGTCCAGCACCCTTCCGCCTCTTCCTTCCACACACCCCACCCTCCCTCTTCGGTTTCACCCCGATCGCATTCCGCTCGCTCCGTTTCGGCTCCACTCGCGTCCGAGCGTCACGCAGAGCCATCTCCAGCACTCGGAACTCGAAGGGCGGTCCCGGCGACGAAGGAGAGGCCAACTCCGTCTCCAGGCACCTGCGGTCTCGTCGGGTTCCGAGTCAGGTCCGGTGGGACGGCCCGGCGGTCCCGTGGTGCCGGGGAAGTCAGGACGCGTCGAATTAAGGCTTTATGCCCCAGATGCAGAGGTTTTACCCATTCAAATGGATGTATTCATGGTTCATCAAGAGACGACAATGTCTACATGATGTTCTTTTGTGTTCGTTGCTTCCAATTGAGACCGCCCACTCTCCGTCGCACACTGGGCTGACATGTTGCACCATTTTTCATCGAAAGACAGAAGACGCAAAGGATGCGTTCATGCAAACGGACGTCCACAAAGCTCCTACTCGACAAACACTCGCACGGAAACTAAGCTTGACAGACGGTCGATCAAGCATCACAAACAAAAGGCGACCATGTTGCCACCAGCGACGCTGGTGTTTCTTCCATGCGCGAAGAAGTGGTGAATCCACCGACCCCACCGGGGCGGTGTGTTCGAGGTGGCCGGGGCCCACGCTCTTTCCCCGGGACAGGTGGCTCCTCCGTGATCTCTCTCTCCTGTCTCCACCGGTCTTCCGGGCCGCCCGCGCCTGCTGAAGAGCTCCGCAGCCCGGCCGTTGCCCTCGTTGAGGATCATCACCGAGTCGCTCCACACACATCCTGAGCAGAAAGCGGTCCCACCCGAGTCGGCCGGTCCGGCAGCTGCGAAGGGTGGGTCCGGGGGGCTCTGAGTGGCCATGAAGGAGCAAACAGTAGGGGGGTTGTCACGAGACCACACCACACACACGACAGAACCAGGCCTAGACGGAGGCGCCTAACCGGAGGTATACTGAAATCTGCCCACAGCATGCAGCTGTGCAGAAAAGAAAGACTGCCAAGCAGGCCAGTATGTTCGATTCACCACGTGCACTTGCGCAACGGTGCACTTGGGCAACGGCCGGTGAAGGGAGGAAGTCGAAACATGAAGTAGTCCTGACATCCCAGGTTCCATGCAGGGTGGGGTTGAACCTGAACGAAAAGGAATCAGTATACAGATTCTTGCTGGCCTCCTCTGGCCGAAAATGCAACTGTCTTCGGGTCCAGCATCTGCAACGTTGCAACTGGATGTGAGATCTTTTTTTGCGGTTGCGCTTGATCGCAGAGTTGGAGTTGGTCCTCGGCAACCGCCCCTTATTCACCTCGATGCACCCCGCCCCCGAGCCCCCGAGAGGCTCCTGTCGGATGGACAAGTGGGCCCCTTTCGTCCCAAAGAGCCTCACATCTCGAGCCGTCAAACCTCGGTTTGGGAAGCGAAGGCGACAGGTGGGAAACCGGGCATAACGGTGGCGTTTGGACCTTGACAGCTTTAAGAATCCATCGAACTCCTAGTATAACAGTCTTCAGTGTTGGCGCGCCCAGGACGAATTGCTGCTTGCGAGCGCGAAAGTTGATTACTTGGGGCAAATGCATGGTACATCGTGCAAGATGGGTCTACAAACCACACCTAAATTAAGTTAAAATAATGTGTTGTGTGTTTCTGCCAAAACCAAGAACCTTGGTGCAAGTTGGTAAGTGTCTGAAGTGTTTAAACGATTGTGAGTAGGGATTCAGCTTGCAAACTTCGGCATGGAGTTGGTATATTGCCACTTTAGTAAAATGCCTGTTCATATTAATATAAAGGACATTGCGAGTTCAAACCAACTGATACCAAAGTCAGTAGCTTTCGGTTAGCGCCTATGGGCATGCTAGTGGCTACTAAACAGTGCCTGCACAAGCAAATTGTCTTATTGAAGTAGGAACCGCCACAAATACGATTTCTGGGGGTTCGTCAAACTGCAAGGTTTCGGCCGGAACTTCACCTTCTCCGATCCCTGTCAGCTTCGGCCCAGAAGCCAAAGAGCAACATCAGTTCTTTGGATGTGCCTGGCGTGAGGAGGGCAGTTCCTTCCGCGAAAAAAACAAAGACAGAACCAACAAAGATGGGTACACCATCTGTTTCCCACCCACGGAACCGCAAGTGTAAGAAGCACTCACCTCTGCTCACCCACCTTTCAAAGAGACGGCCACACGCGGTGGTTTCCCCTGCCCACACGGCGCCCCGCAGGGCGGGTGTGGTTTTCGTTTCTCGCCACGTCACCGGCCTTGCTTCTCTTCGATCTTTCCATCTGCCCAGAAGAGCGTCAACCGGTGCATCCGGCTCGTGGCGATGCCCCGCGGCCCGATGAAAGGCGTGCGGGTCGCCCAAGGCCGGGCCCGGAAGCGCGACCAAGAGGCCCGGGGTCGCCATGGCATCAGGCGGCCGTTTGGGCGGGCGGAAAGGCGCGAAGTCGCTTCCCGGTGTGGGTTGTTCTTCCACTCTCATCGAGCAAGATGAAGCATGTGAAAAATGTTCTTTGAGTTTAGCACGAAGCAGCCCCGTGTTGCATAGATGGCCCAGATGGCTTGATTGCTTGGCAAGCACCGAGCAAAGGTGTCCATTCCGTAGGTTCCCCAAATGTCTCGAGTCTCAACAATAGAGTTTAATGTCTGTATGCAACGCGATGCAACCAAACCTGTCGATCCTGTCTTGCTGATTCTTGGACCTGTCAGTCTAGGACATTCAGACGGTTCTGAAAGTGGGCGACGAAGTGCGCTTCACGCAACTTCACGGAACTTCCGCGTGTTGGTCAGCAAACTGTTGGCCTAGTTGGGTCTACGACGTCGAGTGATCTGAGTCGGTTCATGTCGGTTCGGTTCTCGTACCAATCGACTCATTTCTCAGTCTTATGTGTCAAAAAACCTTTCATGACAAGCTGCTCTAGACTCTAGACTCTATATATTACGAGTACTTGTCTGAATCTGTCCAAGTAATCTCCCTCCATGTCATCTCACCCCGCTGTTCTCTCCGTCAAGCCCCGCTCCTGCTTCACCCAATCCCAAAGGTGCAGCCGGTTGATGCGCACAAACCTTGACTCTTGACAGGACTGGGGGGCCCTCCCTCTTATGAATGGCAAGGAAAACGACACGACAGTGACACTGTACAATGCGACACGCTTGGCGTGGAGTATGAGTTATAAACTTCCTGTGCAAGGAAAACGATCCTCCCAAGTGACACCCAGTCAGCAAACACCTTTCGGTTGCTTCTGCATCAAGCGGGGAAGAAGAATATGCCCACATCTTGACAATCTGCCCCTTCCTCACATCTAAAATGGAACTCTGCAGGTAGCACCGGATCCGGGGAACAGCTACATGTGTGAAACGCGCTTCAAAACGAACGCAACCAAATTCCTTGTGCCATGTTTTTTTGGCTGAAATCAACCTGCGATCACCTGTGTGGATGATAGATCGCAAGCCTAAAAATTAATCATAAGGGATCACAAACCCGGAAAAAAGGAGCCCCAAAAAAGGGAATGAACCAACTGCATTTTGGCCGCCCACTGCACCACGGCCCCGCGCCCAGGTGATCCAAACCACCGCATCCGCATCCGCGCCGCGCCGCGCCGCTCCGGGGCTTCCCGGGCTCGCAGCGCTTCTCGAGCACCGTGACGGCTCTGGCGACGTGGAATTCACGGGGACGTTTGTTGCGCGGCGGCGTGGCCGGCGGGGCGGGGAGGGAGGGGAGAACAACGGATTCAACGAAGAAAGTGGTTGTTATGTTTGGGTTGGGATTTGGATGGGTCTTTTTGTTGGACTTGCCCCAACAATGGGCTGGGGACACAATTGACAAGTGACCTTGGAATGTTTCAGTGTCCGAGTATCCCTTTTGGGAGAGTTGAGTGAGACAAATGAAGGAAAGAAGGAACTGAAAGGTTGCTTCAGTGACAGGGTATGGAAAAGGTTGTTTCGAAGCAAAGCACAGCTTGGTAATGAACAGGGTTGCTTTGTGTCGTTGCACCCACCCACGGTCCCCCCAACTTCCAGGCGGCTGCCCAAAGCATCCACAACAAAGAAAACGCCTACCCATCATTGGATTGGTTTAAGGAAAAATGCTAAAGGAAACCATGGCTTTCACGCCCAAAACGATGGGTTTCTTCCTGTTGATGTTCCCTTAAACCAATCCTGGGATACCGCCCAACCCCAGCACTTGTCGCCCAGCTGGTCTGCTTGTTCCAAGTCACGCGCCGGCCAGCTTCAGCTGCAACGCAATGCGAAGCCCGACCTGGGCTCCGCCAGGGAGTGTGGCGAGTTCAACTCGAAAACGTCACTGGAAACACAGAAACGGGAATCTATACTGGAGTCGGTAGAACTAGGGAGCATGAGGGTTCGAGCAAAACGGAGCTTCCTCAAAACGACGTGGGGATTGACACATGGCCGTTTTCGCTGTGGTGTCCAACTCCCCAATGACTCAATCCTCACTTTGACTGGTGGTTGAGTGTCCACTCCAGCCCAAAGCCACTGGGAACCCAAGCTGGCCCAGCACCCACCTCAGCACCCAAGGAGGCACGGCTTGTCAGGCATGTCAATCAAGCAGTCTGGTGGGATGCCCTTGCACTCTGAAAACACACGAAACCACACTGGCCGCTAGGCAGTCGTGGATGCAGCAGCTAGGAACTCCACCACAGCAAGAGACTTTCCTGGCTAGAAGAGTCATTGGCATGGGTCACGAGTCACAAGGCCTCATGATAGCAGACTCCATATTCGTGCACGAGACCCCGATTGGATCAAGAGTAGGGATTTCTTCTCCTTTGCACAACCAAGCTGAGCAGTTGGTGGTCAGAAGAGGTCAAAAGCTGACCTTGCAACATGCCGCCAGGATCAATCAGCTCGCGGAAGGCTGAAGTCTTGGAGCCAGCAACAAGCTCCCAGCTTTAAAACTTTAGTTGAGCAACTCCAGGAGACTTGTCTTGCAGGGAGAACCCTTATCCCCCCTCCGGTCCTTGAAGCGGCTTGGCCTCGGACAGCGCGGGCGGGCCACTCATTCATTCACAGGTGGTGCGGGCTGACCAATCATCGTGCCACCGGGTGGCCTGGACCTCCACCGGCTGGGCCACCGGGCTTGATGGTCCTCCTTCTTCACTTGAGCATCAAGCAACTGCCACACCTGCGATGCCCGGATGCCGAAGTCGATGTTTTGGATGCGAAGGAACTCGACCTTGCCATCTGACTCAGAACTCTCCGTGGTGCGGCAACTTCTACCAAGAGGTGGTCAGTGGGCAATCTACATGTTGAGGAGGTCGTTTAGAAAAAAGGGTGGTCCAGAGGCCGCAGCGCAGGGTGTCATCTCGCGTCATCACCAGATCCGGGCCAAGAGCTTTCAATTATGTCCAAGTCTTTTTCAAGTGGAATTATTTTAAAGGGCTTCCATCGCTCTTCTTCAAGTCACGTCTGACCATCACCAACACTCCCAATCCAAAGGACTCCAAAAAGGAACACCAAATTCGCATCCCACAGCCTGCTGGGCTTTCCAGGGAAGGCCAGGCCTTTGGCCGTTTCGTTTTTCTGCTTCGTTCGGCTGTGCATTGGAACACGGAGACCCACCAAACAATGTTAATTTTGGGTGTAGGTCGTTTCTCGCACAAGGATACATGCAATGGCTTCCCTCAGCAAAGGGTTTTTTGGTGGACATAATTAGACAAAGCCTCAGCCACGCTGCAAGTACACTGTACAATGCAAAAACCAAGAACAAAGTTCTACCAACAACACTTGAAAAAATCAAGAATTGTATGGAATTGTATTTTGGCACAACAGGACGCCATGCCACTTTCAAAATATCTGTAGGGCGTCGACTCTGGTGAAAGTATAGCCAAAGCCTATTTGCAACGCTCCGGGAGTCGTCTCGAGGCGACGTAGTGCTCCCCAATCATCGGTGTGAGTCTCAGGCTATGTTTGCTCTTCGCAAAGGTCTTTGAGGAGTCTCCCTAGCAGACATTGGACTTTTCTTTTGAGAAGACACCGAAGCCCGAAGCGCAGAAGATCGACCACAAACCCTCCCAACAGGAGCTCGGACAAGCTCCTGATCTTTTGGTATGGCAGGACCTGCGCCGATGGTCCCAAGTGTGTTTTTTGTCTCAAATCATGGTGTGCCAAGTACCGTTGCAAAAATATATATATATATAAAAAACCATCACTGTGTGGCTATGCTCCTCGGGGCTCTTGTGCGGTTCTGTGGGTCAGGCAGCGGCCAGTCACGGCACGGGCAGGGCCATGGCCGTGCTTCCCTTGTTGTCTTTTGATGGCACAGGTTGACAGGTGGTCATGTTTGGAAAAATAACCTTCCGCATGTCTTCCCAACAAACGGCAGGCGTCTTGAGGCGAGGACATGCGAGGACTACTATTAGCAACTGCAATGGAAGCTTCCCGCACACGAAAGGCAACACCCCTGCTTCCAACCTCCTTGCCATGAACCTTGCCGCTTTCTTCCTGGCAACTCGTTCGCCCACTCTCGATGGGGCGTCGCGGCGTGGCTCCGAAAAGTGCCCAGAAATGTGTTGCCCCAAAAGCCTGGCTGGCTGGTTGAAGAAACATGTGAACTCTACACGACCATGTGAACTCTACACGACAAGATGATCTTCGAATACCATCTCTCTTTTGCATGGGTTTCGTACCAACGGCCGACAAAGTGGCTCCTACCGCAACTAGCAAAGGCCCCGGAGCATCAAGCCGCCATGACATCTACAAACTGTTCAAGAAGGTATCAACGTTCGGTGGCAGAAACCATTGCAAAAAAGCTGCATCACTCCCCAAGACATCCCACGACCATGCTGGCAACGGCGTTGCAACAGCTCGTCAGGCGTTGCAACTGCCTCACTCCCCGCCGCGGTTCGGTGGCTCCTCGTGGAGCTCCACGCACTTCAACAAGTAGCGGAAGCCTCTGTGTCGCTCCGGAGAGACAAGGAGCACGTCTGGGTGGAGGAACTCAAAGGGTTTCGGGTATGTGATCCAGCCCTATTAGGGTGGCCATCTGGTGCTTCAGCTTCCGGAGCCGGTCTCTCGACGTCGATGCGCCGGCACGGTCTCGACGTCGATGGCCTTCCGCGATGGCCGACACCGACCGCGCGTCCAAGAAGTGCTTCAATGCCGTGGGCGCCTGGTGCTGATCCGCAGGAGCCAACACACGGCAGGACGCAGTCAGACGCTACAAACAATAGGGGCATCGCTACGAACGTAGCTCCTGGCCTTACTACTAGGAACAATAAAGCTACTATTTGCTTCTGCAGCTTCGCAGTGTTTTGCAATAAGATCTGTTCTCCTGGCACTGGAATGTGTGCTGTTGCCTACACACCTTTCTCCTGACTTGATTTGCATACTAAAGCACACCTTTCCACGCCTTCTCCAAGCTCGCCGTCATGTCCGGAGGCTGGCAAACAGGGTGGAGCGCAGTGGCTTGTGGTGTGAAAAACCAAGTATACCAAAACATACCAGAACAAAGTAACATAGTGGGCAAAATAGATGAGGGTTGGAGTTTTCACCACGGAACTTTCCATCTTGGAAATGTTTCCAGTCCCAACTCAAAAGAGTTCCAACTGTTTGACTCTCTCAAGGTCCATCCAAAAAGGAAGCCATGTTCAGGAGATTAGATCCCAGGCGGCAGCAAACGGTTCCTGTTAGCGGAGGATCTGATGCATGGCATCAGCTAGTGAGAACAAACAAGTCTTCAAGCCAAGCTGTTGTGGACCCCACCTTTGCAAGCACGAGAGTCTTTGCTATAAAATGCTTAATTGGTGTCACAGCTGCTCTCATCGGCTTCAATCTTCTCTGCAACCTCGTCGAACCTTGCAGTCTGGTTTTCCCCGTGTTCAACCGATCCATTTGTGAAGCCTATCCACCTAATTCAATGGGCAATTGGGTGAGTCTACCGCTACCTAGTACGAGTAATACCGGGTGTTCCACCACATGCGGCCCCGGCCGCCCAGCCAGCACCATGCCTCTGATTGGCTGCGGCACACGGCCGCCTTTGCCTGGCGCCATGGGGGGTAGAGGACGCTACGCACGTAACAAAGGGCACGAGGGATCCATGGCACATGAGGAATCAATGGCACCACGTGCAGAAAAGGCACATGGCAAAATC
This sequence comes from Durusdinium trenchii, assembly GCA_963970005.1. Classification (NCBI taxonomy): domain Eukaryota; class Dinophyceae; order Suessiales; family Symbiodiniaceae; genus Durusdinium; species Durusdinium trenchii. The sequence goes on from CAXAMN010008502.1 coordinate 234,455, forward strand.
TTCGACTGGAAGGCACTGAGGGATTGGTAGCTCAATGACTCCATGGGATTGTCATACATCACTGGTAGCTCGAACGAAGGTTAACTCAATGCCTGATTCAACATCCAAAAAATGCTTTTGAGAAACTCATCTCACAGTAGTCACAGTACCCCAAAGCTGTTGATGCATCTCGCCTGAGTCTCTCTGTTCTTCGGGTCATCATCTGTCTGCGCAGCTTCTGGAGCCTGTGCATGGGCAAGAGCTCAGTTCATCGTCCCGCTGAATGAATGACTAAAAACTGTTTTTACGCTCGCTTCACACAAAGCTCTGGTTGAACATCCTCGAAATATTCTCGAATCTGACATCTACCGTGCTAAACAAGCAAGAACAAGAATCCATTCTAGAACCTCTCTCTCTCGCTCTCTCCCCCTCCCAACTGCTCAAGTGACTGACTGTATGAAACTGCATCTTGGGCACGCAAAGCCACAATGTGCTTTTGAATGTAGTGGCATCTCATTTCATCATCTATCTAGAGTACATGGATATGTGCTGACCTTCGCCTTGGGCGCGGCCTCAATCTGCACCTCCACCGCTTCGCATTGGTTTCACGGTCATCGCTCCAGTGGGTGGGTTCGGCTCGGGTTTGACAACCTCGCCCCCTTTCACCGGAGGAAGTCCAAATCAACTGGGGCCAAACCTTTGACCAGTCTTGCCCAACCAAACCACACTTGTTCTTGCGGCTTCGGGGGGGCTAATCATCTTCATGGCCATGCTCACTGTCTGTGCCTTCCGGACAGGGCGCTCTGGTGGTGAAAAGGCGGGTGCCTGGTGCGAAATCGCCGCTTGCTGAAACTGAAAGGTTTCGGGATGGTGTTGAGCTCAAACGCCAATCTCAAAAGTGGACAAAAAGGGATCCGGCAGCTCGTGATCTTGACACGCTCTGGCCACTCCTCTTGGGCTGTGGGTGCCGATGGCACTGCTAGTGCTGCGGCTGCTGGCGCAGCAGCCAGCTCCGGCACAGCCGCAGCTCCTTCACAAGCCAGCTGGTATTCCAATGCCATCAGCAAGTGGTCCAACCATTCCTAGCACAGCACTACTCTGGTTTCTCGTCACCCAACCAATCACCCAACTGGAGATCTGAACATGGCACCATCGGAGCCTCGGACGGCTCGCCGCCGACGGCTCGCGCGACGCGCCTGGAGCGTCGCGCAGAAGCTCCGAGGCGGCCTCGACCTCGGCGATCGAAGCGACCGGTCAGGTCGTGACCGAAGCACGTGGAACGAAGAACACATGACCAAAGGCGAGTAGGGAATCTGATCACGCAAATCCCGTGTGCATCTTGCACTTTCCTGCAGACCCTCCCTCGTGGGCCCAAGAGACAAGAGACCCTTTCATCCCTAAGAGGCCGGGCGATATTCTGGAGCCTTGCGCAGCGAGGTTTTCTGCTGGCCCACGTGTCGGAAATGAACTATTTTAAATATAAAACATAGAAAACAAATATAGAGAGAGGGATATAATTTAATATATATATATATAGAATGATATAGATATACTGTTCGGAATGAGAATGTCTTAATGTCTGGTATCCGTTTTGTTTTCGACCAGGCTCAGAAACTTCTGGCATGATTCTTTACAGGAAATGTCTATAAAGCAGGTACGGGGAAGGCTCTATCTGTGGAACTCTCCCACTACCTGCAGCGACAGCCAAAAGTATCGAATTAGCGGACCAAGCCGCTCAAAAGTTGCAGTCAGCTGCAATGTCTTTACATAAGGCTCTTGTGGCTTCTTCAAATCGCCAAACTCTGCAGGCGGCTGTATCCTTCTGTTCGGAGTAGCTGCTACCTGCGGCACGGCCATGCCAACTCATCTCCAATATCCGTGGCCCCAGTGGCGGCCCCCGCCCCGTCGGCCCCAGCGGCGGCCCCCGCCCCGTCGGCCCCAGCGGCGGCCCCAGCGGCGGCCCCCGCCCCGTCGGCCCCAGCGACGGCCCCCGCCCCAGCCCCTACCACCACGTCGCCAGGCAACGAAGGATCTTGCATCCTCAGGCGCAGATGCAATATCAATCTCTTGTGGCTCGATGTCATCCCAGTCACCCTCCCATGGCTGAGGGGGGCCTTCCATAGCATAGGCATAAGGAACCGCCTCCCAGGGAGCTTGGCCTCTCATCTCATCAATGTCACCCCAACCCCACTCCCATGGCGCGGGGCCACCCCTCATGCCACTCACGTCAATCCATTCCCACTCGCCGTCTACTGGCTCTGCATCTGCCGGTCCAACTGGAACACGAGCACTCGGTGCGTCAGCTGTCTCTGATGCTTGGCTCTCCTTTGCTGGAACTCCAACAGCAGCTGGGGCAGGCGGATCCACCG
>CAXAMN010008502.1:236812-261924 GCA_963970005.1 Durusdinium trenchii
GGTTTTGGTCTCGACCTCCTTTGCTGGAACTCCAACAGCAGCTGGGGGGGTTTTGGTCTCGACGGCAGCTGGGGCAGGCGGATCCACCGTCTCACCCTGTGTTACTGCTTGGCTAGGTGGTGGAACTCCAATGGCATTTGTGGCAGTTGGATCCACGGTCTCAGCCTCCTCTGATGCTTGGCTCTCTGGGCTTTTGCTCTCAACCTCCTTCTCAGGTACCTTTCCTCCGCGAAGCTGCTTCACTGCATCTTTACTCTCGACTGGAATGCACGTGAGTGCCAGGACAAGCACAAAGGACGACAGCCTCATGATGAGAGGACGAAAGATTACTTCTTCAACACCAAGGGTGCTTGAGCAAGACAGGCCAGGAAGAATTTTCTTCTAAGATTCATTGTGTCCTTCGAGTGGCAGCTCATACACTCACAGCGTTTCATCTGCTCAAAAGTGGCTTGCCACATGTCCAAAACAAATGATGCCGTGAAGGAGGAGAAAAATGCCATGAAACTATCGATCTTCAGCCTTGCTTTGACCTTCACGCTGCAAATCCCGGGCTTCCCTGCAAGTCCACCTGCTCCGGCAGCGGCCGCCAGCTCTTCATCTGGTGCGGTTGGCCGAGAGGCGGAAAGCTGCTTTCTTTGCAACCAACACGCTCTGTTTCAACGAAAAGGATGAAGCACTGGAGGGACCCCTGCTGCACTGGCTGCTGGATTAATCTTTGCGGTTTCAGAAACTTGAATGTTTGATAGCTAGGTTGGACCCAAGATTTGGTGGTCCATGTGTGTTTCTACAAGGTGGGTTGGGCTTCGGGTACTCTCTCAGTTTGAGACAAACCCCATCTTCGAGAGGAAAACCCATCCATGGAATCCGAAATGCACTTATCACTGTTCAAACGCCCGAGGGTGACATCCATTCACGCCTGGCACGTCCTTATGGAAGCCAGCAGCGTGGCAAGGCCTTGGAAGTCTAAGCCCATTTCCAGGATGGTCAGGTAGACACCCACCACGCGGACCGTGCCCGGATTCATTCCCCACACCGACCGACGGAGTGCGCTGCAGGCAACGACTCGTGGCCGACGGAAACTCCAAGCGACCGACCCCAACCAAGCTCCGTCACCGCTTCGTCGCTCCGAACTCTTAGGGCCCCAGACCGGAGGTGTCCAGGGCAGCCTGGCCGCACGATCCCCCTGGTCGGCGATCCCTCAGACGCAGACGACATGTTCACCAGCACCCAATGTACAACTCTCGTCTCAAACCCAACCTCTGCGCTTGGCTCCGCTGATGGGTCCCACCTGCACAAGAGTCGGGGGGGCAAAGCTCTTGAGGGGATGTTGAAAACAGAAAAGCATTCAGTTCTTAGAGAAGTTATTCCTGCAAAATGAGGACGACCCTTCAGCAATGGTCAAGAACAGCAGGACCCCCCCACCCTCAAAAGCAAAGACCAACCTGACACAACGGCAATCATCAGTTGTGCCGTTATGTGGTCCTAGTAGAAAACCATTGAAACTTGAAACATGTTCTTGAAGACCAGAAAGCAGGTACGAGTACCAAACGGCACCAGAAACCTCGCTGTGGTCGCACTGAGGTCTCCTGCTCCTCGCTTCCATCACTGTCCTCGGCACCTCAGACCGCCGGTGACGTCTCACATCGAAGGAGGTTCGGTCCAAGAGCCATGTTTGGTGGACAAACATCTCAATGCCAGGTGCGCCTGTATGTAGCGCACACTCACACAAATGCACAGACTACCAAACACCTCACACTGCCCCTGAGTTGCCACGCCTTTGGCGACAGGAATCCTCTCTGGCTTGGGGAGACCCCCCAGCCAGGTGTGGCGGATTCAGTCGCTTCAACTCTTTTGCATGTAGAAAGCACAAAAACTGGCCGATATCAGATATCCCAGATCTTAATTAAGAAAAGTGAGCCTTCAAACTAGAGGAGGGTTCACTTCAAGGCAAGTTGCGTCGATGCGTGTTTTGTTTTCACTACCGAGTTCCAAATCTCACATTCAGTCAATAGACAGTTTCACATACTTTCACATTTAGTAGAATGATAAATAATAAGTTATCAATCAATCCTGATGGACTCCATCAAACCCTCCCCGTTCCTTGCTTTCGCGGGTGCCTTGCGAAAGCAGATGATAGAACAGGGACCCGGACGCCAAGGATCCAAGGTCAGCACTACCATCCAAGGTCAGCGAACGTCAAACTTGTTAACAAATCGTAACGGTGTGGTCTCGGTGAACAAAATGCAAGCGGACTGGTGAGGGCCCAAGACCAAAGGAGAGCTCTTCCCCTAAGTCCTGGATGCTCAAGCACAAGAATCCCAACATGGGCGACGGCGAAGTTGACCTAGCTGCCATTTCTGGTGGCAAAAACCCAGCTCCTATTTGCCCTATTTTTTGTGGATCGGTCTCTGAGAACATCTCCAAAAAGGCGGCCCATGAACCTCAACACCTGCGTCTCCCAGCGTCTCCTTTTTGCTTGCTTTCGAACAAAAACGCTCAGCTGGCTCCAGCTCGCTTGCTGCTCACCAGCGTCTGGCAGACCGTCTTCAGCTTCTGGGCGTCGAGCCCTGCACGGCCCACCACAAAGCCATCCACATCCTCGAACGATCAGTCGGAACCGAAGAGATGCGAGGAGTCGGAAAACCGTGCGAGTGGCCTGAGTGGCCACGGTTTTTCTGTTGCTTTCCTTCGGATGTTGCACCAACCTCTGGAGGTATGCGCGGTGGAACATCCGAAGAAGGACTTTTCGCGCGGAAAATGGTGCAACTCGACGAGTCCGTTGGCAAAGCGGTCTTTTATGGTCTTTTCAAAAACTGTGAACTCAGCAAATTGCAGGAAAAAGAAGAAGTGATTGGAACCAATCGATTCGTTAACTGTTAGGAAAAAGAAGAACCCGCAATTGTGAGAAGCGATGGGTGGTTTCTGGTCACATGTGTTCAGGCAACTGCAGCGTCGTCCGAAATCATGCCAAGAGTACCAAAGAAAGCGGTGGAAACCCTTCGTATCTGAAGCTCAGTCAAGTCTCTGGAAGGACTGCATACTGCTCGGCGTTCTTCTCATTCACGGAACCTAGACTGCGGGGTTGTGCTGAAACGGCGGAACCTCGTGCAGCAGGTGCCTTTGGGACCAAAGACACCAACAACAACCAAAACGCGCCAAGTCGGAAAGGCTTCGCGGTGTCCGACGCCTTTCCGGGACGTTCTCTTCGCGGTGTCCGACGCCTCTCCCCTCTCCGATCCCTCTTCCTGCGGGGCCATCCAGCCGTCCATCGGGTCCCTCTTCGATCCCAAGGGACCGGTGTAAAGGAACCGGCACTGCAGGGTCTCCTCCCCGAAGCACTCCCGAAGCCACGCGCGCAAGGAGCGGTGCACCCGCTGGCACTCGCTGGGCTCGCAGGGGGTGGCGCCTTCCCCCACGGCCCAGACCTGGGTGACTGCAAGACGGTGGTCAAATGGTCAAGTAGAAAAGCCAAAAAGAAAGGGGATCCAACTATAGTGACTAAGTGGATATGTTTTTGTCCTTTCCTGATGCGTTCTTTTCTTAAATACTGCTTTGTCTTGTGTTTCGTCATTTTGTCCCCTTCTTTTCTTTCTATAGACCTTCAGACCTATACTGGAGTTGTTTCTTCCTTCCTTGCTGGCTGGTCACTGGTCTTTGCAAAACCAAAAGGCCCAACTAGTGGAGCCAGTCGAACGAGATGCGACTGGCGACTGGTCGATTGTGATGGCCCGGTGCTGGGCATCCACACTGGCTCATAAGCCACGGCCACTCGGCCCCAGGCCTCTTTGGGCACTGCCTGCAAGAATACAGCTCATACGGTCATTTGTCGGACAATTTCCAAATGAGTCTCCTGTAAACCATCACCAAAACTGAAGGATTGAGCGAGACCCCGAGTTGAAGCTGAGCATAAGTCCTCCAAATAATTCAGAGTTGGATTATCTGTGGACAAAAGCAGCAGCGAACCACAAGGTGGGAAATGCTTCAACCGTCCTCCGGTTCTGCAGGGCTCCGCCGATAAAACATGATAAAACCCTCTACATCTTCTGCACTAGATGTTCATTTCCTCGGACCATCTCCGACCCCCTAACAGCTTCCCGTTCGAGTCCCGTCGGTAGGTGCTCGGCCTCGGCCACCGAGCGCAGCTGCTCCTGCAGCACCTCCAGCTCCCATCCACGGCTCCGGGCGTCCGCCTTTTCACCTCGGCCGGACGGCGAAAGCACAGGACCGACCACCGCACCGGGTGGAACGCGTTTTCAGACGCAAGCACCTACACTGCCTGTCACGCAGTAGGCCCCTCAAAGAGAGCATGACAACATGACGCATGCGAGCCAAAACAGCTTCACGTGTCCCCTAGAACGTGAACAACTTTCCTGTGATTTTGAGGAAGAGAAAAAACCTTTCCACATTCGCATCACTTCAAAAAAGATTGCAAAGAAAAGAAGCAACGTCTGGACTTACACCCGTGCCGGCTCCGGATCGACTATTGTTGCCAGCTTGGCTGAGTTGGCTGGCCCACAAATCTGGATTCGACACCACTGGAAGGAAAACTAACCCCAATTCTAGCCTCACAGGCAGCGGGTCTGGGCACCATATGTATCAACATGTTCAGTGGAAGCCATGGTTCCAGTTCCAGCCCACGAGTTCCATCTTTCCTGCCCCGATGGTCCTGTTCAAGCCGCCGATGGTGATATTCACGTTCAAGCCACTTTCAAGACATCGCCTGCAGAAAAGGACAGGGGAAGACGTCCGGACGGACCGATCGACCGGCGAACCGGAGGTCGGGTCGTTCAATCACCTGGTGGACTGGGTCGGGTCCCCCCGTCTCCGATTGGGGGTCAACGAGTCCTTTCGGGGGCCAAACGGGGTCGAGAAACCGGAAGCATCGGACCCAAAACGGGGGAGACCTCATCACCCAGAGAACATCGGACCCGTTTCCCACGGCTGCTTGATGATAGAAAACCAAAAAAACAACACACAGGCCAAAAGAAACTCAAACCGGTTACGTCACGAACCTGTGATAGTATGTTATAGTACTTGACTTGATGCAATGATGCAAGGATCAAACGATAAAGAACACTGCCTGGGCAGTGTGGCGTCCCTTCCACCCATGGCTCATCTGGGATCGTCTCGTCTCCCAACCGCCAGGGCTCCCAGGCTCTCCCAGGCTGATTCGACGCACCGAACGGCCGGACCGGCCACCACGCTCGGACCCCCCCACCCAAACGCGCCTCACCTTCTCACTGATGAGCTGGTGGGACTCGCCCAGCACATTCCGCCGGTCAGAGTGCCCGAGCAAGACCCATTCACAGCCAATGCCTCGGGAGAAGTATGGGTCCCAAAGGTCCTGGAGAAGTGAATCATTCGCTACAGCGTTTTGCTTCAATGTGGAGAGAAATCCAAGATCCGAAGCTATGAAACATGATCAAAGCCAGTTTCAGGCAACTGAAACCGCAAGAAGGGTCAAGAAGCTTACCACTAGGGGTGCTTTCAAATGGCCGCAAACGAATGCTCGACGAACAAAGCCCCCACGAAAACGATTGCTTTGAATCCCAAAATCCGCACACACAATGGAGTTTCGTTGTCTGAGCCACAGATTATGGTGCCGCAAAATAGGGTGACTTCTATCTTGGTGCCACAGTTGGCGCCGCCCTAAGTACTTAGAAGTTAGAAGTACTCCTTCCTAAAGCCTTCCCTCCCTGGCCTTTTAGCATCTTGGACGTTACCACACCAGTGCAGCCAAAGCCTTCAGCCGCATCCCAAGCATTCTGGCTGCCCACCAGGATCTCTTTCCTAGGATTGTGCCGACTTTCTGAATACAGCACGGAGCAGGTGCACACGAAACCACTCATGCAACACCACATGACATGACACATGTGTGTGTGTGTGTGTGCTGACCAGAGACAGGACGCCTGTGACCCTTCCATCTCTAAGCTCTCGCCTGCGCCTCATCTTTGATCCCAAGCGGCGGCAACAGCCGCCGCGCGCGTTCGAGGAAGACGTAGGGCGCGAAGATGCAAAGCTCCAGGCCCTCCAGCGTCCCATCGCAGGCGAGACCGGCGAGAGCGGCAAGGAGCGCATCGACCTCCTCCACAGATTCCAAGCTGCACTTCCAGTTGGCACCTTCGAAAGACTGACGTCGGCGTGTCTTTGAAGGTCAATTCTACTTCAAAAGTGCCACCCTGCAGAATGCAGACCTCCTGTTGAACTCTGACCCGCACTCAGGCAACTGACCGATAGGGCCAAAAAGGGGGGTCCGGTGCACATGAGCGACATCTCTTCTGTCACTTCTGTCACTTCCATTGACGACATCTCTTCTCCGTAACCTGCTCGACCACCCCCGAGCGACCCAATGGAGCCGAACGCCTCCACCGTCCGATCTCTCGAAGGCCTCGGCCGATCCGACACCGATCCCAGGGACCGGCCTATGAAGAGCTTCTTCGCCATGGCCAAAGGCGAGGGCGGAGCGAGACAAGCTCTAGGCCGCAACAGGGGGCTGTGCAATGGGGAGACACACAAGCAATCAGGTTTCGGTCTGTGTTCCTTCTTCCAGGGGGTCGAACTGGGAGGTCTTCCTATTTTAATACACCCAAATGCTCTGGAAAGATTTGGATCCACTGAGCTGCGATGTGCATTGCTGGGAGTTCCTCAGGCCTCAGTTCTGCGTCGCCCAGTCCTCAGGTGTCTTGCTGCTCTGTGCGTTCCGTATCTTGCTTCTGATCCCAAGCTCTGAAATCACATCGTTCGTCCGCCGAACGCGGCCCCAGATCCGCTTGCAAAACATCTCAAATGCTGAAGCGGCCCCACCTGGTATACTGGACATATCTGGTCCTACCCAAAAACCTGCAACTAGACGAGAGTGGGTCTGCCCTTTTTCTCGGACCCACCAGGGATTTCACTAGCTGGGATTTGAAGGGGAGTCCCGCTGGACTATCGGCTCTTGCAGCGTTTCAACAGCAAAAAGCACGACCCGTGTACCTTCAACAGCGAGGATGCGGGAAGGGATACCTCAGAAGCGAGAATGATCTGCATGGCTTACACTATCTAAACAGTTTGCAAGACCTTAAAGCCTCCAACTATCTGTCTCAAACCAGGGAGGTGACGCAAGAATAAAAACGTTGATCAATCACAGGCACCGTATGGGATAGGATGCGTCGCAACGTTTGGAATCTACATCTACATCTCATACACTCCGACGAACACATCACATGAAAGTGGATGGCTCACCCTGTCTGCCTATAGAGGAAAATAGTCTTTTCAGGGGTCAGTTCCACCTCCGTCATTGAGCCCAGCCACCGAATCCGCCGAAAGGCTAGCACCTCAGTTGGGGACTCTCAAGTGGCTGTCAGTCTATGGAGGGCAAGGACACGGGTGAGTCAGTGATTCCACATGAGGCCAACCAAATAACTTCAAGCTTGGAAGCCTGCTTTGGAAGCCTATCAAAGGAGACTCGAGGATCATATCCAAGACTTCCAGTTCCAACACCTTCAAAAACAAAGCCCCCAAAGCCCCTCACGTCGCTTGGTGCTCTGAGGCGAAAGGCCGCCTGCCTGGCCCAGTCTGTCGGGGTGCAATCGAGACCGATCGGCCAATCAAATTATCCAAGTCTCTCCTTTACATCTTTCAGAAAGTCTGAACCCATGTTCAGCAGTTTAAAGCCCTGCATCCAAACATTTTTGACTCTGCTTTGCCAAAAAAAGGAAGAAATTGAAAAAAACAAACGATCTCTCTCAGAGAAATGCATCGAGAGGACGTCGACGGCGACGGTGACCTCGAGCGCGTCACCCAGCAGGAACGTCTGGCGTCTCCTGTAAAGCTCTGAAAAGCTCAACAGCACAAAGAGGCCTTTGCACTTCAATGGAAGGTGGGAAGCAACGCGCACGAGTCGGCGCAACTCTCGCCCTTTCGGATGTTCACCGATCACGTGGGGCTTTGGCCGCCTCGGAAGGCCTCACTGGGGCGCCCGACCCACCCTCATAGCGCACGCAGAAGCTTTGCCTTGAGCGCACCTCTGATGCATGGACCTGAGAAAGTTCGCCCCTGGTCAAGGAGTCGAGACCTGCCCTGACCTGGCCACCAGAAGGAAGTCGTTCCGCGACCAAAACCAATGGTTTTTCTGTTTGATACCAACCTTGTGGTCAACTAACTTAAGTGAATCATTGTGAATCATCACAGAAAGGCTCCAACCTGCAAAACGAGTTCCACCACCGGCGCGAGTCTCCGCGTGCCAAGTTCGAGCCTCCGCACGGTCTCGACCTCTGACTTCCGTGCATGCACCTTTCCATGCGGGCGGAGCGCTGGCGGAGCGTGGGCGGAAACGAAAGCACGGCCACAGCCCCAAAAGCAGTTGGAGACGTCTCTGGTGGCGGGAAGTCCTACAGCATCCTACAGCGCTTTTCCTAGATCCACTGCGTTGGCCCGCATATTGGCCCATGAACCCTGTGAGAATTTGTCGACGTCGTGAAGGCCTGAGAAAACCTGCTCCAAAAACCCAGCAGGGGAAAAGGATTCAAGTCACAACAAACGTTGGGTGAGAAGACTAGGAGCAAGAGGACGCTACTAGGGGCTCCTGGCATCGCTACTAGGAGCAAGAACGCTACTAGGGGCTCCTGGCCTTACTACTAGGAGCAAGGACGCTACTAGTAGATACTAGTAGCATGGACTCTATCAAAAAAGTCTCTTGTTTTCGTCGCCATCCACCACATCAGAAGCTGCAAGCAGCTTGCGCTTTCCGAACCCCGCTGAAAACCGGTTGGGCTGAGGGCCATGCCACTAAGCCTGCATGGCCGAGATGGAAACGGACACAAACACTGCATGTTCAGGAAGAAATGCACCTTCAAGTTCAGCTGAAAACAGTACATAACTTACATAACAGTAACGCATTTGAGATTTGGAAATTGATCCTCCAATTTCTACAGTGCAGCAAGCGACCAACCCACCTGCACATGTTGGAACCACTGCCAAATCGTCCCTGTCCAATGACATGATGCTTCCTCGTCCCTGTCAGACAGAGGAGTCCATATTCATTTCATGACCGGTGCCTTCGTGACTCGCAGTGTCCTTCTTCGCTTTCTGTCCCCAATCGCTGAGAACCAAAAAGGACATCCACCCCTTCCAGCCCTTCCAGCGCTTCTCCGCTGACTCGCCTTCTGAGCCGTGCTCCGCGCCACCGAACTGCACCCGTCGCTCCATCTCGCACCCCGAACGGCGGTTCGAGGGTGGGAAGTGGGATGTGTTCGTGAAAAAGGTACGAGAAAAATGAGATAGGCAATTAGGCCATCGAGATCTATCGAGCCCAAGAGAGAGCAGCACCCACCCAACAAGCTTTGGAGGGTGCTGTTGGTCAGCAGATCTGATCTAGTAGAAGCTGCTGTTCTGCTGACTACTTGAAGAAGCTGAAGTTCTGCGACTGGGCAACCAGAGCAAATCCTTTGTTCGTGACCTAACTCATTAGGTGCTCTGTTGGGGCCTTCCTTTCCCTCCAGTGACCACGTCACAGCAAATGGATCCAAATGGAAATCTGCGGGAAAGGAAAGGTGAGCCATCACAAGCATTTGGGGTTTTCTAGAAGCTCACGCAGTCCACAAACTCACACAAACCTGTCTATGGAGGAGGGGGCTGAATCTGAAGCCGTGAAGTGGGCCAAGTGTAATATTGCACAGAGTTGTGATAGACTTCCATAGAGTAAGTTGTAGCTTCCAATAGCCAGCACTCTGGCTAATCAAACGTCGGTCATCTAGAAGTAGGACTACAATCAAAAAACTCGTCTTGTCACGCTGCTGCTCAAGCCTTTGCCTCACCCGGAGGCAGAGGTAGCGGATGACTGAGCTGTGCGGCAAATCACCCATTGATGCACTAGACACCTCTTCTGAAAAGCTGAGTTCATTGAATCCCAAAAAAACAACACAGGTGTTTGCCCATGAGCTATGCACTGCTCGGCAAGCAATGATCATTCGACCCATGCATGCCGGGCGCAGGACTGATTTTGCAAACCAGACGTTTTAGCCTGAATCATCAGTACTGGCTGCTCGGGGCACAAGAGTTCCCAGGTGCCGGCTGTGCCGGCTTCAATGGATGCCTTCACAAAAATTGCAACCAAAAATGCAGAGCCAGGATCAAAACCTCGTCATATTCAAGGACAACACTGCATGTCGCTGGTGATCATTCCCACCTCAAATCCAAGGTTTTTGACCCTGGCTGGTGCCACTGGGTCAGGACATGTTTCGCCCCAACCCCGCGAAAACGGTCGGCCGAAAACAGGCGAAAACCTCCCCAAGCGACGGTCGCTGCCTGTCCAGAGACCGAGAGGGCCAAAGAATTCGGCCGAGCGAAACCGCCCGAATAAAGCCCCGCCGGAATCTTCGTGTCCGAGCGGATGGGCTGCAGCTAGCGCCTGCCGCGCAAAAAGGCGCCTCGGATGTGCGGGTCGATCGAAGTCGAGGCGTTTTGATAGGCTGTAGAAGCAATACAAATAGTACAATATGACTATATAATTGAAATGCATGTCCTCTTGGTAGACCAAATCGGGACGGAAGAAAAGCTTCGGTCTGGAACTTCGGATCTTTAGTAATCCTCAAATGAAAGCACCCTGCTTCAGAACACATGACGAGAACACTCGGCTTCAGGCCGGTGAATTGCAGTATCCACTTCGTGGGATACCTTCTGTACGAAGTGTTTGTCCACGAATCCTGATCAGAGTCTATTTGCGCAAAGACCCGGCAAAAAAAAACTCAGAAACTGCAACAACATGTCACATGTCTATGTTGTAATCTACCTCGGGTTTGACGCCTCAGCTCGTTTTACGAAGCTTGCGTCAAGTGGGCACTGTTCCTCTCTGATGACTCGCAATAGGCAGTTGCAACTCTTGCAATCGTCCCCATGCCAAAAAAAGAAAAGGCACACCCCACCTCGTGGCCTAATTGGTCAATTGGGGCCCTCAGGTCTCCTGTCGGCGCATGCCTTGGCGGACTGTCAGAACTGACTGGACAGAGTGAGGCAAAAGGTTACAGGCAACTTCTGCCTGTCGCTCGCTTCGCTTTTGCCATGCTTGAGGAGCCAGGAAACCATGAAACGTGCGAAAATACGATCAAGGCCCGAGGCACCGTCTTCAGCCGAACGGAACACCGATGGATCCAACCGGTGCTTTCGCTGTGTTTCGCTCCCTCTCCGTCCGAACGGCACCGCAGCACCGCTCTTCCCGTTCACAGCGGCCCAGGGCCCGCGCTTGCAGCTTTGCGACGGGACCTGAAGTAAGGCTTCCCGGGATCCCGGCGCAATTGGCAAAATCACACGAAAAGGCGAGGAGGCCCCTGAAAATAGTTTGGGGCCTGATCTGCTTCGTGCTGTCCTTTTTGGATTCCTTCCTCGACGTCGCTCAAGGAGCTGATGCTCCAACACTCTGATGCTCTGGGAGCCAGGCTCGGCAGTAGCTTCACTGCCGTGGCCATAAAGTTGAAACCTCGCATCCTCACAGCGCGACGGTTTCGACAATGGGTAGGTGTTCATGGGCGCCATCTGGCCGAATCAGTTTCGGCTGATGGCTGCGATTTCACGTTACAATGACTAGTCAACTAGTCTTGGACGCAGCCTGGACAACATTCTCAATGTACCCTCTGAAAACTTGTTGCAGTTACCAGCGTTCATACAAAAAGTTCATCCAGAAATGCTCCATATTGCTCCCCAGAAGGCGGCGCCCAATAGAAACAAGCGTCAGGAAAGCAGCTCCCAAAAAACGCGTCGCCAACACAGCGAAAAAGCACCGGTCACGGTCATGCTCAGAGCCGGCCCAGCTCTCTCCTCATGCTCAGAGCCGGTCAAGGTCTTCAAAACCTTCTTAGCTGCCTGATGTCCATGCCTGGTCGAACTGTTGCACTGATCAATGATCAACTGGGGGGATTGTCAAGATCAACCACAGGTTGACCTTAACAGCCGCCCAGTCATGGCTGCCTGTTCAAGCACTCCGAATGCATTTGCGCACTTCCTTCGCACGACACGCAGACACGCGTCGACGAGCTCAAAAGGTCCCTCACAGTTCCTTCGCAGTGTGGCCGCCGCAGCTCGAAAGGGGCTTCCAGGCCTTGTGGTACCCATCTTCCGAAGAAGCCCTGGCCTGAACGCTCAACACTCTCAAATCAAAAATACACCATGTCTGACTAAAATCGCAGCAATTCCTGGAGGCCACCCTTCGAACATAGTGAGGATCGCGGAAGTGAATCTTGACCAATGAACTCCATGGGGAAAGAAAGACGTTGTCCTCAGTCCTCATCTCAGCCCCACGCACTCTGAGGAGTGATCTCGCCAGTTGCACCTGGAGCTGAAAGGATTTTTACCCCCACTCTGAGAGGACTATATCATCCCATTCAGCCAAGAACTAGTAACAAGTGCATCGCTACTAGTAACAAGGGCATCACTACTAGGAGCAAGGACGCTCCTAGAGTAGGGCCTAGGGGTTCCAGCTGAGCTTGAAAAGTTCCTTCGCCACTATCGCAGGAGTCCGGTCCTATGCATTGACTGTCAAGTGTCACTACCCATCTCCAGACTCCGCTGACCATTTTGTAGCGAAAGAACCCAGTCTGGTGAGCTTTCCATGCACATTGCTCTTGTCAAAATCGGGAAGAAACCGATGGACGACCGCCACCGGACTGCCAGGGCGTTGCACACGAATAGCGTCTTGGGCACGGTGGCGCAGATCCATCGCTCCCACCGGCCACCGGCCACTGACGCTGTCCCCCCCCCGTTCTCCCGCCGGCCCACGCGCCCTGCAGCTGCCTTCTCCTCCCTCTGCGCCACTGACATGATTTTCACCATCACAGCAGAGACGTAGACATTGTCGCTCTCATTGCCTTCCATGGGTCATTTTGCTAGCGCAAAAAAAAGTCCTTTTCGTGACCTCTGCAAATGGTCAGGAAGATCATTCTGGGGATAGAAAATGTCCTATCCATCCTTTGCCCTGAAAACCTCCACCCTAAACAGTGCGAGTGCGGTGACCCAACCGACGTCGAATTCGCACCTACCAACGTCACATTGTCCATCAAGGAGTGGAGCAAGCGGCGGCGCTGCTCCCGAGTGCCTGTAAACAGGCTGGCTCTCTTGCTCGGGGACTCAAGCGGCTGGGACCCAATGATTCCTCATAGAATCTGGGTCAACTCAGGGCACTCGTGTCAGTGATGGCGGATTCTACCAAGGCCTCTGAGACTTCCACCCCACGCGACCAGACTTCTACCATGCTTCTCTCTTGGCATTCATACTGCCATGAAAAAACAGAAAGGATCTCGGCTTCGAAATTGGGAGAAGCATCAAAAACTCAGACATGAATGATGGCTGTTCTGCTTTAAAGCTTGTACATGTAACACCGACCGACAGCAAAGACAAGCGGACTTTTTAGCAGTCGGTTTGGAACATACTCCTGCCGGCTGCACCTGGGAGCTTCCCAGGTGCAGACTTCCCGCGAGCGTCGCGGACCCACCTGTGGTTGGGAGCTTCCCACCTGTGCGCAGGTGAGTTTCCGGGAGGGTGGGGTAGGGAAAAGGAAATCTCACCTACCCTCGAACCTAACAAGCGGAAACGCAAAACACGGTCATGACAAGTCATGAGTGTGTTCTGCTTTAAAGCTTGTACATGTAACACCGACCGACAGCAAAGACAAGCGGACTTTTTAGCAGTCGGTTTGGAACATACTCCTGCCGGCTGCACCTGGGAGCTTCCCAGGTGCAGACTTCCCATTCTCAGTCAGGATTTCCAACGACTGAAGTATTTCTTGGCCTTCCTCCTAGTGAGGTCCAACTTCGGCTTCTCTTTGTTCTTCTTTACTTTGTGGTCCTTGATCTCGTTGAAGAGCTTCTCACTGCTTTGCAGTAGGTCATCCATGACATGCCACTTCAACTCCTCTTCTATCACTGCCTCCCTTCTTTGGGGATCAAATGAACTGAAGTCCTCATTCGTCAAGGCGTCTGCCAAAGTGTTACCATCCCTTCTCACCCATGTGAGTGTAGCAAAGGCGTCGCACCTTCGCAGTGTCTCTGCCACCTCAATCACCAAAATGGTGATTGGGTACTTCGTAGAAAGGCCTTTCTGGAGTATGAAGGAATTGCCCTTGTTGTCGGTGAACGCTTCAGCCCTCACCTCGGCTGTGTCACCAGCCTTCTTCAACCACAACTTCAGGGCAATGAGGGTCGCCAGGAGCTCCAATGCTGCAATCACTCTCTTGGGGTTTTTGCCCCTGTAAAGCAGCCAGGGGGCGCTCACTTCTGTCACCTGTAGCGAAAACCAGCGACACTTCATGCTGTCCTCACACTCCTCAAGCCAGCCTCCAACCCATGCTGCCTGCTCTGTTGCTTTCGCGTCCGTCCAGATTCTCACTGTACCGGAACCTGATGCTGGAGGCTTCTTGACTACCTCCATGTGACCCCCGGTCTTGAGCCTCTGTGCCACCCAGTCTAGGATGAATTGCACAGCCCAAGGGATGGTCATTGCACCCTTGTTGGCTTGGATCGCTGAGGCCCAGGCGTACAATGGCCCGAGCAGGGGCTTCTCCCACGGCAGCGCCAAAGCCGAAAAGCCCAGCCTCCCAAGTCCAGCTGAAAACTCACGGAAAGTGACCTCTTTTCTCTCCCTCAAGGAGCCAATCCAATCAACAAGCCAGCTCGCTCTCCTCAAGGAAAGGCCCATGGAGAAAGCACTGTAATCCGTGGTGAGTCCAATCCATTCTGTAACGATGCCACCCCTCTGTTTTGCCCACTTGAACGGTGCACCAAGGGAAGCCATCACAGAATAGGCCAACACACCACCGATGCGTCCCCGACGCCCTATCGTCAACACCTCAAGATCATCCGCGTAAAGCAGCATGTCATTCGGAAAGAAGTCACCCAACACCCAATAGACAAGCCTCATCAACGCTGCACTCAACCTTGCCCACCAGTAGGGTGTCGATGCCACTCCGAAAGTGCCAACTCTGTTCACATAAACTGTACTTGAACTGGTGGAAGAACCTTGCTCCTCCACACAATACTTGAACCTCCGGTGAGCCTTTGCGAAGTCACCCACCAGAGAAAGGACAGCAACCCGGCCAGCCTCATACTCCTCCAGAAGAGCGCGCTTCTCCCTGGGCCCCGGCATTCGGACCTTGTCCTTGCACTTGATCCGATGGTTCACCATGACACCATGTGTGCCATCATGAATCACTCTCTTCTTCCCGGTCAACTCATCCTCCACCAGCGCCGCTAGGGCTGCCACTGCCCTGTCCTTCCCGAAGGTCTCTATGAACTCCGCCTCATCCATCTTCAGCATGAGCGCTTCAGCCACCTCCTGCTCCAGGTGTTCCGTCAGGTACCTCTCATGTTCCGCCGCCGAGGCATAGTTGTCCTTCTGCCATGCCGCATTGCCCCAATCGTCTCCGTCGAGGCTCCACTTCATCTGCTCCTCAAAGATCTCTGGTGTCCGTGGAAGGTCGTTGATAACCCCCAAAGGCAAGCCGGTCTTCGCCTGCTCTAAGAACCCCCAATCCGGGTCCCCTGCCTTCTCCAGGATGCATTTCATGAGGTCCAGGAAGAACGGCTGTCCCGCCTCCGGTTGCTCCTGCTTCGGAATGCCCAGACACTCGGCCAGCATTTGCCTGATCTCCTCTAAAAAGCCCTCCTCTCGGACCAGTTGAAATGCATCGCCGCCTCTCGCCATCCGGAAAGCTTCCTTCTCGACCTCCTCAACACTCCCCAAACGTCTGACTGCGGCCAGCAGGATTCTATGCCTCAGTGCCCTCCATTCTCTTCCAACCAACTCTTTTCTCTCCCCCTGGGGCCATCTCCCCGGGGACGCCAAACCTCCTCCATCATGAAAAGGTGCCTCCATGCCCTTCCATCTACACGCCCTCGGGGGACCGTGCCCCCCCGGAACCAGTGGTTTCATCGGATCAACTCCACCTCCAGCGCCTTGACCGCTCCTTGGTCGCTTCGCCATAGATTGGTCGCCCTGGCCAACTTCAAGCTTCCTCTTCTTCAATGCTGAAGTAGGTGTCTCATCCCCCCCGTTCCACTCTTGCATGAAGGAGATGAGAATGGCTTCAGCTGTCCATTTGCAGAGTGCTGGAGGCCATGCTGCTGACTTTGCTGTACGAAAAACCCCCCCTGCTTTCCCGATCAGAGGGGCGCCCCCTGATTGCCTAGGAAGAGGTCCCTCGTACCAGCCCTGAGCATCAAACTGTGGAATACCTGAATGCATTGCTGGATGAAGAGGTGCAAACATGCGCATCAGGAATCTTGTAGGTTTTGGTGACTCTGTACCAAACTCTGACTGAGCAAATACCACTGTCTTCACACCTGGGATCTGCAACAACTGTTGAAACTGTGCAAACTGCCACATAGACGCCGGTTGATGCCCCGGAATCCTCTCATATTTGGTCCTCCCGAGGTCCTCTGGTTGCTCCATCAAACCGACACGTTGCTTGCATGCAAACTGACGCTTCAATGCTTCAAATGAAAAGTCAGCTAAGATTGTTCCAAATTCTGCCTTGTGAAATCGCTCTGCCCTATTCCACGGAAAACCCCTCGGGTATGTCGAGCTCCTCAATGGGAAAGGCCCCAAATCATTCGCCCACACTGCTCTCGAAAAGGTAGAACAGGGCGGCGTCACAATAACAGCATAGTAGATGCCTTGAGCAATCAACTGCAGCCACTTCTTCTGTACAGAAGGGATTGTAAAATCCGATCGACGATCAGACTGGATGTCCAACTCAGTGATCTCCACCTGAACACCCTTTCGTTGTGCCAGCTTTCGAAGAAACCACGCCACGGAGTTCCTGCGCTTCTTCCCCGAAAACACGTAGAGGACTTTCAAAGGTCCTCATTTTGCCCCGTCTGTGTCGGGAGCTGCCGCCTCCTTCCTGTTCTTTGCATTGCATTCGTAGAGGGGGTGTTTCTCACTGAAACATATTCCGCACACATGGCGGTACTTGCATTTGGCCATCTTGCACTTCTCCCCCGGGGTGTTGTACCTGAAGCAGATCAAATCTCCTTCAGGTGTATGCGTGGCACAATGCGGACTCCCGCTTTTTCCTTTGCCCTTCTTCGCCTTGCCTTTTTCCTTGCCTTTGCTACCCTTCTCGACTGCCTGCCACTTGTTGGTTGGCTGTTCTCTCCATGGCGGTGTAGGCCTCTTCGCATACAATGCCAAAGGTGTCGTGAAGTTCCTCTCCTTCACTGTTGCATCCTTCCATGCTGTCTTGAGTGCCACTGTCAAGGGCTTACCCTCTGTGTTGGTGATCTTCACCGCCTGCTTCCGGATGGCCCGCTCGTATGCGATGATCAACTTCCATGGTGGAGCAGCAAAGGTCTGGCCCTCCGCATCCTTTGCACTGAGCCCATATACGTAGTCCCCCAGGAGGTAATCCTTGTACTGCTCAATCGTCTCCTCCCAGGCCCCCTGCAGCTCATGCCTATTCGAATGCTTCAGTGAGATCATGACCATCGCATTCTTCCAGATCGTCAAGCGGCGTCTGAGTTCTTCAGCGTTCGCCGGTTCAGGCACTTTTGTCGATGCCTTGCGCATGGCCAATCGGCCCTTGGAGTCCCAAATGGGCACGACCCCATCGGGCTCGATTTCTTCTTTTGATACTACTTCTGTAAGCTCCTCAGCCCGGTATTCGCCACTTTCAACCTCTGCCAATTTCTTCTCAACGAATTCTTTCGAGGGATATATCTTATCCTCCAGGTGGCCATACTTCTTCTCCAGTGCTGAGCGCATTGCCGCCCATTCCCCTGCCACCACTGGCCTGGCCCACTGAGACGTGTCGTACTCTGCGTCTACCTCCGCAGCTCTCTGGCTCCTTGTCTTTGCATTGCTGAAGGCACATGTGATTGCCGCCACTTGTACCCGCTCCTCCAGTGACCTGTCTGAATCCAGCTCCCAATGCTCCTTGAGGACCGTGGCCAGGTCATCCCTATCTTTTGCAAAATTTGACAGCTTCTCCAATGTTGTAACACCATGATGAAAGAAGAGCTTCTGATTGTCAACACTCACCTCATGCCTCGAGAAGAGGTATTTGATGTCGGTGCCTGCTAGTTCTAGTGCTTTGCTCCCTTCAGCCTCCGAGATGGCTGCACGCGGCATGTCAAGCGCCCACCGGTGAGCGCCCCCCGCCCCGCCTGTCTGAACCAGAACAGGTTTCAAAGCACGCGATGCTTCTTATGGACACAGCTTTGCCCACCTTCGTGCATGCTATGCACTGTTCCGCTCACATGCGATGTGAAAAACTCTATCGGTCTGTGGTGCGCCCAGCCTTCTCCTCCACTGGTAATGGCACTGCGCTTGCTGCGCTCCGCCCCCAAGCCTGAGCGGCTCGCTCGGCTCAGGGTTGCCTTTACTCCTACCAGTGGCCTCCGCTAGATGCGATCTAGCCCTCCCTCGTGCTGCGGCACGAACCCTTCCCTGGGTGCGACCCAGGTTATCCTCCCTATGCAGCTACCCCTTGATGCGGCTCAGACGACTCCTTTTCAATCGCTGAGACTCAGTTCATCTCTCGAGTCACTTGTGGACTCACTTAGGGGATCGCTACCCCCGCCCCAACACAGCTTGCATCGGAGGGTGTACTCTTCCGGTTCCGGAAGCTCCTTGTGGATCTCCGACCTCACAAAGAAACGCTTCTTGGCCATCCAGCAGCCTTTCACTCCAAGCCGGTGCAGCGTACCCCTACCGGCTCGCCTGTACACCACGACGTAGTTCCCCTCTCGTTCCTCTTCCAAGGGGTCATTCATCTTCCTCTTCTTCGGGTCCGCTTGCTGCAGAGCTGCTGTCTCCCCCTCGCTCTGAGATCCATCATAGATCGTGGTGTCCTCGTCCGAAACACGCAATGTCGCCGGTGGCCTCCCTCTGACGCCCAACTTCTCCTTCCATGCCTCCACAACACTCTCGGCCTGGTCCTCCGGGACTGTCCACTTGTCTCTAAGCCACACCTTGAGCTCCTCCAAAATGGAGCCTTCGTCCAGCTCTTCATAGGCGGCCTCCCCTCGCAACACTGCCACGATCTTCCTTTGCATCTTCCTGACTATCGTGTTGTATGTCCGGACGTAAACGTCCGAACCTTCCGGACACCAGCGACCCAACAAGTCTCTGCTTGACTTCTCCACGCCCAAAGCAGCAAGACCGCTGGGCATTGTTGCGCGCTCACTGTGCTCTGTCCAGAATCTTTCCCATCCTGATGGGATCAGCCCACCATCGTAGCCCTCCAGCAGTGCAAACGCTCTTGAGCTCCCGGCCACCGCCTCCGCATATGAGACAGGCGCTGTCCCATATGCTGTGCCATAGAAGCACCCTTCAGGGAAGACAAACACACGATCCCTTGGCATCTTCAGCTTAACCAGGTCATAGCCCACTGCCAGCCAATCGTCATGCAACACATAAGCGTCTTTTGCAATGAAAATCGGCAGCTCACGAACCCGTTTGCCAGCACCAGTTGTCTTGGTCTGATGCATCATCCCCACCAACTGTCCATCATAGAAGCGGAGCTCCGTAGTCCTCAGATGCGCTGCATCGTCAAATCTCAAGGAACCCCACAGCTTGATGAGCTTAAACCATGCACACACCCTCACCTCGAAAGGTGTTGCAGCATCGATCACCAGCGTCTCCATTGGAGCCACGAAGCACCCCAGCCATCGGGGCGCCCTCCGGACTGGCGGTGCACTCTGCTCCAACTTCCTCGTCAACTCCTTCATGACCATCTGTGGAAAAGCCTGGTTCATCAACTGCTCCTCCTCCGGCGTCCCGGCAGTCCGTTCAAACCATGCCACTGCCGTGCTGACTGCCAGTGGAATGGATGGACCCATTCCTTCCTCCTCCCTCGCATACATATAGTCCACGAGGGTCACTGTGTTTGGTCGCTGACCTGGCTTCCCCATAGAATCTGCCCAGATTCTGAACCTCTGCCAGGACGCCAGATACCTCCTGATTGTCGAGATGCGATACTTCCCCAGCAGAGCCTCCTTGGCTCGACCTGGGTTCATTGACTTCTTCACCTCTTCAAGGACCGTCGCCCTGTAATTCACCAGCTCACCCACCAGCTTGTCCAGGACCTTGCTGCTCACCTCGTCCTCGGCCGCGATTCGCCCGCTCTTCAACCGAACCGTCCTCCCCAGGGTGCCGCGCTTCGGCTTCACGAGGACAACCGCCAGGGGCTCAACAGGTTCGAGGGACTTCTTCTTCTCCTTGTCCATCACTGCCTTGGCATCTATGATATTCTGCACTGACCTCGTCGACGAGGTTCCACCCAGCCTATCTTCCAGATCCACCATCTGGACTGCCTCACGCACCTGGCCTGTGACAAATTCAGTATGCCAGGGCTTGTGATCGACACCAAGGCGCTCCGTCAGTTGTTTCGCCAAGACCATCTCACTCCCATGGCTCACAGCTAGGCGCGCGCCTACGAGGCTCAGCTCCATCAACAAGTTCTGGAGCTTCGCAGCCTCTTCCGGGTCGGGGGGGCAAGACCCCCCCTCCATTCCTCTAACTAAAAGGAAATCTCACCTACCCTCGAACCTAACAAGCGGAAACGCAAAACACGGTCATGACAAGTCATGAGTGTGATTCACACAGCCGGTCTGATGGATTGGCCAAAACATGTGTTTTTTCACAGCTAAGCGGACTGATGGATTGGCCAGCGACGCTCAGCGAAACTAAAAGAATGAATGGAATGCCATGGACTGCAAGCCGTTTGCAGATTTGTTTGGCTGAACAACTTCCGAATGATCCATCTGGGGCTCCGGTCTTTGGTCAAGCAAATTCTGAATGACCTCGGCGCTCGGAACCACAACCAAGTGGCCAAGCCAGTCATCAACACAGGGCATACGAAGGGGCCAAGGGGCCATGCTAATGCTCGGGGTACCATCTTCCCGAAGCAGTGCAGTCCGCATCTTCACGCAGCCAAAGGGCATAGTTACCATAAGGATGGGCACAAATGTTGATCGCGTCTTGCAGAAGGCAATCGATCAAGTCGTTGACCTGTCTTTCCCCACACTCACACACACGAAGGTGTCCAACCGCGGGCCCAAGACTTGGCAACGTTCTCTCCAGGGATGTGGCAAAGCTGCTCTTCTACAAAAAGGGCCTTCTACAAAAGTTGCTAGTAACAAGTGCCTTACTACTAGGAACAAAGACGGTTCATCCACCTGACGGTTCTGTGCACTCGTTGGCTCCTGCGCTCCTTCGGCCTCTGTCGGGGTTGCGAAAAACCACATGAAAAACATATTGAGGAGCGACCAGCGACCCGCCATGAAAGCCCTGGTTGGCTCACCTGGTCTGCTGGCCCGCACTCCAAGAGCCGCTGAATGATGCGGCAGCCGTACCTGGAGATGGTGAACCTAAGCTGCATACCCCCGTGGCGCACCTACCTTAGATGGAAGGCATCGACAATAGCACTCTTGGATATGGATGGTTTCAACCAGTATCTTGTCCAAGCAATCGACCAATAATAAGCATTCGCTCAAATGGATTTTTGTTCTGATGATTGATTGATTTCTTGATGACGGGAGACGATCAGTTGGGACTGTTGCCTCCCTTCTTTGTGGAGAACGATCGTGTGCTCCGGAAAGCTCCGCTTTCCTCCACTCCGCTTCCCAGGTCTTCCGACCTCCCTCACAGTCGGCCCCTCAGTGCGATCGAAGCGCCAAGCTCGCTCGCCAGATCGCTACTTACAGGTACCATGATTGATTTCCTCAACTGACCCAAAGATTTACGGGCACTTGTGCCGTGCGGCTTGCTGGATCATCTCAGGACCTGCATCAGGGGTCTTAAGATAAGGTCTCAAATCCCGGGCCAAATGGGAGGTGCCGAGAATGCTTTGGCACACTTTGTTCTCACACAGTTTTGATGCATTGGATGATCATTGGATGAGTTGGATTGCTTTTACAAAGTATGTATAATGACAGCAATGACTGGCAACGGGGCGTGTCAGCTTTTATGGTCTACAGTAACAGCCGAGGCCCGAGACGTCTGTGTGCAGACCGGCCTTTCTGCTTCAGTTCCTGGAAAATGAAGTTCATGTTCTCCCGTGAGAGTACCTCGAACGAGAAGTGCCCACGACCCCGACACGAGTTCCTTCAACCCGCGAGTCTGAACACCTCCCCCTCGGGCCCCTCGAACTTGCTCTGCGAACACAATGATTTCTGCACCCGAGCTCGATCACCGCACCGTTCAGTTCATGTATACCGAGCTCGATGTCGCCAGCAGACACTTCAAATCATTCCTGTAGATGTATGTCTTTAGAACCTGCTTTGTGTAAGATCTTTCAACCCACCAACTCAGGGCACCGTCACGCACTTCTGGAGAACATAATTCGCAAAGGGGCAACGCAAGGCCTCCCATACATGCCCTGGCCACACGTGGTTGCGGGGTCCGACGTTTGCTTTGGTGCTTCGTGGGGTCCGACGTTTGCTTCGGTGGCTCCAGTGACCGGGGGCCCCCACGCGTCCGAGCGGCGATTGGAAAATGGGTTTTGCCATGCGTTCGGTGACACCACAAGTGTCCAGTCTATCAGTCTTAGCATTGGAAAAGGCTGTTCCTTCCCCAAGACCCTGTCCACGTCTCTCGTACTTCTCTGAACACCCTGTTTCACCTACCATGACATCGCGTTTTCAGCCTCGAAGCTCCAGTGCCATGGCCAAGCGCCTCGGAACGAACGAGGAAAGAACACGGCCTTTGGAGGGCGTTTGAGGAATCTGATGAGCGATGCTTTGTTGCTCAGGTTCACAAGCTTATGGCAACTTCACAACCCTCCGCACAACGAACTGCCTGATCTTGGATGCGTCCTTTCATGCAGCGCCACGTGCTGTGATGTGTGCTGATTTTGGTGCATACCCAATGTGCACTCCAAACAGCTAAAAGTGAAGCTAAGGCTGGAGCTCCTCTTGGTCAGTAGCTTCATCAAAGGCTCGTTGGACCTAGCGGCAACGATAGGCAGGTGCACACACTAAATCTTGGTCACGTGCACAGGGCCGCTCAGAATTCAGGTGCCAACAGCAACCCCCAAGATGTCTTGTCGAGGTTTTTCTGCATCTCTCAAATCGCTGGTGGAGAATAGAATAGAGATCCTAGCGGTCCTCGCCTCCCGGCAGCCTTTGCTATCTCTGGACATGCTCCAGATTCGTTGAGACCTAGAAGCTTCGCAGGACATCCAAGGACAACTCGCAGCTTCGACCCGCAGCTTCGTATGCCGGTTTTCCATCCTCCAACACCCAACAGTCACATCCTCATCACAGTCACATCCAACCACAGCACCCGAGGCAGCTAGCGCCCCCCACCACCAAGCTCCAGGGCGTAGTTGAAAGGAGCCCTGGACCGACCACCGCTGAGACCTTCTCCATGCTTCAGTTGCTCAGTTACACCGAACTGGAGAAAAATGAAAAAGATCTAAAGAAATAAGAGAGAGAGAGAGAGGGAGAGGAAGAGGGAGAGGGAGAGGGAGAGGGAGAGAGAGAGAGAGAGAGAGTGTGTGTGTGTGTGTGCGTGTGCTTGGACTGGCACCGAGAGAAGCCAGAGTGACCACCCTTGAGGCCCACAAAATGCGGTGCTTTCTACGAGGCCGTCCCAGGATGTCCCTTTTCGGCGTCACCAGTGTCCCTTTTCGGCCCAGATCCTGTTCGGATTTGGTGTTCTACCATGTTCTACCTAACTTTGGTTGCTGTGATGCTCTACTATTCTTGTCTTTTGCAACAAGAATATCTAGAAATGGGTTCGAAGAAATGAGTGCGATCTGGCAAACAGTTGGGCAAGTGTGCTGGTGCTCATTGTTTGTGCCAACTTCTGGGGCTGATCCTGTTGGTGTGTGTTCAAAAGTTGATGCCACCCGCCTTCTCCTTCAGGACAGATTCGAAGGTAATTCCTTGGCTAGTAAGTGGCATGCAAGCCGTCTCACAATGGTTCTAAGCTGAAAACGTGTCAAATTGAAAAGTCAAGTGTGCTGACCAAGTTGCCATGAAAGACATGGCAAACCATGGTGTCTAACATATTCTGATTGATTGATCATGCCCCAGAAACAGTTTGAAGTGGGACATCTCCCCAAGCTGAAATGTATTGCGAAGAAAGTTCATGGATCTTCTTCCTGCAAATCTATATACAGTATAAACACATATACTGTAAATGATATATACAGTATATGCTCCTTTTGTTCATCCCGGGACCCCCCAAAACGACGCCAAGGGGCCGAAGCTGGGAGTGGGGCCGACAGAGCTGTTGACCTAGGATGTCCGATGTCCAACGAGTTAAAAGTGGGAAGCCTTTTGAGTCAAGACATAACAGTTTGATTCTGTTCTTCTGCAGGGTGGTTTGGCTAGGCTCAGCAAGGACTTGGAGTCCTAATAAGGTCTTGCAAATTTCGCTGCAGAGTTGGCCATGACTCCTGTATGGCTACGGCCCGTGCAACAAGAGAGACTTGCAACAAGTTGCCCAAGACTCCAACAAACGGACCGGCACTTGTCTTGAGCGCGCCAACATCCAACAAATTTCAATTGCACTCTATCCATGCAAAACCTCTTGGAACCGCACTCTGTCTTGGAGTTCTTGCGGCAAGTAGATAACCTGTGCCAGCAAAAACAAACAAAAGATCCACAAATTCCACAATAGAACCAAATCTGAATTTGCCTGTTTTTTTCCAGAAACAAAACGGATCCAATTTGTTTGAATGAAAAATGATGCAACCCAAATTTCTAGCCAAGGTGCCCAAGAGGGTGCCTCAGTGGCAAATCGCAAACGCGAACTCAACGCCTGCAAAGGATGTGCCTGGCGGGGGAAGAGACCACAAGAACTCTTCGCACAAAATTTCCCTGAACTTGCCTGCCGCCAAAAATGATTCTCAAACAGAACTCCTGCGATTTGTTTCCATTCTCATCATGGAGCAATTTAGCTTTACCGCTCCGCCGCTGCACAGGCCTGCTGACGAACAACATGGGAACCTGAAGGCTGACACACTTCCCGACCGGGTTCCAATCCAATTCGTCATCTGATTTTCAAGACGCCGCTCAAGCCCCACACCCGACTCAGCTTCTGTGGGATGCATAATGAGGTCCTTCGGAGGACAAACGTCCGGCTAAATCCTCGAAGAAAAACGGCCATAAAAGGCAAAATATGCGATTATCCAT
>CAXAMN010008513.1:0-12036 GCA_963970005.1 Durusdinium trenchii
CGTACAGAATATGTTTCATATACTTATACAATCAGAAAAGCTTGAGACTCATGAGGTTCAAGACAAGAGCCAGATGAGGTGCTCCCACGCACAGCATGCGTCAGGATTTGTTCAAAGGGATGCCAAAGCCATTCATGGATGTTATTCAGGTACTGAGAAGCTCATACTCGCGGACGCAAAAAAACATTATTTAGCGACGGCCCGCGGCCCTCCAAGCCGTTTGACAAGTTTGCCTGTGCAATGGCAGGAAGTCACCCTGGAGAAGGGCAAGAAAGCATTGGGGCAGATACGTTTGGTGGCGGCTGCTGTATTGTTTGATACAAAAACAGATCCTTCATTTGGCAGTCTCTCCACATTTGTCTCCTTTCAAGAGTAGAGTGTAGAGGTACCTGAAGTGTTTCTTATAGCACTCTGCAGCAGAAGGCGGCGCGCTTTGGCGTCACTTTCCATTCTAGGTTCCAGGCTGGTGAAGCGCCGCGCGTTTCTTCATGATCAGTTGCCCAATTTGAATCATTTTCCTAGAGCAATGATAATGATAAGCAAGGCCCAATTGTTGGTAGCAAGGTTGATGTTATCGCCCGAATAAAAGTGAACGGAGAGTGTTCAAGTAGGAAGGGCCTGAAGGAAAGTTGCAACTGAGGAGTTAGGGAAAGTTTTTTCAATTCTGTTTGTGTCATCCCTTCGCGTGTTTGACTGGGAAGGTAAATAATTTGCTTAGTATAACACGAACATACGCATACAGTACTTTTTTAGAACTGAAAGCGCCTGTCGTGTT
This sequence comes from Durusdinium trenchii, assembly GCA_963970005.1. Taxonomy (NCBI): domain Eukaryota; class Dinophyceae; order Suessiales; family Symbiodiniaceae; genus Durusdinium; species Durusdinium trenchii. The sequence continues at coordinate 776 of CAXAMN010008513.1, forward strand.
TGTCATTGCAGTACTTCTCAGAAGGCTCCAGGCTCCTTGTCTTGGAAAGAGATAGTGAACTATTTTGTGCTGGAACTAGATTGCAGTCACAGTCTAGGATCCCGAGTGACAATTGCAGATGTGGTGAATTTGACCTCTATCATCGCATTCTTGCTGATTCGGCTTACAAGTTGCAGTCCCACACCGGCAGAAGAAGTGGAGTATATTTTTCGCGCTTCTTGATCTGGAAGCTGTTTAATTCAAAAAGCGATACAGTGACAATCGCACTCGCTTTATACTGTTGCCCTACAATCGGGTTGCAATGCGCAGTCCTATTCCGATCCAGTTGCGTTGGTGGGCTATTTTTCTTTCTGCAACAGGGACCCGCACAAGACATGGACTTGCATTCTTAGTAGGCTTTTGTACCCGCTCATGAAAGCAGAAAACTGGTCCTCAAAATTGTTATGTATATATATATAGCTGCTGTACTTATAGTGTTTGGATTTATAGTGTTTGGACATTGTATGTTCTGTATTTATACTTGTGAGCTTTTTTGGGGGATCAATGAAGTAGCCGATCACGGTCATCAGCAAGGCGCCGGAAACGATCCAGGCTCGCTATTGTTTCCTTGGCAGCGCTGTGCGCTTGAGTTTCCAACCCTTCACGAAAGCAGTTTGCATTCATTTGTTCTTGCGCAAAACATGATGCCATACTGGTGAAGGATTCATGATGTACACAGCCTCATTGGCTGAAGAGCAAGAGAGATGACGGAAGATTTTGCTGAGAGGAATGAACCCTGGCTTACCTTGGCAACGTGAAGATGTGGGAAGTACTTGTTCGGAAAATACAAATAGCATGTTGCTCAGGAGCGGGAACAGCCTCTGAAAGTCTCCACAGGTGCAAGCTGCGTGAGGTTTGTCAGATGATGCCTTGATTCCGTGTACGAATTGAATGGGCAGGTGAAGGAAGTGCCAAAGGAACCTGTGAAGGAGGTGAAGGAGGAAGTGAACCGCCCAAGGCTCCAAACGCAGAGCCTCCTGGAGATTTCAGCGGTGACCGCAGTTGAGTACCCAACAAGATGCTTTGCACACACACGGGCTTGTGAGAGTGTGACTTACTAACCGGATCTAAAAGGTCATGATGTTGCACTCTCGACTTGAATGTCTCGCGCATACAGAGTGGCGCTGCTCAAGCCTGAAGCCTGGCAGTTCTAAGAGTTGCCACTAAGCCAAGAGCTTTGTCGCTTGAGGTTCACTGTCAGCGTCCAGAAGGAGCAACAGAAACTGTTTCCTTGGGCAGTTTTGCCGTGAAGCTGTTGGCCTCAGTTGTTTTCTTCATTCCTTTTAAGTTTTATGCGAGGCGCAAGTTGGGTAGAGAGCAACTACTCCCTTGCCGTAGAATTTGGTCCATGACAGTCATTCTTCGCGCCTTGAGTGTTTCACGGAGAAATGCAGTGATATTTGGAAAGAGCGTGACGAACTGATCTTTCAGTTTTGGCACAAGTCCCTTTCCCAAGGCCACCCGTTGTGCAACGGAGGAAGGCAAGCTGGGATGTGGCTGGGAGACTCTTTTGCTGGAGTGCTTTGTATCTTGGCGGCGTTTGTCTGGTTATATGGAAGCCAGACAAGGGCAATGTGATGGGGTGGTTCGAAACAGAATCTCGCAGCAACACATGTTACTTGCCCTGATGACCGCTGATCAGAATGATGTGCGCCATGAAATTTTCACATGAAGCTTGTACATTGGCTACTAGTAGCGTCCTTGCTGCTAGTAGTGATGCCCTTGTTACTCGTAGCTTTTTGCTACTAGTAGCTTCTTGCTACTAGCAGCGATGCACCTGTGTTCCCATGAAGCTTGTACATCCGAGAACTAGCCTTTGCTGCCGGCAGGCCCACTGTTTCCACGAGGAAGCGCTTAAACAGTAACGTAACGACTAACGACGACAGCTATCTCTACGCCAAAGCCACGACGCCCAAAAACTCTGGTAAACCAGTATGAATATACAAAATATGTATTGTATACATACACACAAAAATCTGTGGAACCATATTTCAACGATACGTTCCTGGTTTTTGTTTCTCTCCTCACCGCAAAAACACCGGAAAGAAGCACTGATGAGCTCAAACTGCTTTGCATATCTAGAGCTGTTTGTTTTGCAAAGGGCGCAATACGTCCTGGCAAAAACACGACTTCAGAGATGCTGAACCACAACCGTTTCTGTGCACGGAGGTTGTGAAATGCGTTGAGTCTGGCAGTCCGCTTTTCAAGCGTCCTTGCCTAATTTTGCCACTTGGTTCTTGCTGTGTTATGTTTTGCGCGCCCTTTTTGTGGGTCTTGCCTGACCTACCCGATGAGCTCTTTTTGACAGAGGCAAGTGAGGTTCCGGACCAACGAGCGGGTTCATCAACTTTGCTAGTGTATTCTGTAACGCGCGCATTTATATTAAACAGTGCGTTCAGGTGTTCACTGTAGTTTGTCATAATTTGTCTTCTTACCCGCCCTCTGAATTCACGGCTGAGGGACGTTCAGCCATATGGCCGCTTGGTGAAAGTGAATGGTACCAAAACGAAAGCAGCGGGCTTGGCAAAGCTCGTCGTGGACAATAATTCCTTGGAGCTATTTTTCCAACGTCCGGTGATCAAGGTGGATGAGAGTGGGAGTTGTTCGTCAAAAAGCACGACTTGAACTGCGTTCATTATCTTAGCAAGTTCATGCAAATTCATTGGACACTCTCCAGGAATGCAGCAGAATGGAGATCATGTTGTTGTTGTTGTTGTTGTTGTTGTTGTTGTTGTTGTTGTTGTTGTTGTTGTTGTTGTTGTTGTTGTTGTTGTTGTTGTTGTTGTTGTTGTTGTTGTTGTTGAGTTCGTTTGACCATCAATTGGCTTGCAGGAAGTCACTCTGGACAAGAAAGGGAAGAAAGCAGCCTTTTTGCAAGTCATGGAGTTGTGGAAAATCGCAAGTCTTTCTCCATTCTTCTCTCTTTGGGCCAGGGTTTTGTGACCAACGTGCGCAAGGATCATAGTCGCATGATCAGCGACCTCCTCCCGCAACGCAATGCATCAGCGCAGTATGCTAAGTGGTGTTGATATTAGAATACAAGGCCAACCCCCAAGCGCTTGATATGTACAATTTCGGAGTATATGCCTTTGGAACACCTGGAAATGTTTGTTTGTTTATAATACGTATTTATACAAATATGTAATATAGATTGATATAGTTTGACCCAAGTCTGAAACTGCGGTACACAGTGCAAGTCACAGGCAATGACTGTACTCGCGAGACAAAGACACGTCCCAACAAGCCGTTCTCTAGCCCAGCTCGTGTGAATTGGAGACTATTCCTCATGAGTTTGTTCTCGTCATTTTGTCCGTTTTACGAGCATCTGTTGTATATAAGTTATCTGCCCTTTATTTTTGCAGTTCCTCTCATGGGTCCGATACATACCCGGTGGTTTTTGGGTTCTTGTCTTCTGACCGTTTCTGCCATGTTGTATATATATATATACATGTATGTGTGTGTGTTTGTGTTTGTTGTTTTGATGAAACAATCAACATGCAAACATTACCGATCATTACGTTCATGCTTCTGTCAGTGAGCATCCCGACAGAAATGACAGGCAAATAGAGATGACCGAAGTCCGAAGGCATGACAAGAGAATAATCGCAACTGACCAGACCAGATTGCCTGAACGATAACCGGAAAAACGAGTTAATGTCAGGTCGACCTTGGTTTGTGGTAGAGTTGCGACCGATAAAGATGCGATGATAACTTCTATCAGGATTCTTCAGTGTCATTTTGCCAGTGTTCTGACAGCTGTTACAAGCTTGCAGGTTACATACCTGAACAAACCAACGGTGACCTTCGGGGCTGCGTTGTTTCCGGAGCTTCCCCAACTACCGCGGACCATGGCGCAACACACATCAGAGCCTGTCACTAATGAGGGGCCAGGAAAAGCTTCTTTGCAGGGCTTTGGGTTGTGAGATGTGGAATCAGCGTTGTTTTTCTTAAACGTTCTCATATGTCATCATGTTCCAACAAGTAACGAGGCTGCCCATATTGCTATACTGAACGTTATATCAGCTAGCTATATATAAGTTTGAGTTGTGGAACGCTAGCCGCTAACTTGCTCGGCTGAAAACAACCTGGACAGAGCAGCGCAACGCTATCACGCTGCTGAACTGGTCCATGTGGTTGCAACTGGTAGGGACACACGTACCAATCCTGGACGCAGAAGATCACAGTGCAAAGGTAACTTTCTTCAGCCTTGCTTTCCTCATATTCTGCTTAAGGATGAGACGGTTAGACGAAGCCCAAGTTGGGTCCTCGGGAGTCCTCCCCCTAGTGGTTTGTGATCGATGACTTTCTCCTTGGCGCACGCGTTGTCGTTGTTGAACTAATGTAAGAGCAAGTGCTAAGTAGAGGGTGCCATGACACTGGAACACTTGGATACCTTTGTGGGACGCCCATTGCTTGTAGAGTAGTAAGGCCAGGAGCCCCTAGTAGCGTCCTTGTTGATAGTAGCGAGGTGAGGAGCCGCCAGTAGCGCTGGTCCCTAGTAGTAAGGCCAGGAGCTGCTAGTAGCATCCTTGTTCCTAGTAGTGAGGGCAGGATCTTGCTCCTAGTAGTAAGGCCAGAAGCCACTAGTAGCGTCCTTGCTCTTGCTCCTGGTAACTAGTAAGGTGAGGAGCCCCTGGTAGTGTCCTTGTTCCTGGTAGTAGATCCAGGAGCCCCTAGTAGCGCCTCTTGCTCCTAGTAGTAAGGCCAGGAGCCCCTACGAGCGTCCTTGCTCCCAGTGGTAAGGCCAAGAGCCTTTAGTACGTCCTTGCTCCTAGTAGTAGGCCAGGAGACCCTAGTAGAGTCCTTGCTATGGCCAGGAGCCCTAGTAGCGTCCTTGCTCCTAGTAGTAAGGCCAAAACCTTGATAAATCAGCTGCCTGGACTGACGAAAGAGTAACAGTAGGAACCCCAAATATCCAACAATAAGATACAGGTCAGCTGGTGCCCCAAGCCCTCATAGAACGTTGGACCCGAGAACATTTCAGCATTTGAAGGATTTGGGCAACAGATTTCATGTGGGGTACCCTATTACTTATTGATGGTTGCTTATTTAAGTATTTCCTCTGTCCTATCCACGTGCGAGTATGACAAAGCTACTTTAGAAACACTTCGATGTCGGCAGCCAATCGGATAGTTTTGTAAAATTTGGTATAGGACTTTGATGCCAGGCCGCTCAGATTCAAGAAAGTAAAGAGGAGAGCATTGAGGAGGCTTGAAACAGCGAAACTTTGATCCCAAAAACCTTACATGCGGACATGCGATTCTGCGATGACATTGTTATTGCACAGACAAGACTGGACAAGACAGACAAGACATGTTTTTTGTTTGGTTTGGACAAAATGCAGATTTGAACACGAGTTTGCACCACTTCCAAGCAGCATACTGTGTTTTTGAAGCAAGTGGAACTAACCCCAGACTGAGTTGGGGATCTATGGCATTCCTTGACATCCTGGACACGTAGAGTGAGTTTAGGGTACTCAACATTGTGAGCGGCTGCCACGACCATTTTCCGCCTGGGCCGTGGCCACAGTTGGAAGAGAAGACACCAGCACCAGCCGAGCACCTTGGGAACAAGAAAGACATCATCGTTTGTCAAGGTGGAGTAGCAGCATGAGGCATGAGGTTTAGGTTTGACCTGCAATATTGCAAGCGCAGCATACTTCCTTCCACACAGCTTTGATTGACACTTGAAACTCAAAGTGTCAAAAGGTTTCAATCACGGAAAGGAAGCGCCGGCAGAGCAACACAGCAGCAGGTTTTGGGGTACAGAACCAACTCAATATGTCCCATGGAAGCTCGTTTACACAACCAGTTACCAGTGACTTTGGTCAATGTTTACCCATCTTTCAGTTGCGGCAGCGGTGGAGGCAGCACGGGTGGCATCAGCATTCAAGTCACAAGTATGCAGCATGAAGCCCTAAGGCCACATCCACTTAGCGTTCATTGTGTTAAGGCAGGAATTCTTTGGAGAAGACTTGGCCAAGAGAACAAGAATGGGTTTTAGCCGTTTGATGGACAATCATGGCACGACAAGCAAGCATTGTGTTGGGAGGAACCTCCGATTTAGCCTGGTCCAGCTTGTGGTTTGTCAGAAGTGGAAGACCTAAGAATAATCCATATACATTCACAAGATTCCTGGTTCCTATGTTATATATATATATATTAATCTACACATTAACTATGGATGATCTGTTTTCATTGGACGTAGCACTTCCCGGGTTTTGATTTTCATTCGATGAATCCGGGTGACCGGGTCTCCAAGGAACGAGCAGTTCACGGTGAAGATCTCCAAGGTCGCCACATGTGGGTCTGCTGTGGGTACAGATCGCTACTGCAATACTTGAGTCCCATGTCTATACTGCAAGTGTCATGGGGTTCTTGGGTGGCATTGCTTGAGAATAAAGTCGTTGTAAGGCAATGTAAGGTATCACTATGTTTAACTGGTTCGTTGTGATTGTATACACAAAAAACATTCTTGCCATTGAACAAAGCCACCACTGGCCACTGGCAGTCAAAGAAAGGGTCAGGCAGAGCCCTTGCCTTGGAGTTGCCTGCAATGAGATGCAGGGCCCTCATTGCATACCGCGATAGAGACAGACAAAGGGGATGTCAGCAATTAGGTTGGAGGCCATCAGTTCTAGGTTGGAGGCCATTGCTAGCAGGTTCGTTTTGCATCCTTTTGCTATTTTGTTGTAGGCCGTCGCTCTTGGCCCTTCTGGGCGTGTGCACTCAAATTTTGTATTCCAGTCTAACCGTTTGGAGAGGGATGCATGCTTGTGTTTAGAGCTGGATTGGCCCACCAACACTTCCTTGTTCAGCTGCCACTGCTTGGTGACATCATAAGCCGAAATGCTTGGTGATTTTTAGCAATATCTTATAAACACTTTGCCCAAAATTTGAAGAACCGGAAACGCACTCCATGGCAGGTCGGTGGCAAGCTTGGTGGAGCTTTGGACACTGTCTATGAGACCCATTGTGCTCCTCAGCGCTTTCTTTTGCCATTGTGAGCACCAGTGCAATCTCGAGCTGTGAGCCGCCTTTACTTGGAGCATATACATATAGTGCTAGTAGTAGGTGTGGAGATAAAGGTTGTGGAACTCAGCAGCCTTCCGTGACCTTTCCCGCTCACCGGAATTCACTCCAGCGTGGTGCAAGACCAACAATAGGTTTTGTGTGTGTTTTACTGTTTCTTAGCCATGATCACCCCACATGGCCAGAGACAAAGCGTCAAGAGAGCCTATACCTCATTGGTTCTCTTCTATCATCAGCTTCAACGCCTTCTGGGGCAAACATATGCAATGCTTGAATCAAGTATTAGTTTGAGAGACCGTCATTCAGAAATTGCAAAACCTTGACTGTGCCAAGTCTTTGTAGATAACGGACCTGTGGCCAAATTATACTTTGAGTGCATTTGCTCTGGCACCCCGAGACGCACATTGCTTTTAGTTGTGTCCTGCACCGATGAGAAGTATGTAAACATCCTGTTGTTTGTTCGTTGTTTGTTTTCTGATCAAGGGGTTCAAACCAATCAGTTCCTGCATCCAGACCGAGTCGTTACAGCTGGTTCGAGGTTGTGAGGCATGTTGATGCCGGCGGCGCTCTTGCTGGTCAGTCGCCCGCTTCGTATACTTCGTTGGGGAGAAGCCTTAGTGGCCACAGAACAATGAGAGGGAGTTGGATTGTAGTGAAGATTCATTCCCCAGGGCCCGAGCGTAAACACGATCGTAGAGCAAGTTGTAATCATACACATTATGTAATATTGTGCATACATATAGATACGTATACACTTTATCTCTATGTTATGTAATACTACGTTATACTATGTTATACTTATACATACAGTGTGTATGTGTATATATATATATGTGTGCTTTGTTTTTAGTTGGTTCCTTGATTTGCAAGAATGTACGTTATGCATAACTGTCGACAAGCATATTATGTATGATGCAATATTAAACACATATATGTATATGATAACTTTATCAATATATATATATACACATGTATAAATATATATATACACATGTTCTTGTCGGGAAGCATCGGGAAACTGCCACACGTATAAACAGCTTGCCGGGCCGGGGCAACTGTTCACTAAGGAACATTCAGAAATACGACCGGCTGAGACAAGTTCAGCAGAAAGAAGGCTCAGCCTCTGCGCTCGTCAAGATGATTGCTGGTGCTTCTGATGAACTGGAGCTGCTTATCGAGCGGCCAACTATGAAGGCCGGCCACTTTTGCCTTGATCAAGTCACCAAGTTGGATAGAATGAGCACTGGGCGGTTGTTGCTGAGGCTTGATGCTTTTGTTCTGAAAGTTTGACCGCAAGTTTCACCCGTGGGCCTCTTTCTCGCTGTAGCAGACTGCTTATATGATATTTTGCAGTCTTCTTTTTTACCGATGTCATGTGAGCAGCGTTCTAAATTCACGCTTTCTTTTTATATAGTAGTTTTCGTCAGGGACCAGCGAAAAATAAGTGAACATAGTGATTTAGCTGATGTTTGTAAGGTGTCCGTAAGGTTTGCCGTAAGGATGTGCAGACTTGAACGATGCCGGAAGGCTACCGGAAGCGACACTTGTTGATTTTGATTATGTTTCCTTTCTTGTTTTGCAACAACATTTCATATGTGACTAGTGGACTTGCATACCTTCGCCGTAAGCACAACGTAAGAATAGCCATGCATACATGTGTCACCGTAAGCAAAACATAGAAAAACGTAAGCTTTGCGTAAGGCCTACCGTAAGGTTTGATTTCTCGGCAAGAAAAGACGACACAATTTTGAACACCGCTCATGTGTAAGTACTTGAATTCAACAATTCATCATGCCAGCAGCGCAAGTAAGCCTTTTCCCCCCTGTTTGACAAAAGGCGATTGGTTGCCGAGCAGCGAGAAGAGTCATTTGTCGAGCATCATAAGATAATTACTGTCACTGTCGGACTGTAGGATGTTGTAAGTAATGGTAGGACCCGAATCCCTGGGATGATGGACTTTAAACACCTACAAAAAACAGTTGGCACCTAAAACTGTTTCAGCGGAGCAGGATTTGGTTCTGCACAAGAATGGTGACAAGGCGCATTGGAGACGGCTCACAAGTTTTGAGGTTTGGGAGCCGGGTGACCCAACAAATATCCTGAACCTTACGCTGAAGCTTATGTTGAAATTGGTACTGTTTCAATGAAGTGATAACTTGCAAGACTCTGGAACTAAGAGACAGGTACTGACAAGATTCAGATTGCAGAGTACGGGATATTTAGGTCCAGGTCCAGGTACTTTTACTGCAGACGGTTGACCATGAGAGGAAGTAGAGTGAGTAGACTGTGGCCGGTTGAAGCTGGATTTTGTAGGCCCATAGATGAAGCCAGTTTACAAATCCAGGAGAACACCTACCTGGCTTTCTGGCCTTCACAAACCTTCATGACACAAGTCCCCCAAAACAGCTGCCATGAAGGCTACGTCATTACAGTCATGTTTCATTCTAAGTGTGAGTTTGCGATTCTATGGCATACAATCTTAGGAGCGCTTTGTCTGACATACCAGGCATGTGGCACTGAGTGCACGAACCAAATAGTTTTGGCTTTTCGCCTCGGCCCTGGAATCTGTGGAAGCCGAAGTAAATCACCTACAGGTTGGGCTCAAGATTGACAAAGACAGCGACACCTTAGGACTCATCATCAAGGCCAGATGCGACTGCTTTTGGATCGCAGGATACCAAAGGAAGTACCAAAGGATCATGAGTTAAATAGATCAGTAGATCTATATAACTATATAATCTATATAAATTGTACATACAATATTTAAGGAATTCTGAGGATAAGCAGAAATGTTTTAAGTGACAGAGACGTGTTTGACTACTGACTACTGCGACCTCTCGCGGCTCTCATGCAGACCTGAAGAAGCCATATTTGAGTTCCTTTTTTCAAATCCTTAGTTTTTCGTAGTCTGCTTTGGGACATAACTTAACACGTTCTTGGGCACCACTTTGCAGACTCTTTCGCGCGCAACATGATTAGCCACTAAAATGTACAAAACACCTGCCAATTTTCGCAGAAGCCGTGCGGAAGGCTCGCGCAAGCCTTGCGGAAGCTTACGTTTCGAAGTGACAGCTCCAAGAAATCTATTTGACCTGCTATAATATTCGTTGTCACGCGGAAGCAAACGTTAAAGAAACATAGGAAGCGCTCGGTAGCCATTGTGGCGTAAGCTCAGCGGAAGTTCCCGCTCAACAAGTAGCATGCGGAAGCTCCCTTTCACATGGCGGAAGGTTGGCGCAAGCACGTGCGGAAGCTTTGTGCTACGTCCATCACAAACAACACGGGAAAAATAAAGAGCAATTTCATTGGCTGCAGATTTGTCCCAGGTCCAAGACAGATTCACAATCATGCACAATCATACACGCAATAAACTGTGGAGTGTTGAATGTGCTACATCGACATCCGGTTGTTACAGTTTAGGTCGGTGCGGTCAATCCGTTACTTTCTATTTTGCCTCAACGACTTAAAGTATATACCAGGATCATTCATAGATGCCAGAAGCGACACACTTCGAACCCGCCACCAAAAAGCAAGACAAATAGTAGCGGATGAAAACACTAAGTAGGTTATTAGACAGACACAACGTATATTATAGTTTACATTTGTATCTAGACATGGAGAAAGCCCTGACATCATCACCATGGTGTTTGAGGATATGCGGCCAACATAGGTGCCGAAGATATAGATGCGCAGTTCCACAATAGCTGTATAATGTATACGGGGAGGAAGTGTAGATCCAAAGCTTTTAGGTCTAAAAGAAAACACTGTTTTGACTAGGCTTACTAGGCTTGTCTGAAGAAAGGCAAACACATCCAACCGCTGCGAAGAGGTAAGTGGGGAATGGCCTCCACCCTACTAGCGATGGCCTCCAACCTAGAAGCATTGGCCTCCAACCCAAAGCCTCGCTTTGTTACTAGTAGCTTCTTACTACTAGTAGTAATGGCCTCCACCCTACTAGCAATGGCCTCCACCCTACTAGCAATGGCCTCCACCCTACTAGTGATGGCCTCCAACCTAGAAGCGATGTCCTCCACCCCAAAAGCCTTTGTTACTAGTAGCTTCTTGCTCCTAGTAATGGCCTCCACCCTACTAGCGATGGCCTCCACCCTAGAAGCAATGGCCTCCAACCCAAAAGCCTTTGTCACTAGTAGCTTCTTGCTACTAGTAGTTAATGGCCTCCACCCTACTAGC
>CAXAMN010008513.1:12046-22053 GCA_963970005.1 Durusdinium trenchii
CTACTAGCAATGGCCTCCAACCCAAAAGCCTTTGTCACTAGTACTAGTAGTAATGGCCTCCACCCTACTAGCGATGGCCTCCAACCGCTGCGAGGAGGTCATTGGGGGTGCTGCCGCACAACTGCCTGTTGGCACCTTCAAGCCGATGGATCGGATCGTTGCGGTGGAAGGCGTGTGCTCGGGCTGCGGCGTGTGGAGCACTGCCCTAAACCAAGTTGCCTCTGGGACCCAGATAGGGACCCTATTTCTAACGGGACCTATTTCATTGAGATTTGTATAGATTTGTCAGCAATGTATTTGCTGGAGTACAGGTTAGGATCAGTGAACATTAGCAATGTTAAATTGCCCACAATGGCCCACATGAGCAACACGTTTCGTCATCATACTTGGCCAACCACGATCCCAGTCAAAGACATGCAAGAGTCTTAACAGGTGGAGAATTCATGGGGTTTCATATATGTATATCAAATATATTATGTGGCGTAGTTGCTTCAGCCATCCCTGAACCAGCCACTGGAACGTTTGATCAAGCGGCATTGGACAGCTTCAGTGCAAAATGAATCAAGTCGACACTTCCCTCGGTGTTTACAGTGACAGTGCCTCGAGTACATATTGGTCCAAATGTTTTGAACATTTGCACAGGCCAAGAGGGGAACGCAAAGATGTTCGAGTTGATCACGTCTGTGCCGAGTCCAAGCATTCGGGTGTACCTTGGCCATAGATTTGTCTCCCAAACTGCCAGCTGCGTTGCCCACAAAGCTTGTATAGTTCCCAGATAGCACTGCTGATGGAGTATGCCCGGAGGGGGTGGAGATGACATGTGCACCTTATGATATCTTATGATAGTTTGTTTTTTTTCATGTCATGTTGACTAGAACGTGGTTTCCGTCGATCCCCAAGCTCGCTGTCCATGTCCATTGGCTACTGTAGATCATCGTTAAGCAGAACTACACAAGCTGACAAGCAAGGTCAATGGCCCAAACAAAGCAACATTATTTTCACTAGAGATAGCATGAAGCCGACAAGTGAAGATTTTGCTAAATCATGCCACATGGGAAGAGTCAAGGTGTCAGCTCGAAAGAAAGATGGGCAAGGTCCACAAGTCACATCAAGTCACAAGATGTTGAAATTGATTTCCTGAGGTCCGCTGCTTGCCAAATCGTGGTCACCCCACACAATCAAGCCTCGTTTCCAAACCAAGGTGCTCCTATGGTGTGTAGAAACACCTGGTGAAAAATGGTGATGCTGTGACGGCAATGCTTGCGTGTCAATGTAAGGTTGATTGGGCCCAAACAAAACTGAGATCTCTCATTCTCACGCGTCCATATGTATTTTTGAAAAGGCACTCTGCTTGCCGCCACGTTTGCCGCATGTTGGAGCAAGTAGCTCATGATCTCATGTAAGTCCTAGCCTTTCAGACTCTGAGATTTGAGCCCTCGTGACAACAAAGATCTAGACTTTCGTGACACGCGATACAAACTCTTTGTTTCTTTGGGCTCAGAAGTCTTTGCGGAACTCGACTGAAACATCCAGTAGGCGTTTGCCTAGATTCGTTGGCGTTGATTGGAGATGACTACTATCAGTCTCTCCGTGCTATTTCTCCATGCCCCAAACGGGCCTCTGAACAGAACGCACAGTAAAATGAAAGATCTCACCTTTGGGAGCATGGGGGAGAGAATTATCATGACGTTTTTCTGCCGGCCGTAATTGTTTGTTTGCATTGGCCGGTCTTACACGCTGGGAGGGCGCAAAGCGCCTCTATCTCTAAACTGATAGCTCACTTGAGCAAAAGCAAAGCTGATTCCAGGGCGCATGACGTGGTTGATGACGACCCTCACATCGTTTGCCCATGACGCGGTGTAGGTCTTGAGATGAATTCGCACCAGGACTTCGCGGTCCTTTCATGCTCCATAAACATGGTCTGCCCAGAATTGGTTTCACGTTCGACCATCGTGTGACACAGTTGGCGTTGATCCACAGATACTGAAAAGGAATGGCCACAGGTACGTGCAGCCAAAGTAGTCACTATATGTCATTATGAGTTTCCGTCTCGGCATTCCTGCTAGTGGCCGATTGACCATTTGATGGCATGTTGTTAGGAGATCCAAAACTGATTCCAGAAGATTCCAGAAGTCAGTGCCGTGTCAGACCCGATCTGATTAGAATATCAGAATAACTTTGTTGTTTGGGGATGGTTGGGGTGCATCATTTGGAATGCTGATGCTTCTCCTAGATTGCTAGGAGCAAGGGCGCTACTAGGAGCCCCCTGTTTTGCACCGTGGTCTGGTGCTTTGCTGAGTCCCACTGGTCCTATGACTCACCGCAGGAAGCCGCCCTCTTCACGGGGGAGTTGCTGGAGATGTCCGGATGCTTGGAGAAACATGGAATCCTTGCTGCCGAAGGTCGTTCTTGGAAAAAGATAGTGGAGACATGTGGAGAAATCTGGAACGGTCGTATGTAAAGCACATGTTCTCAGAGGATTGCAAAATGATATGCCTGAGGATTTTGGTTCTTCAGACTCATCCTCAGGCATCACCCACAAGAACGATTATCTATCATCATCAATGCTGGTTGCAAGGCTCCGAAGGTCAGAGTACCTCTCTTAGCCTGAAGTGGGTCAGTTGGTTTTTATTGGGTCCCCATTCAAGAGGTATATACTTTGAACTTTCAATAGTCCAGCCGAGTCAGAGGTATGAGCGCTTCGCAGACCTTCGAGGCTGGCAATTTGAGGCGCTGTTGAAGTGGGTGCTTGGGTCAGAATTTTGACGCTTGACTCAACCCAGCAGTTGCTAGAATTCAGGTGCCTTGCTATCGAAGGGTGCTCAGGTTTCATAGCAAATCTGAATATGCCTCGTTCGATCTTTTGGTAGGTGGAGTCCATGACGGAAGGACAGCCTGAGGGAGCAGTGAATTTTGCTTCAGTTCCTTGGCGGAAGCGCACAGAGATCCTTCAGCGTTGAGTGACGGGGATGCGTTTTACTTATTCGCCAGAAGGGCAAACAGCCAGCGGTTTGCAAATTGTCACCAGACTCAGAGATTTAACCGACAGCAGCAAGCTATGCTAACATCGGCATGTTTTTGCTAACTGCTAGCGGAGGCTCAGCCGGCCCCTGTGTTCAATACATGTTGCATGGTATCGGGTATATACTTGTTTGCAGTTTGCAGCCTTCATGTCGATTCTGTTTTTTTCCATATCAGCTGATTAATGTTCTTATTGTGTTTTTTTTCGGTTCGTGTTGCGTTCAACTTTTGAAAACGGTTCATGTTCTTGTGTGTGTGTGTGTGTGTTTGTGTGGGGGTGGGGGTGGGTGGGGGAAAAAACATAAGAAGGGGGATTCTGGAGAAGTGGGGAGGGTTGTTACCTGTTATGTGTTCTTGTTCAACTCATTTTGCAAAGTTTCTTGTGTTTTGTGGGCTTCTGAACTTATACATCCATTTGATAAGAACATGTTAACAAAAACTTCACCTTCAATACAGCATCTTCCAAACTCAATCTCAAACGGTGCAAATCAAGAGAAACTGCATCTCTGAAACAAAACACAAGTGCTCAAATTGTATAGAGTCTAGAGGCAGAGTGTGGTTCACTGTGTGTCCTCCTTTCTATGACATGTCCTTTGTCATGTGTATGTATATTTGCAATTGTTTGCATATCAGAGCTATTCAAAAAAGAATGGCCCGTGTTATGGTCGTCATGAGCTGGTTGATTTCTCATCCTGCTCAGTTTGCTTTAAGCACTAGCAGCAACCTATTATTGCATGCCACCCACAGAGGAACTGCAAGAAAACACACCGCCATTGGTGACACCTTGCTTTACAATGCTAATTCAACACCTTCATCCATAAAACTATAAAACTATATAACTGCTTTCAAACGCCTCCAGCACATGTTGAAAGGGCTTGGTATGTACCCTTTTTCGTATTTTTCCATCCTTCTTCCAATCCAACCTGTTCGAGAACGCTGTCGAGTCATATCCTTGAAATTGATTGAGTCTCAGAGTCTCAAAGCAAGAGTATGAAGTGCAAAAAAAGTCCAGCTCCGAACCCCCTAGACCCCGACTCCGATAGAGATATATAGAGATGCATTGAGATTCGGTGATTTTGTTCGGCGTTAGCTAGTCAATTCGTTTGAGGCTTATTTGTTGTGCGCTGTTGTTCTTTTTCTTGCCACAACTTGCCAAAGGTGCGAATTTCCGGCAGTCATGAGGAGAGACCAGGGCCTAGTGCCTTGGTGGGTAAAATTTGTTGTAGTGATTCTAGCTGGCCATGATGCAAGTCTATATAGCTAAAGGATGCTAAAGGCATGCAAAGTTTCTGCTCCGATAAAGAGCAAAGTGTATCCGATGTAGTGTCTATATATTGTATTTGGAAGATTGGTCAAAACCTTTTGAAGAACGATTCCTCCAGTGAGGACAAAACAAAACATTGTCAAAACCAGTGTTATTCTCGAAACGTGACCATGGTGCCAACGTCGAAAACATTTAAGAACCTATGTAACATGGATTTTTGTCGGTTTTTGCAGCTTCAAACACCACGGTCCTGTGATTAGCTCACATTGGCTCTTCCCCGAGCTGGCAGGAGAACGCTCCCTTTGGATGGTTGCGACACGAGTCTGGAGTTCATCGGGTTCAGCGTATTCCGGTCACTGAGAAGAAGGGCCGCATGCAGACCTCAAGTGTGTCAGTGGTGCTTTTGCCCGTGGCCGAAGAAGCAGATGTGTCATTAGCAGCTCTCTTGCAATGGTCAGTGGCATACCCGGAATCTAACAAGATGACACTGTCAACCATTGCTTAAAAGACTGTTCAGAGCTATCCTGTGGGGTCAGCCCCACATTTGATAGTGAAGGAGGTGTTTTTGGCATGGCACGCAGAATCACACATGGAATACATAATAGATGCTTTGACCAGTGGATGAGTTGGATTTGGTGATTTAAATGCAATGCATTTCAATCAATGCGTCGCCGAGGTACACCAACTCAAAGCACATGTACATAGTAAAGACGGAGGTCCACAATGATTCTTGTGGTTACTCTTAGGTGAGGTACGTTCAGGTGTCAAGTTAATTGTATGTATGTCATGATGTTTCATAGACTTGTGAGGACCGTCACTGCTATCCAACTACTGCATGATGTAAATAATGTTGATACCATGCTAAGTATAGTGCGTTTTGGTGGACAGGGACCTTGCTGTCATTCTGTGTGGGTGTTTTTTGGCCAAGCACTAAGCCAGCAGAGCTGTGGATTCAACGGAGCTAAGGCACCTGGAGACGTGCGAGTGGAAATTAGCAAGAAGTCTTCAGGCCCTGGTGGCCAGAGTGTTAATGCAGCACACCAGGCCGTGAGGGCAACACACATTCCCAGCGGACTTTCAGTGCTATGTACAACTTCCCAGTCGCAGTTCGAGAACAAAACCAGAGCCTCGGACAATGATGAACCAGATGAGGAAGAGTCTCAAGGGAGATAATGGAAGATAGAAGCTACGCTCCTGACTCAAATAGCAACATGACCACGGAAATCCCTTGAAACTGTCCATGAAGATCTACCGAGTTCCTTTGGTAGTCATGTCAGCCATATGATGCCTTTTGTTGAGGCGTTTCTTGCATGTCTTGTTGGCTGCCTGGTTCGTGAGGAGCTCTGGAGCTTCTCCGGACCAAGCTCTTAGATCAACAGCTCTCAGCCCAGCGCAGCTTCGAGCGCTCGGAGCGGCAGCAGCAGAAGGGGAGCGGCGATCGCTCCGAGAAGATCCGGACGTACAACTTCCAGAGGGACGAGGCGACTGCGCATTGGGGTGATCCATCGGTGTGTTTTTCGACAGTGCATTTACCCATCCTGCTCCACAGGTTTTAAAAGGATTGCGATGTAATGGATATGATATGACGGCTTTTTGCATGCGGAACAAGACAGGAACTGACTGAACGATTTAGTTTGATTTAACGACAGAATTAGATACAAGATTATGACATGTCCCAAGGTGTGGGTGGGTATTCAACCCTATGTTGAGCATATGTGGGTTGGGCACCTGCAATGCAACTTGGTTTTGCAGAAGTGTCACATCATTGCCTGGCTAGCTGTTCTACGACGCACAAAGCTACACAAAGTACTACCCAAATGCCACAGCACCGACCACAAAATCCAAAGGCTTAGCCAGCCTGAAAGCAGGAAGCAAAAGTTTCAATGACCACCTGACATTGAGTAGTGCCCTCAACGTCAATCCACAGAGTTAGTTCATTGGAGAAAGGACCGTTTGTCTAGCAAGCGACTGCAGAGACTCCAGACAGTCAACCACACCAAACAGCACAAAAGTCAGAAGGACCCAGCCTCTAGTACACGCTAGTACACGTGAAGGGTGTGTTCTCGAGTCCTACTAGTACCCTTTTCCTACCGTTTTACTGGTTTTACTGAACAAATGTAATGTGGTTGATGCCCAAACGGTTTGCCCAACCCAACCCTTAGAGCATTCAACAGGGGTCTTGTACCATAAGTGCTCATCTCCTATATATTTTTCTATGTGTTTTATCTTCTTGTTCTTTTTTGTTGCCATTCCTGCAGGTGGTAGATCATCGGTTGCCCAAGGAGCAAGGGGCTGGGCATTCGGCCAGTGAGGTTCTCTTTGGGAGTGGCCTGGACGCTTGGCGGGAGGGTGCAAGAGGTGGCTAAGAGGTGGCCATACGCCGTGGGATGGGCATCTTAAAATGTGGGAGTCTTAAAACGTCAACCAGGTCATGGACAGATGCTGCGACTATTCCTAATTGATATTGTTGGAGGTCATTAACCTGTACAGAGCAGCTTGGGGCTAGCAGCTAGGTTGGTAGAGGGATGATGAGGGATGCATTCGCGACGGCCTACTAGAGGCCTTCTTGCTCTCAGGAAGCCATCCTCCTGGCTCACAAGAATGAGACACGATTGCATCATTTGGGTCAAGCTGTCGAGCTGCTGAAAGAACACGTGTTGGAAAAAAGAGCGTGAGGAGCAGAGTAGCTGTTTTCTAATCAATCATTTGTGGTTGTTGGTAGGTTCATTGGGACATCCCCGGGTTCTGTGTGGAAAAAACATAGACGACCAATCGTAGGGCAGCGGATAATCGCTTAAAGATAGTGTGGGCAGAAGTAGAGGCAGCTTGCTTCTATTCTTTGAAGCCACCCGATGATCAGACTTGTGTCGTTGATCGCTTGGGTAATTAGGTCTGTCTTGAGAGGTCATTTGGGTCGGCATTGCATTAATTCCGATGAACGAACGGCTCCGCAGCCAATAAAGTTGATTACGCCCTGCTTGAGCTTGTGGCTTTAGATGATGTGGCCGCTTGGCAGCGACCTGCTTTGGATGGTGGCTCTAGCATACTGCAGAGTTTTGGAGTTGAAGAGTTTGGCGTGGCTGCGGAGCTTTTGAATTGAGCCGCCATTGACTTTGTAAAACTCTGCAATCATGAGTCTTTGTAAAGCTTTGTAAAACCCTTGTCACGAGTCTTCAATTTACTGTATGTAGATCATGGCATGAACAGATGCTTTGAACATGGGTAATATGGGTGAACCCGACAGTTTGTGCATAAAAAGGGATATGCAGCCGCAGCCAAGTCCCTCTTTGAGACCTCAGGTGTTGCTGCAATCACGCGGAGGGAGAAACAAGTGCTGACAAGGCCACAACTGGACAGGAGAAGCACATTGGATGGGACACAGTTCTCAGACTCATTTCTTTTCAAATGACGAAAAACACAAATTGTGTATTGAAACTTAAACCACCAAACCCACCAAACCTCAAACCACTTGGCTTTTGGTAGAAGGGCAGGTTGAGTATTTGCACAAACAAGCCCACAAAGCAAAACTACTATAGGTCCATAGAACATCGATGTTTACGTAGCGAGCATCCTTTAGAGACCGACAGAAACTATCAGAAGCCACAGCCGCGATGATGTTAGGTCAAATAGCAACATGCCTGCTCTTGCCATTGTGCATGCTGTTTTTGTTTCGCTTTGTTGACTGTAATTTTGGACGTTTCAACAACATTCAACGGCGTGTATCAGTTTGGGTAGCTGGTAGTGGGCTACAGCATATTATTCCGTCAACGTACACCTGCAAGATCTTTTGGCTGGGGACTGCCCAAAAGAGTTCCCCAATAGGATTGTCATTCAGGTTCATGACCTTTGGGAACATTTTGAAACAGCTTACAGGCTCACAGGCTGACTTCGGAACTGACTCTTCATGCCTTCGGATTCACAGGATTCACCTAAAATAGATTCGGGTTTCACCAGGCAAACTTGCCGATTCACAGCTCTGTGGTCACCGAGCCTGAGCTTCAAGAACCGGTGGAGGAGCCCATGAGTCTTCCAACTCTTGCAGAGCAATTGGTATAGCTACTAGTAGCTTCTTGGTACTAGTAGTAATGCCCTTGTTACTAGTTGCGATGACCTTGTTTCTACTAGCTTCTAGATTGAATGTGTTTGACTCAAAAACTTCGACACAGGGGGCCTTTCAGCCTCTCTCAGCCTCAGCCCAAGCTTTCCCCAAGGTCTTCGCAGCCTGAGCAGTCCCTAAATGTCCCTGATGTTTCAACATGTGTTGGCACAAGAATACATTTACAGTTACATTTATATATATATATACATCATTCAATAATTGACTATTGTTTACCACCGCATGATCTAGGCTTGCTTCAACATGTCATCGTTGTGGCTGTACTTTGAGGAGCAAGATGAAGAGACCATTCGAAAGCTTAGTGACCCTGTCTCAGCGATGGCCCAACCAAAGGCGCAGAACAATGGCTTTTGGGAAGGTCAATTGAATTTCAGAATTCATTCCCTAGTAGCAAATAGCCCCTAGTATTGTCCTTGTTCCTAGTAGTAAGGCCAGGAGCCCCTACAAGCGTCCTTGCTCCTGGTAGTAAGGCCAGGAGCCCCTAGTAGCGTTCTTGCTCCTAGTAGTAAGGCCAGGAGCCTTTAGTAGCGTCCTTGCTCCTAGTACGTAGCAAGGCCCCGAGCCCCTAGTAGCGTCCTTGCTCCTAGCGCCTAGTAGTAGCGTCCTTGCTCCTAATAGTAAGGCCAGGAGCCCCTAGTAGCGTCCTTGCTCCTAGTAGTAAGGCCAAAGCCTTGATAAATCAGCTGCCCGGACTGACGAAAGAGTAACAGTAGGAACCCCAATATCCAACAATAAGATACTGGTCAGCTGGTGCCCCGTGCCCTTTTGAACAGAGACACATAGAACGTTGGACGCGAGAGCATTTCAGCATTGTTTGTAGACGCGCCATTTATGTTGCTGGAGCCGAGCCTTTATTTGCCAACTTGTGAAGTTTGATGGTGCTTATCATGGATTACTGTGAACGCCTCAGTTGTTCGGCATCTCAGCTGAGTTCTGTTGCAAAAAGCCCACCCCTTAACCGCAGAGGACTTACCAACCAGTTAGGATTGTCATGCAACATCACAAAGACCTAAGCCTAAGTCTGTCCTCTCATAGAAGCAGACAACGGTTCGTGTGGATGGGACGGGACAGAGGGGCAACAGATTTCATGTGGGGTACCCTATTACTTATTGAATGTTCCCTGCCTTAGGGAAATTAACCCGGGTGACTACTGAGTCTCGGATTATTTTTTTTGGATTAATTTTCCTCGATGGTGGGATTTTGGCTATAAACCTGTATAACCATTCTGGAAATTAATCCTGCTATTAGATTTGTAGGTTGAGAGTACTGTGGATTAATTTTGAGATGTGAAGGTGTGAGGAATATTTATCATGAGGTGATGCAGAAGTGGAGCCACCCCTGGATTATTTTCTATCACCGGTTGTACCAGCTGGATTAGATTCCAGGGCTAGAGCCTGCTGGCTTTAGCCAGCTAGGAGTTTTATTGTTGTTCCAGCAGGGTTGGAACAATGAAGTTTATCCAGGAGATGTTCGGGAAAGAAAAAACAACAATACTTTTAAAAACAATACCCTGTCTCCACCATCTGGGTTCTTGTTAAAGGATTTTGTCTAAATCCTGGTCAGACCAGAAAAACTAAGGAAAGAACTAAGGAGACTCAGGAATTA
>CAXAMN010008513.1:44598-60682 GCA_963970005.1 Durusdinium trenchii
AAATTAATCCAGGGGTACCCCAGTCTACTCTCCGTCTTGGAAGGGTACATCTTATTGATGGTTGCTTCTTAAGTATTTCCTGTTTCCTATCCACGTGCGAGTATGACAAAGCTACTTTAGAAACACTTCGATGTCGGCAGCCAGCCAATCGGATAGTTTGGTATAGGATTTTGATGCCAGGCCGCTCAGATTCAAGAAAGTAAAGAGGAGAGCATTGAGAAGGCTTGAAGCAGCGAAGCCTTGATCCCAAAAACCTTACATGTGGACATGCGGCTTATTGACCTATCAGCTATTCTGCGATGACTTTGCTGTTGCACAGACAAGACTGGACAAGACAGACAAGACATGTTTTTTGCTTGGATTGGACAAATGCAGATTTGAACACGAGTTTGCACCACTTCCAAGCAGCATACTGGCATACTGTGTTTTTGAAACAAGTGGAACTAACCCCAGACTGAGTTGGGGATCTATGGCATTCCTTGACATCCTTGACACGTAGAGTGGGTTTAGGGTACTCAACATTGTGAGCGGCTGCCACGACCATTTTCCTCCTGGGCCGTGGCCACAGTTGGAAGAGAAGACACCGGCACCAGCTGAGCCCCTTGGGAACAAGAAAGACATCATCGTTTGTCAAGGTGGAGTAGCAGCATGAGGCATGAGGTTTAGGTTTGACCTTCAATGTTGCAAGCGCAGCATACTTCCTTCCACACAGCTTTGATTGACACTTGAAACTCAAAGTGTCAAAAGCTTTCAAACACGGAAAGGCAGCGCCGGCAGAGCAACAAAGCAGCAGGTTTTGGGGTACAGAACCAACTCAATATGTCCCATGGAGGCTCGTTTACACAACCAGTTATATACCAGTGCCTTTTGTCAATGTTTGCCAATTTTTCAGTTGCGGCAGCGGTGGAGGCAGCACGGGTGGCATCAGCATTCAAGTCACAAGTATGCAGCATGAAGCCCTAAGGCCACATCCACTTAGCGTTCATTGTGTTAAGGCAGGAATTCTTTGGAGAAGACTTGGTCAAGAGAACATGCATGGGTTTTAGTTGTTTGATCAAGCAAGCATTGTGTTGGGAGGAACCTCCGATTTAGCCTGGTCCAGCTCGTGGTTTGTCAGAAGTGGAAGTGGACCTAAGAATAATCCATATACATTCACAAGATTCCTGGTTCCTATGTTATATATATATATATTAATCTACACATTAACTATGGATGATCTGTTTTCATTGGACGTAGTAGTACTTCCCGGGTTTTGATTTTCATACGATGAATCCGGGTGACCGGGTCTCCAAGGAACGAGCAGTTCACGGTGAAGATCTCCAAGGTCGCCACATGTGGGTCTGCTGTGGGTACAGATCGCTACTGCAATACTTGAGTCCCATGTCTATACTGCAAGTGTCATGGGGTTCTTGGGTGGCATTGCTTGAGAATAAAGTCACTGTAAGGCAATGTAAGGTATCACTATTTTTAGATAGTTCGTTGTGATTGTATACACGAAAAACATTTTTGCCATTGAACAAAGACACCACTGGCAGTCAAAGAAAGGGTCAGGCAGAGCCCTTGCCTTGGAGTTGCCTGCAATGAGATGCAGGGCCCTCATTGCATACGGCGATAGAGACAGACAAAGGGGATGTCAACAATTAGGTTGGAGGCCATCGCTAGTAAGTTGGAGGCCATCGGTTCTAGGTTGGAGGCCATTGCTAGTAGGTTCCTTTTCCTATTTTGTAGGCCGTCGCTCTTGGCCCTTCTGGGCTTGTGCACCCCAAGTCGTATTCCAGTCCAACCGTTTAGAGTTTGGAGGCAGAACAGACTACGAGGGATGCATGCTTGTGTTTAGAGCTGGATTGGCCCACCAACACTTCCTTGTTCAGCTGCTTGGTGACGGCATAACCCGAAATGCTTGGGGATTTTAAGCAAGATCTTATAAACACTTTGCCCAAAATTTGAAGAACCGGAAACGCACTCCATGGCAGGTCGGTGGCAAGCTTGGTGGAGCTTTGGACACTGTCTATGAGACCCATTGTGCTCCTCAGCGCTTTCTTTTGCCATTGTGAGCACCAGTGCAATCTCGAGCTGTGAGCCGCCTTTACTTGGAGCATATACATATAGTGCTAGTAGTAGGTGTGGAGATAAAGGTTGTGGAACTCAGCAGCCTTCCGGGACCTTTCCCGCTCACCTGAATTCACTCCAGCGTGGTGCAAGACCAACAATAGGTGTTATGTGTGTTTTACTGTTTCTTAGCCATGATCACCCCACATGGCCAGACACAAAGCGTCAAGAGAGCCTACCTCATTGGTTATCTTCTATCATCAGCTTCAACGCCTTCTGGGGCAAACATATGCAATGCTTGAATCAACTAGTGTGAAACCGTCATTCAGAAATTGCAAAACCTTGACTGTGCCAAGTCTTTGTAGATAACGGACCTGTGGCCAAATTATACTTTGAGTGCATTTGCTCTGGCACCCCGAGTTACATATTGCTTTGAGCTGCGTCCTGCACCGATGAGAAGTATGTAAACATCCTGTTGTTTGTTCGTTGTTTGTTTTCTGATCAAGGGGTTCAAACCAATCAGTTCCTGCATCCAGACCGAGTCGTTACAGCTCGTTCGAGGTTGTGAAGCGTGTTGATGCCGGCGGCGCTCTTGCTGGTCAGTCGCCCGCTTCGTATACTTCGTTTGGGGAGAAACCTTAGTGGCCACAGAACAATGAGAGGGAGTCGAATTACATGGATTGTAGTGAAGATTCATTCCCCAGGGCCCGAGCGTAAACTCGATCGTAGGGCAAGTTGTAATCATACACATTATATAATAGTATATATTTACATTTTATCTCTATGTAGTTCTGAGGAGTTAGTTAGTATATTGAAACGTCCAGCCCAATAAGCAAGAAGCTCACGGTTATACTTATACATTCAGTGTATATATATATATGTATATTGGTTTTAGTTGGTTCCTTGATTTACAACAAAGTACGTTATACATATCTGTCGACAAACATACTATGTATGATGCAATATTAAACACATATACATATATGATAACTTTATCAATACATATATATATATGACATGTTCTTGTCGGGAATCCGGAAGCATCGGGAAACTGCCACACGTATAAACAGCTTGCCGGGCCGGGGCAACTGTTCACTAAGGAACATTCAGAAATACGACCGGCTGAGACAAGTTCAGCAGAAAGAAGGCTCAGCCTCTGCGCTCGTCAAGATGATTGCTGGTGCTTCTGATGAACTGGAGCTGCTTGTCGAGCGGCCAACTATGAAGGCCGGCCATTTTTGCCTTGATCAAGTCACCAAGTTGGATAAAATGAGCACTGGGCGGTTGTTGCTGAGGCTTGATGTTTTTGTTCTGAAAGTTTGACCGCAAGTTTCACCCTTGGGCCTCTTTCTCGCTGTAGCAGACTGCTTATATGATATTGTCTTCTTTTTTATTGATATCACGTGTAAGTGCTTGAATTCAACAAAGTATCATGCCAGCAGCGCAAGTAAGCCTTTTCCCCCCTGTTTGACAAAAGGCGATTGGTTGCCGAGCAGCGAGAAGAGTCATTTGTCGAGCATCATAAGATAATTACTGTCACTGTCGGACTGTAGGATGTTGTAAGTAATGGTAGGACCCGAATCCCTGGGATGATGGACTTTAAACACCTACAAAAACAGTTGGCACCTAAAACTGTTTCAGCGGAGCAGGATTTGGTTCTGCACAAGAATGGTGACAAGGCACATTGGAGACGGCTCACAAGTTTTGAGGTTTGGGAGCCGGGTGACCCAACAAATATCCTGAACCTTACGCTGAAGCTTATGTTGAAATTGGTACTGTTTCAATGAAGTGATAACTTGCAAGACTCTGGAACTAAGAGACAGGTACTGACAAGATTCAGATTGCAGAGTACGGGATATTTAGGTCCAGGTCCAGGTACTTTTACTGCAGACGGTTGACCATGAGAGGAAGTAGAGTGAGTAGACTGTGGCCGGTTGAAGCTGGATTTTGTAGGCCCACAGATGAAGCCAGTTTACAAATCCAGGAGAACACCTACCTGGCTTTCTGGCCTTCACAAACCTTCATGACACAAGTCCCCGACACAGCTGCCATGAAGGCTACGTCATGACTTTCATTCTAAGTGTGAGTTTGCGATTCTATGGCATACAATCTTAGGAGCGCTTTGTCTGACATACCAGGTATGTGGCACTGAGTGCACGAACCAAATAGTTTTGGCTTTTTGCCTCGGACGTGGAATCTGTGGACGCCGAAGTAAATCACCTACAGGTTGGGCTCAAGATTGACAAAGACGGCGACACCTTAGGACTCATCATCAAGGCCAGGTGGGACTACTTTTGGATCGAAGGATACCAAAGGAAGTACCAAAGGAAAATGAGTTAAGTAGATCAGTAGATCTATATAAATTAGATAGTATATTTATATATAACATTTGAGGAATTCTGAGGATAAGCAGATTCTTTTTTAAGTGACAGAGACGTGTTTGACGACTGACTACTGCGACCTCTCGCGGCTCTCATGCAGACCTGAAGAAGCCATATTTGAGTTCCTGTTTTCAAATCCTTAGTTTTTTCGTAATTAGTCAACTTTGGGACATAACTTAACACGATTTTGGGCACCCCTTTGCAGACTCTTTCGCGCGCAACATGATTAGCCACTAAAATGTGCAAAAAACACCTGCCGATTTTCGCAGAAGCCGTGCGGAAGGCTCGCGCAAGCCTTGCGGAAGCTTACATTTCCCAATTTGTAGGATACCCAATTGAAAACAGCATGAGGGAATGTAGAAGTGACAGCTCCAAGAAATCTATTTGACCTGCTGTAAAAATTATCGTTGTCGCGCGGAAGCAACCGTTAAAAAAAAACATAGGAAGCGCTCGGTAGCCATTGTGGCGTAAGCTCAGAGGAAGTTCCCGCTCAACAAGTAGCATGCGCACATAGCGGAAGGTTGGCGCAAGCACGTCCGGAAGCTTTGTGTTACGTCCACCACAAACAAAACGGGAAACAAATCAATTTCATTGGCTGCAGATTTGTCCCAGGTCCAAGACAGATTCACAATCATACTCAATCATACATGCAATAAACTGTGGAGTGTTGAATGTGCTATATCGATATCCCGTTGTTACAGCTTAGGTCGGTGCGGTCAATCATTTACTTTCTATTTTGCCTCAACGACTTAAAGTATATACCAGGATCATTCATAGATGCCAGGAGCGACATACTTGGAACCCGCCACCAAAAAGCAAGACAAATAGTAGCGGATGAAAACACAAGTATATAAATGATTAGACAGGCACAACGTATATTATAGTTTACATTTGTATCTAGACATGGAGAAAGCCCTGACATCATCACCATGGTGTTTGAGGATATGCGGCCAACATAGGTGCCGAAGATATAGATGCGCAGTTCCACAATAGCTGTATAACTGTATAATGTATACGGGAAGGAAGTGTAGATCCAAAGCTTTTAGGTCTAAAAGAAAAGACTGTTTTGACTAGGCTTACTAGGCTTGTCTGAAGAAAGGCAAACACATCCAACCGCTGCGAAGAGGTAAGTGGGGAATGGCCTCCACCCTACTAGCGATGGCCTTCAACCTAGAAGCAATGGCCTGCAACCCAAAAGCCTTTGCTACTAGTAGTAGCGTCTTGCTACTAGTAATAATGGCCTCCACCCTACTAGCGATGGCCTCCAACCGAGAAGCAATGGCCTCCAACCCAAAAGCCTTTGTTACTAGTAGCTTCTTGCTACTAGTTGTAATGGCCTCCACCCTACTAGCGATGGCTTTTGCTTGCATGAGGGGGCCCCCCCTGGCACAGGTGGCGGGGAAGGGGCTGAGTAACGAGTCTGAAGGTGAACCGAAAGAGAGAAAATCTTGTGGACAAAGTCCCGGAGATAGCCAGTGTCAAGACCCAGTCATTCATGGCGCACACGCGCCAATGCATTGCCTTTCTTCAAGCGTTTCTGAAGCACGTTCCATGTCTCCGTTGGAGTCTGCCACTCAAAGAGACAAGGATCGTCAACGTCGCAAAAGTTTACTTGAGGCATCCAGTCATAGGAGCAAGGTTTATTGCGGCGACGAAATTCTTCAGAGATCACTGTGACCACCCGCTCTTGGTTGGGAAAAGCAGGGCGATGGGACAAGCCAAAAACGCAAGTACCTGCTCCCTGTCTATACAAAGAACAAATGCGAGCTCTTTTGGCATGTGGCGGAAGGAGCGGAGTGCTGCAGAGCGAGACAACCTGTCCTACCATGCCAGCAAATTGAGTGGCACACTCATTCCAAGTGTAGCTGTACACTGCAGCTTCAGCCTGATTCCGAGCCCAAGCAAAAGGATGCACTGGGGAGGAGGCCACTCTGTGCAGTGGAATATACCCCTTCGCATGCAGCATGAAGCTGAGTACTAGTTCCATCCAAGAGATACCGACCCGAGAGTTGGCAGGAGCTTCATGCGGCTCCTCAGGCGGCCAGACAAAAAGGCTGAGCCACTGGAGGATCACAGTCAACAAGCTTGTTCCCCAATAGGAATGGCAAAAAAACTGATTTACCGTCGCACAGGGCAGATCCAGCTTCCAACCATTCGGCACTGACCAAGAGCTCATTAACTGGCTGAAGGCAGAGGCTTGTCGAGCCGGATGCGGTTCAGCAGGGTTGAAGGAGGCCGGTTGATGGGTCTCGCATGCTTTACGATGCACCTGCAAAGCTAAAGACAACTGATAGAACTCGGTCAAAAGGCGCATTTCTTCACGACCCTGATTAGCTTGTGTCAGCCATGTATCGGTGAGATGCTTATAACAGGATCGACACACCTCTTCAGCCGCTCGATCAGCTGCTGCATTGCCCAATGCATGGTAGCATTCAAGATCATTGAGTTGTGCAGCACAAGCATGACCCTTGATCTTAACTATCTGGTTATGCTCCCTGTGAGGGATGTCAGCAATTCTCTTACACAAAGGGGGGTAAGGGTGTCTATGCAAGGCCCTACCCGAAACCAAATGTGCAGCCCGGAAACTGGCAATAGCGCTAGCTGAGTCAACGTGAATGGCAAAAACTTTCCTGGGCACGAACAATTGCCAGCAGTTCGGCATGATGAATATTCTGTTCCCCCGGGCACAGTTCTTGCATAACAACATGGTGTGTCGAAGGCAGTTGGCCAGTTTCTTTGAAGCGTTGTGCCTGCCAAATCCGTTCGGTATCGCTACGACAGGAATCAATGACCACACTATACCCCGCAAACCGGAAAGAGGGAAGCGTGGGGCATTGGCAACTTCCATCGGTGTAGACATGCAACGGGCAATCACTGGAAATGCCCTGATGTAAGGACTGAAGCAAGACAGCATCCAAGGGCCGTTCCTGGAGTGCATGTTGAAAAGTAAAACGAAATTCCTGATTCAAAGACAACCGGGAGATCCGGAAGGAGTGTATCCACCTCAAGTACAGTGGATATCAAATCCGAAAAAGGCTCCCGGACTGATTGAGTGGCAGCGCAAGAGAAATATCGGTGATACTTGGTATCTTCTTGACCACACCAAGGGCATTCAGGGGCAATCTGGTCGTCCCAAACGGCTTGTTGACTGCGTGTCTGAAAGGCACCCGCAATTTCACGCACTAAAAGCCGACGTTCCCCCGGCGTGAATTTGGCAAGGACACTTCGAGTCAAGTGCTGGTCAATGTTGGGAAAATGCATCAGGGACCGACGATGCGTATGCTGTAGCAGGAGCTTGTCCTGCCAGGCACGTTCTGCAAAGAGTGTCAGCGTGCACCAGGGGCGTGTGAGAAACTCAACTCGCACGAAGGTGGAAATTTGAATCATCCCTTGGGCATCAAAACTCCAGCCCAAACGAGCAATGTAGGCTTTAAGTGTAGAGGCTAGGCCTTTAGATGTATTAGGCCTCGGAAAAAACTTAGCCACCAAATTAAAGAAAGCCAACTGGGTTGTCCGAGGCTGGGTCAACAGGAAGCGACGGGCAGCCGCACAGGCATTCAAGATCAAATGAAGTTCCGGGTCTCGAACATACTTGGAGGCACACAGTGTGACCAGGGCAGACGACATGCTCTCCGAAGGACCAACCAAAGCCTCAGCAACATGGTATCGCAGGGATTTAGTATGCTGTTGACCAAGAGGGAAAAGCTCAGCTCCATGGAAAGCTACTGAATAGATGCTGGCTGAAATGACCTGGGCACGGACATCAATGTCAGCATGTGAGTACTTCAGTCGAGCAAGCCTCTCTTTGGCTTTCTGCAATCGATGACAAAGCTTGGCCAAACGAGCAGCTCCTTGATAGCGAAGGGGGCAGCCGAGGTCTGAGGCAAATTGAACCCTTTCAATCACAGGCAATTGTAGCTTAGCAAAAACAGCCCTGACAGAACTAGCCAAGTTATTGTGTGAAGCCCACCACCAGGTTTTGGACCAATCAATGCGTAAGCCAATCAAGCTCGTCCAGTGCAGGGTGATCTCAAGAATGGGTTGAAGTTCCCGAAGATCCTTCACAGCCCAAGCCCAATTGTCAGCGTAGGCAGAAAGCATGGGTTGAGTGGACGTGGCACAACGGCATGCAATGGTCCAACATTGGGCAACCCCAAGCATGACTAGAACCGAGAAGACATCCCCTTCTGGAAAACCACAACAACTTGGGAGCGGGTCAGAACACTGCCCACAGACCTCCCAGCGGCGAGTCAAGTGAGCGAGCGATTGGGCCCATTGGTGGAGAATGGGCTGCGGGACACCAAGACGAGCAAGGATACTAATACCACGAGATCTATTTATAGCGTTAAAGCATTTGACAAGATCTAGGGTGACACCTGCGCAATGCTCTCCAAGGTGATGAGCCTGTTCGAAAAACCACTGGGCGGTATAAGCTGCCTCGAAAGCGCCTCTCCCCGGGAGAAGCCCAGTAATGTCATACGTCATGGACTGACCAAAGGCTCTCAAGATCTGACGGCAAATGACCTGCGCCCAAACATGGTAAATCTGGGACAACACGGTAATAGGCCGAACAAGACCAGGTGCAGGAATGCCCTGCCCCTTGGGCGCCGCAAAGACACGTGAAGACATGAACCAGGCTGGGAAGCCGGCCTGATAGCTATTGACCACTCGAATCAGGGATTCAATGAGAGGTACTGGCAAAGATTGCAATTCGAAGGCCGTGATGCCATCAGGGCCCGGAGCAGCATTCCACCTCAATCCCTTGATCACACTCTGCCAGTCTGAGAGGCTAGTGACATCAACCTTTATACAATGATTGGGCAAAAGATAAAGAAATCGATCGAACTGAGTATCAAGCTCAGGGCTGAGTAAATGAGAGTCATCTCTCTGCCAAAGTGGCAACCAAAACTGTGATAGTTGTTGACAGATCTGGTTAGGATTGGTCGAAAGGACCCTCTGCTCAATCTCTACCTGTTCAAGATCATTCGGCCTTGACGAGCATGAGACGACGACAGATGAATCCCGAATCTCATGCAGCCAACCAGGTTGCTGGTCAAGGAAAATCGGTTGTCCAATCTGAAATTCAGAGGCATTCTCGACAAATGCCTCGAATCTTTCATGGGATTTGCTAGCAATCCGACAAGGTAACGGGACAAGTATGGCTTGCTGAGACAGTTTGCATTCCACAGATTCAAGAGTGGGAGTGGACCCTCGAACTGAAGTGAACGTCAGCTTATTATGACCAGACTTCTTATCCTGTTGGAGTCGAAAGTGGAGCTTATCCTGAAAAATCTTTTGATCCAAATGAATTGCTGACTGAACCTCATGTCTCCACAACTGGACAAGATCTGACAGCCAAAAGGACGTGGGCAGATTCCATGGCACTGGAGCCAGCTCAGGTAGCTGGGAAATCCAAGCAACGAACGAGAGGCCGTTAAACTTAAAGTAAAGAATCTTTCGCCATTCAGCGAGTAGACACTCTACATTCTGACACTTGTCACGTTTACGTAGCAAAGATTGGAGCCTACGAAGCTGCTTGATCATGCTGGCAGTTTGCGCTCGGTGGATCTCACACTCTGGTTCGAAGTCCCCACACCTGGCTTTAGGGACAAGAGTGGTGATGAGAATTTGTTTGCCTTCCGTCGGTTGACATCGGCCCCGAAAAACACGAGGAAGGTTCTTGGGTAGGTTGGCGCCAGATGGGGCCTTCCTCAAAGCAACATCAATGGTCTGCTCCACCCGAGTACCCCAAGCCTCCAAGGTGGCAGGCGGAGGGAGATGTGAGAGGTCCTGATCCGCAGCCTCAAGCAGGTTACTGGGCATCACAAGATCCGTGAAGGGCTTCGGTCTGGGCCAAATCTGTTTAGTAAGATTGCCCACATGGCCACGCAAGGAAAATAAAACCACCTTATGTGCATCGAACAAAGGAGAAAGGAATGCCGTGTCCGGGTTAGTGGCTTCCTTACAAGTAGGAGGCATAGATACCCCATACATGTGCAAGTGCAACT
This sequence comes from Durusdinium trenchii, assembly GCA_963970005.1. NCBI lineage: Eukaryota > Dinophyceae > Suessiales > Symbiodiniaceae > Durusdinium > Durusdinium trenchii. The sequence continues at coordinate 55,037 of CAXAMN010008513.1, forward strand.
GTTGCAAGTGCAAAAAGCCTCTACGAGCTAGAGAGCTGGCAGCCGGCATTTGAAAAACGTCAGAGTTGAAGTCTCCCATAATGATAGAAGGAAGGTTGACTTGCTGAACTCTCTGGGCCGCCGCAGCCAAAAGCGAGTCGTTGAACTCCTGGGCGCCCACATTGGATCGAGCAAGGCCATATAGGACAACCATTTGGAGTTTCCACTCATCAATAACAATGTGCAGCAATCTCAAATCCATGCCAGAGTGTAGCAACTGTTGACATCGTGGAAAACGTACTGGAGCACGGCAAAAGCAAGCACAGCCAGTGGCTTTTCCTCGCAAGCTAATCTGGTGGTCAGCCCGAGCTCTAAGCGAAGGGGCTGCCGTGGTGAAAGCCGAGAAGTAGCCCAGCCGGCGCATTTGCCGCTGAACCATTGATTGCGCAGTGGAGGTAGCACTTGTTTCTGCAAAAGCAATGAAGTGGCAGTCGTAGCTCTGTTGCAGAGTTCGAAAGGCATCAGCCTTGTTGGTCAGTGATGTCGGGTTGCACAGACCAAAGTGTAACATCTCAGGGCCTGGATTCCGGGCCTCTCCATAGCGAATTCCATGGCCCAGAACACGCCGGAACAGTAGCACTGAATGGAAGCATGTCAAAAGGCCAGAATGTAGCAAAACATGCACCCACCAACACGAATGATGTAGGGAATGACCCACACAGCAGTGTCAGTGAATTAAAGTTCACCCTGCCCCATCACTCGTTGGACTCCTTAGCCTTCTTGCGGCCAAGGTTTTCTTGGAACATCTCCTGTAAGGCAGCCAAAGTGCCGTGGATGGCCTGGTTCTCTGATCTCATTGTTTTCACCAATGACGCTTCCAGAGCCTGTGCATTGGATCATCTGCTGAGCCACTTCCTTCTGATGTTCCTCAAATCGTAGTCCAATGGAGTGGATGCGACTCTGGGTGTCGTGAGAGTGCTGGCGGATATTCGTGTCCAGCTGAGTGATTTGCTTCTGCGTCTCGGTCTGGAACTGGCTGGCCGAAGCCTCCATGGAGGCGAGCCGAACTTCCATAGCCTGCAGCTTGACCTCCTGCTCCTGGAACTTCGTCTCCGTGGGGCCAACTACACTGCGTGAGGTTGGTGCTGGGCCCACAGTGCGCCCCTGAGCAGCAAGGTATTGAGCCCAAGGATCCACCGACGGTGGACCAGTCTGGCTACCACCAGCAGCAGCAGACGACAACGTGACTGAACCTGCAACGATGGGCGACTTCCTTTGATCAGTCTTGGCTGGAAGCAACTGTGCCAAGTTGGGTGCACCATTATACAGCAAAATGCCAGCTGGGATGGATTCATTGCTCGCAACCAACCATGCTCGTGCACCAATTGACCGAATAGGCTGCAACTTCCACTTGTAGGTCAATGCCCATTGAATCAACATGTCCTTGGAGGTGCCGAAAGGAAGTTGCTGAATCTTGATCCACTCAGCTCCCTGCAAATCAGGCGGGACCTCTTTGGTGGGATGGATGACCTTCCATGCTGCTGCAAAGTCCTCGTGCTTGAAGCGGAGACCCATGCCATCACGCGCTTTGACAAGTCCCAAGCAACCTGAAGTAGTCTTGGAAAGCGAAGTAAGTCTCGGAAGGTTATCCTGAGCCCAAATGATCCTGAAATGGGCATCCTGCCGGCCATTGGCACCCTTAGGTGTGCAGAAGATACGGTTGAAGCCACTGACTTGAAGTAAAGCCAGCAAATGATCCGGCTGGACACTCCCATGAATTTGCACCGAAGTAGCCTGGGCAGCGACAACGACCTTGTTGTGGTTACGAAGGGATCTGCCCCAGGTCGACTGGATCATGTCTGAACATCCCGCAGCAGCGAAAGTGGAAACCACAAACTTGGTAGTGGAGTCAAGGATGTGAGTCCAGTCGTCCAAAGCCCAATCGGCTTTCCACATAGTAAAGGCAATGCTCCCACAAGCCGGGTCTTTGAGCCGATGTGAGCCCTCAACGCATTTCAACTGTTTCTCCCCAAACTGAACCAGCGTGCCAGCAATGATGATGGGCGGAGCATCTGGCAGCTCACATGGAATGGTGATGGCCTGATACTTCAAAGTGGTCTCCAAAGGCTGGGAGGTGACCACTATGATGCCCAGCTCGTCCTTGGACAGCACTGCATTCTCCCTCAACCATGGAAGCGCTTGCTCCAAGTGGGCCAGGAAGACCCCTGAGGATTGTGGCATGAAGTTCGTCAGTTGAGCTGCGTTGGAATCATCCTCATTGCGAATGTAACCAGCCATGATGGAGAGGTTGGACAGGTTCACCTGTGGAGGTTTCCGCTTCTGGGCTTGCAGCTGTCGTGAAGAGCTCTGGCTCCCGATCGCTTTTGAGGCAATTCCAAACCAATTTGCTGCATAGCGTTCAGCAAGACCGTGGCACGGGACTCCTTTTTCCCATTCATCAATGCAGCAATAGCAGCATGGCCCAAGTGATTGAAGAGGCTGTCCACAGCTTTAGACACCCATTCCAAATCATATTGGAGATCCAGCAAAGCACTAGCTACCTGATTCTTCAATGCCACCGCCTGAGGATTCTTGCCCCCACCTCCTCCCTGGATGCGAGTGACAATGTGGAGGACAAAGGCACCAGCACGATTCTCCCAAGTCCCCAGCAAGCGCAAGGAGTGTTCCGGCAAGAGGCGTGAGGCTGAGGCGCCATGAATCAACCTGATCTCCTCATTCTGGATAACAGGGTCCCACAATGTTTGTACCACATCAATAAGTTGGCTAGCTTGCAGGTCAGCATTGACATGGCCTTCCCACAAAACCCGCTTGCACCACTTCAAAGAGATGTAGATGCCAACCGGGACCCGCAGACAGTCCATGGTGCTCCGGAAGGTCCTCACAGCCCACCACAACAGAAAGTGGTCAGGTGGAATAGCCGTAGGTTTGTGCACTGCTGCTGTCACAGTAAAGTCGATCTCGGTCACTTGATGCTCCACCTTCAAGTGAAAGCTTTCTCGGCCTTCCGTAGTCAAAGCAGCGGCCCAGACAGCAGACCACAAATTGCACTCAGCAGCCGAGCCGTGACCCTGGATGGAGTGCGAATCCGTCTTGTGGTTCCAAAGGTGAAGAATCTGAGCTCCTTTGGCAGTACGATAGATGTCCTCCGCAGTGAAGCTAAGAGCAGAGTGTCCCCATTCATGCTTGGTGAGTACCATTTCCGGCAGGATATGTGTCCTCAGAGGCACGAACTGATCAAACCACAACTCCTCTTGTTCCTCTTTGTCCAGCAGGGCCTGAACCAATTCCCCCTTGACAGTGTATCTCAAGTCATACAGATCACGCTGCAGTAGGGGAATGCAAAGCCCTTTGTCATCCTTCGGCCACGTCAGGGGGGCCTCAGCTCGTGGGAAGAAGCGATCCTGATCATCAATCTGCCAGGCTTCCGTTTCAGGCTCATTAGTGCCCTTCCAGAGAGAGGTCACAGCGTCAACTGGCACAGTGCTCCACTTGAAAGGCCTTTGCGCCCGAGGTGAACATGATCCGACATCGAGCCAACAGGCGAAAAGGCTGAGTCTCATCCAAGTCCTGCGCTTGTGTGGCTGGAAGAGTGTGCCTGGACAAGGGTCGTAGACACACAGGCGGGAGAAGCTGTCCATTGAGTTCCATGTAGTCCTTGATTTGGAGATTCCCCAATTCAGGAGTCCAACAAACTCCTGCCGGCAGCTGATCCCTGTCAGATGTGAACAACTGGGCAATGACATCCCTCTTCACAAGGAAGGGCGTGCGCTGTTGCATCCACATAGTGCCCCAAGGGAAAGTCCAGATGGGTCATTTCAGAAGCCAGCATTCGATTCTGATCAAAGAAGGCCCAAACATCTGCTGATCTCCTTGCGTGTCAAAGGAGACTTAACTTGCTTGGCACGCTCCTTGCTCAAAGGGACTTCCTCAATCCACTTCTGCACATATTGCTCCTGATCGATCGGCAAGCTGCCATCTGCCAACTGAACCAAGTGGCAACCTGCAAACTCAATGTCATCCCATCGGAGCTGTAGATCTCGGGTACGTAGCATATTGATACCCTGGAGCAAGAGCCAGAGAGCATGCGGGATGGCGATCTGATTGCCGAGTCCTTTCCAGGCCTTTTCAAAATCCGAGTGGGTCCAGAAACCTCCCCATGCACCGTGGAGTAGAGCAATCTCAGCAGGATGCCAGAAGCGTAACTCCGACTCTCTTTCCTGCAACCAATGAGCAAAATATCCACGAGTTTCCAGTAGTTGGCCCTGCAAATGATGTTGACTTCCATACTGGGCCATGAAAGTAGGCAGGCTATGATCACTAGGGCGGAACAGATGCGATTGCGCCGCCTGATCAGCAGTGCATCTCTTCTGTTGCTTGGAGCCTCTTTCCAGCGGGAATAATCGAGCCTGCCTCAGTGCATCTTCTGGTACTCGTAACTTGCTCAAGACCTCAGCAGGCCACTGAAGGATGCAATCATACTCACACAAAGTGGCGGATCGCTCAATGTTCCATGAAGAGATTGGAGGCCATTTGAGGTCTTCTTCATGGATCATATAGGCCACTCCCAGCCAGCGAGCCCGCTTAGGTGCTATCAGATCACCAAGTTCCAACACATGTGAAAACCGAAGGTGATAGCCAGCAAACCAGAGAGCCACCTGTTCAATCAGGATCACCTTGGGTCGCAGGATCTTACACAAGGCAATGCTGCACATCAACAACTGGCCATCACTGCAATGTAATCCTTGTTGCATGGCGGCCCCACTCCAGGGTGGACATGGAGAGGAAATTGTCACGATCTCTGGGGCCCAAAAAGCCGCAGCCTCATACCATGAAGGATCCATCACGTCCGCACAGACACACCACCCCGAAGGGAAGGATGCAAAGGTGAGTGGAGGGAGGACGTTCCCCTCTCACTTGCTGAAAGCAGAGGACAACGATGTGTCAGGCTGTAACTCCTGGCGGTGTCATAGTCAATCTCAATCGCTCCTGAAATGACCTCATGACCCAACTCAGAAAAAATCTGTCCAGCGTACGACCAACCTCCCCAGGCACCGCCAAACAGGTGCAAGGCAGTGATCGGCCCTTGGGTCCTCTTGTCGAGCGGCAAGATACACATATGTTGTCAATAGCTAAATCAGCAGTGGCATTGGCTGGAGGATATAGCAATGAGGCATCCCAAACCAAACACTTGCCGACAAACCCGTGCAAACACAGGCTGTGCAGTGAAGGTCGTTCTGGAGCCTGCCAAGAGAAGCGTAACTTCTGCTGCATGGGAACATCATGACTGATCCAAACTGAGTCCAAATGAACCTGTGCCAGACTCCGGCCAGCGGCCGTCAGGTGTGTAGCTTCATATGTAAACAAGTCACCGGCTTCCCGCAAACAAAAGTCACTCACCAGGACACTTGGCCGATCAGTCAGAGAGCACTGAACATCGGCCCAGAGTTCAAAGTCGCTGAGGATTTCCCGAGCCCCAGCTTCCAGTGCTCGGTCGTCCATGGCACCAGGAAAAAAAGGGTAGCAGGGTCCAATCTGCACCCACGTCCGTGGGGCCCCGCCACCACCAGGGCACTAGGCCGGGGGGTTTGGACCTAGATGGCTACTAGCGATGGCCTCCAACCTAGAAGCGATGTCCTCCACCCCAAA
>CAXAMN010008513.1:60692-117538 GCA_963970005.1 Durusdinium trenchii
ATGGCCTCCAACCTAGAAGCGATGTCCTCCACCCCAAAAGCCTTTGTGACTGGTAGCTTCTTGCTCCTAGTAGTACTGGCCTCCACCCCAAAAGCCTTTGTCACTAGTAGCTTCTTGCTACTAGCACCCTACTAGCGATGGCCTCCAACCTAGAAGCAATGGCCTCCAACCCAAAAGCCTTTGTCACTAGTAACTTCTTGCTACTAGTAGTAATGGCCTCCACCCTACTAGCAATGGCCTCCAACCCAAAAGCCTTTGTCACTAGTACTAGTAGTAATGGCCTCCACCCTACTAGCGATGGCCTCCAACCGCTGCGAGGAGGTCATTGGGGGTGCTGCCGCACAACTGCCTGTTGGCACCTTCAAGCCGATGGATCGGATCGTTGCGGTGGAAGGCGTGTGCTCGGGCTGCGGCGTGTGGAGCACTGCCCTAAACCAAGTTGCCTCTGGGACCCAGATAGGGACCCTATTTCTAACGGGACCTATTTCATTGGGATTTGTATAGATTTGTCAGCAATGTATTTGCTGGAGTACAGGTTAGGATCAGTGAACATTAGCAATGTTAAATTGGCCACAATGGCCCACATGAGCAACACTTCCGGCGAAGTCATACGTTTCGTCATCATGCTTGGCCAACCACGATCCCAGTCAAAGACATGCAAGAGTCTTGACAGGCGGAGAATTCATGGGGTTTCATACATGTTATATATATATATTATGTAGTTGCTTCAGCCATCCCTGAACCAGCCACTGGAACGTTTGATCAGGCAGCATTGGACAGCTTCAGTGCAAAATGAATCAAGTCGGTCGACACTTCCCTCGTGGTGTTTACAGTGACAGTGCCTCGAGTACATATTGTCAATTGTTCCAAATGTGTTGAACATATGCACAGGCCAAGAGGGGAACGCAAAGATGTTCGAGTTGATCACGTCTGTGCCGAGTCCAAGCATTCGGGTGTACCTTGGCCATAGATTTATCTCCCAAACAAGAATATTGCATCAGACTAGTGCTTTGTTGGTGCTAGCTAGCGGCTAGCGGTCGCCTGTTGCCAGCTGCGTTGCCCACAAAGCTTGTATAGTTCCCAGATAGCACTGCTGATAGAGTATGCCCAATGCCGGAGGGGGTGGAGATCACATGCGCACCTTATGATATCTTATGATAGTTTGTTTTTTTGAATGTCATGTTGACTAGAACGTGGTTTCCGTCGATCCCCAAGCTCGCTGTCCGTGTCCATCAGCTACTGTAGATCATCGTTAAGCAAAACTACACAAGCTGACAAGCAAGGTCAATGGCCCAAACAAAGCAACATTATTTTCACTAGAGATAGCATGAAGCCGACAAGTGAAGATTTTGCTAAATCATGCCACATGGGAAGAGTCAAGGTGTCAGCTCGAAAGAAAGATGGGCAAGGTCCACAAGTCACCTCAAGTCACAAGATGTTGAAATTGATTTCCTGAGGTCCGCTGCTTGCCAAATCGTGGTCACCCCACACAATCAAGCCTCGTTTCCAAACCAAGGTGCTCCTATGGTGTGTAGAAACACCTGGTGAAAAATGGTGATGCTGTGACGGCAATGCTTGCGTGTCAATGTAAGGTTGATTGGGCCCAAACAAAACTGAGATCTCTCATCTCACGCGTCCATATGCATTTTTGAAAAGGCACTCTGCTTGCCGCCACGTTTGCCGGATGTTGGAGCAAGTAGCTCATGATCTCATGTAAGTCCTAGCCTTTCAGACTCTGAGATTTGAGCCCTAGTTACTAGTGACAACAAAGATCTAGACTTTCGTGACACGCGATACAAACTGTTTGTTTCTTTGGGCTCAGAAGTCTTTGCAGAACTCGACTGAAACATCTAGTAGGCGTTTGCTCTCCGTGCTGTTTCTCCATGCCCCAAACGGGCCTTTGAACAGAACGCATCGTAAAATGAAAGATCTCACCTCTTTGGGAGCATGGGGGAGAGATGTATCATGATGTTTTTCTGCCGGCCGTCATGGTTTGGTTGCATTTGGCCGGTCTTACACGCTGGGAGGGCGCAAAGCGCCTCTATCTCTAAACTGATAGCTCACTTGAGGAAAAGCAAGCTGATTCCAGGGCGCATGACATGGTTGATGACGACCCTCACATCGTTTGCCCATGACGTGGTGTAGGTCTTGAGATGAATTCGCACCAGGACTTCGCAGTCCTTTCATGCTCCATAAATATGATCTGCCCAGAATTGGTTTCACCTTCGACCAACATGTGGCACAGTTGGCGTTGATCCACAGATACTGAAAAGGAATGGCCACAGGTACGTGCAGCCAAAGTAGTCACTATATCTCAGTTTCCGTCTCGGCATTGCCTGGTGCGTCCTGCTAGTGGCCGATTGACCATTTGATGGCATGTTGTTAGGAGGTCCAAAACTGATTCCAGAAGATTCCAGAAGTCAGTGCCGTGTCAGACCCAATCTGATCAGAATATCAGAATAATTTCGTTATTCGGGGATGGTTGGGTGCATCATTTGGAATGCTGATGCTTCTCCTAGATTACCGGGAGCAAGGACGCTACTAGGAGCCCTCTTTTGCACCGTGGTCTGGTGCTTTGCTGAGTCCTACAACTCACCGCAGGAAGCCGCCCTCTTCACGGGGGAGTTGCTGGAGAAGGGTTGGAAGCAGCTGAGAAAGCCTATTCTAGTTCTTGCACTGTAATGAAATGTAATGGTTGAACTTATGATGAGCTGAGGCTACGCTCGTTTCTGAGATCACCCCGTTTTTAGTACCTTGTTGCTGGTGCTGTGTTTCCCGAAAAGGGAGAGCATCGCTGCGTCAAGTGGTGGCAGGGCCACACGATGCGAAAGGCGATCCCATTGCATCGACGTATGGGGCCTTGTGATTCAAGAATCCGTTGATGGGACCATTGTGCAGAACCAAAGAAGTACAGCCTGAAGACTGTGAAGAAAGAGCAGCTGTATGGCTGAATCACAGAACGGGTGTAGGCACGAGTCTCTTAGAATACTTAGAATTCCACGATGACATATACACACATATATAGAATATACAATATATATAATATATATACACTGAATATAATATATATATATATATATCAATATTCTCCAAGGTTGAAATTGAATTTGTGTTTGTTTTGTTGTGGGGCAATCTGCATCTCATTCGACTAGGCTCACAATGGGAACGGGAGACTAAGACCACTACTGTTGACAGTAACAGGAGAAAGATGAAAACAAACCAATCCACCCAAATCTCCTCTTTCCAAAGTCTTTGTCCCCACCATGGTGGCCATGGCGGCCACGACCAGCGAGAAGGAGTCGCCCAAGGTGGTGGCCTTAACAGAGGAGGTGCACTCCCTTCGAGGCAGGTGAAGCTGGCGAAGCGCGAGGCAAAGCGAAGCTAGCTATTGCGCTCGGGTGGATGCGTCGCGGATGCGGATGCGTTGCATGTGAGAAGGACAATTTTTTTGATAAGAACAGCATTGCTGGTATTGCACATCATATGATGCGTGGCCATTTTCGGGCCACCAATGAAGTTGTTCTTGGGAGGCAAACTGCGAGATGCTCAAATGCTTCAAGCAGAGCTGCAAGAGCAGCTAGTTCCAGTGGAGCGATTGAAGGCGCAGATCCGCAAGGCAGGCTCGGCTTGTTTGCAAAGGTGTGGGACAGAACATGACAAGCGAACTGCGGGTTTAGAGTTTAGATGACTCGACGTGAGCTTCCGATATCCATTCAAAATTTTCAGAATGACAGCTGCCTGATTGTGTGATTGTATATGGGGCTTTCAACACAGTTGGGGGAGTGCTTGATCACAGTCTTCCTCTAGCCAATCCTGACTGCCCAGGAGAAGCAGATGCGTGCGCAAGCCGAACAGCAGATCGACGCTGGGCTGCAATGATGGAAGTACGGACAACGCGATCAAATCGTCCAGGGCTCCTGAGATATTTTATGTAAACCCGGCTTTTAACTCTTTTTTTACTATTCGTTTTTTTGGGGGTAGGCCGCCGCTAGTAGAGGTGAGATAGTAGTAGCTAGAGGTAGGTAGCTGGTAGCTAGTACCTACAAGTAAGCTGCTAGTATCTGGGCGCAGGATAGCTGACGCTTCTTCAAGGAAGCTCCCCTCGCCGCTCTAAAGGCGGCGAGGGAAGCTTCCTTGAAGAAGCGCTCGCACTTATGATTTGTTTTCTAGATTTTTAGGGAAACTTGTAGAGTCAGCATGAGTCAGCCTGGAGCTGGAATGTTGAATGGAAGGCTGGAGGCTGCCAACATCAACAAATTTAATTCTGCAGCGTTTGCAAAAATCGTTGAAGCGTCAATTCTCCTATACACCAACGCCCATTGTTTGGTCTTCCAAAGTGTTTCAGGAGACCATGGAGGGAGAGGCCAAGAAGCTGAACGATCAAATCGCAAAGCTCGTGAAGGACTTGGTGGCCCAGACACCCGGCAGAATCTGGCACTAGCAGTCCAGTAGGATGGTATGATATGCCAATGTTGGATGAGTGTGGATGCCAAGGAGCAACTGAGCCTAGAGAAAACAATAATAGAAAACATGTGGCATCCGTATAAGACTTGCTGATGACCTTGATTCTTGAGATGCTGGGGTTCTTTCCTGATCACACAGAAAAGTGGACCTGAGACTGGATGGGTAATTACGAAAGCCAGCCGATAGGCTAGGCTTGAGCTCTTAGAGCGAACGAAGTGAGTTAAGGGGGTGTGGGGGGGGGGAGGGTGCGAAAAGGCACGTATTTTGAGAGGGTGAACCCGGAGCTTGGTGGGGGAGAGTGCTCCAAAGCGAGAGTCAGAAAAGCAGTTAAAATGGGGTCTGGTGATGCGAGTGATACAATGGACGCCGAGTAGTGCATCATTAGCATCATGAAGGGGTCGCCGGAGTCTCCGTCATGCCTGCGTCTATCAACAACAAGCTGCTCACCAAGTACATGAGGAACGGCCAACCCCTGTGCGCCAGCTTCTAGACGGAGAGTTGCCCCAAGGATCCATGCGATGAGCAGCACAAGTGCGTCATCGTGTTGCAGAGCGGCCGGGCTTGCAGTGGCAATCATAGTGCGCAAGTGGAGACAATTTTTCTAGTCCTGAGCAGGGCATAGGGACTGTGTAGCTCTGATCATACCTAGAAGGACCAAACAACAATGAGTGAACGCTCTGGAGAGAACGATGTGAGTATGTGCAGTTGGGCGAGGTAGAGGCTTGGGGATAAGAGCGCCGCAAGAGGAGAAGCAAGAAAGCTGCAAGCGTTCAACGCTTCATGCTGTGCTCCGATCTTGATCTCAGTCGCAGTGATGCCAGCTCCACGAAACTACCAGCTTTCAACTATAGGTGCTCTGCTATTTTTTCCTCCCAGCCCTGCTCTCTATAGGGCTTCGCATTGATGCACGATATCCGAACACATTTCAACACAACCACAAAACCCATTTCGGGCATCATTCTCCTGGTGTTCACTGACGCTTATTTTTGCACGGATTCTCAAATAGAACACCAACAAGGGACGCTCGAGAAGGCGCCGCACCAAGCAAATCAAGAATATTTAAGACATTCAACACTTCATGCTGTGCTCTGATCTTCATCTACGTCGCAGTGCTACCAGCTCCACGAAAACTACAGCCATTCAAGAATGAGTGCTCTCCCCTTTTCTTTCTCCCAGCCCTGCTCTTTATAGGGCTTCGCATTGCTGCACGATGCCTGAAACACATTTCAAAACAACAAGAAACCACCTTTCGGGCATCCTTCTCCTGGTCTTCACTGACGCTTCTTTTTTCCCGGATTCTCAAATAGACCACCAAAAAGGGACGCTCCAGAGAGCACCGCGCCAGAAAAATCGAGAACACCTAAAACATTCAAGACTTCATGCTGTGCTCCGATCTTGATCTACTCCACGTTGACACAAGCTCCACGAAAGCTACAGGCATTCAACAATAAGTGCTCCGCTATTTTTTCCTCCCAGTCTTGCATTACCATATTGGTCTCTCGCTGGCTTTCGTCCTCTCCTTTCTCAGGTATGAATATGTTGTAATTCTGGATAACTCAAGAATTGTGCAGTGGCTTCGCGATGCTGATTCCAATTCCAAAGTATCATCAAGAAACACTAGGTGGAGACTGCATATGCAGGATCTGAAAACATTGTGGCATGTTCCGGCCTTTGAGCAACAGGAAGGGAGAGACCATGAAGTTTGAAGATCGCTGTTTGGACCTGGAGAAGTATCTCGGCAAAATTACACTCCCTGAAACAATCATGGACGTGGAAAACCACCTGTTTCTAGAGGAAAATGCTCATGGTGCCATTTTCCGTTGATTATTTCAAGGAGTGTAGAAACAGCGTTAGCTTGGCGCGAGTTCAGTGGGTGTTAAGAACAGTTGGTTGGTCAGAGCACGCTTCCATTCAACTCTTGGACATTGTTTGCTTGTTTCATTGGTTGTGTGAAATTCTCACTGGCAGCTTCACTGACACGGAATCCCGGTCCAACAAATAAGTATGTATTCATGATGACGGGCTAAATCAGCTGATTTCCTGCGGTAGGTGCCCTTCCCACACACTATCCCACTTGCCCTTTGTCCTGGGATCATGAACCTGTTAGATAAGATCTACCTAACCAAACAGACGGTTGACATTGATGAAGGTAGTCCCAGGCACCACTGGTTCATGTCCCATCCTGTTGGGGCCGTGCAGACTCACCGGGTGTGACCAGGTGGGGTGACCAGACGGGATAGGTATGGATAGGTACTTGATTCACCCTTCAGATGCCACCCATGCCACGGATGATGCTATTTGGATCCCATTTGGCAGGTTGTGCGCTCAGCTTGGGCAATCTGAGCGCGGAGCACAGGCCTCGCTCTTCCGAGCGCACGAGCGGGAACAACTCTCGAGGGCAGATGCTTTCACCAGTGGCTGGCCACAGTGGGTGGATCATGGATCATTCAGCTTAACATGTCATCAGAATAGAGATGAAACTAACATGAAAGCTAAGACTAGCTTGTTGGACTTGTGCTTGCTTCCGTTCAGTGATGAGGGTGGAGATGCACGGGGTCGAAGATTCAGATCCAGGACCGGAATGACCCAGTTTCGACATCATTTTCCTTGTGTCAGTGTGACTTTGGGTTGGGAAGTTGGGGGATTATGTGATAAAGAACATACTGGGACAGGAGTGCTTTAGTGGGTTTTGCTTCCCAACTCCAGACGTAGAGAAACTGAAGACAGGCAAAGCGAGTTCAACTCTTCAATACCAAGGTGGCATTGCCAAGAATCGGGCAGAGGAAGAGAGGGATGATGCCAATGCGCGAGCACATAGCAAGGAGCAGCAACTGCGTGCTTTGAAGGCCGAATGGACAGTGCTGAGCAATCACGATGCAAAGATCCAAGAAGAACTGGTGGAAAAGAGAGTTATGGTGAACGCTCTCCAAAAGGAGCCTTGGCTATTGTTTGCCAGTTCTATCATGCAGTCTGTCAGCGTTGAGCACAGATACCTTCAATGTAAAGGTGTGTGTGTGTGTGTCAGTGTTCCGCACAGTGTACAGATTTCATGGTCAACTGCGCTGCACTTTGCAAACCACATGGCAATACATTGCATTTCAGTATTCTACACCATCAAATACTTCACCAATCAAGGGTTGTATAAGTTTCCCTAAAATCTAGGAGCCAAATCATTAGTGCGAGCGCTTCTTCAAGGAAGCTCCTCCCACCCTCAGGCTGGGGGGTAGCGTCTTAGTAGCTAGCAGCTTGTTTACTCCCTTACTTAGTCATAGGCGCCTACTTAGGAGCGTCCACTCCCTTACTTAATTAAGTAGGAGCCTTATTAGTTAATAGTAAGGGTGGACTTATTTAAAAAAAAACACAGACTTTTGTTGGGTGCTCTATGCTCTTCAGATTTGGCCGAACTGCTTGACCAGCGCTTGCTTTGGACATTCCTCAAGTTCAAGTGGCCAGCTATCCCCTCATAGCGAGAAAAGAATGTTTTGAACACCATGGACATGTGGAGAGCATGGACTCCGCATTGTTCCCAAGGAGAAGGCCTTGCTTCAAAAAGCTCACCGGGAACTGGAGGTCCAATGTGAGGCGAAACATGAGGCTCTACAGCAATCAAAGGCAGAGGTGCAAGCTTTGCGTGAGCGAAGTGACTGGAGCTGCAGAACAGACATCCACAATACTGCATTCACTTTGTTTCAAAGTTATAGTGATGAATTGTTAACCAAATGTCAGCAACACCAAATTACCATACAATCTCTATATATATGTATATATATGAAGAATTATATATATACTGTATATATGATTATATGATATCCATTATCTCTACAATGTTTGTTTGCTGTCTTTTAACACTGACTGGTGCATTCAGGCGAGATGCTGGAAGCTGAAAGGCTGAATCTTGAGAAGTTGAAGGAGTGGGTAGAGGCCCGCCACATCCCTGAAGATCCTCCCCAGACATCACTCGAGCTGTCCAAAGCTTTGGTGCCAATACCGCCTCCGCAACCTGCCGACCGAGCCATGAATGCGCGGCTCTTCCGAAGTGCAACTCGGTTTCAATGTAGCCGCGAGCATCATATCGCGCAACCTGCCTGGAATAGAGGCATGGAGTAGGGTCGATGGCAAATGGCAGAAAATTGTTCGTGATAGTTGAATATTGGGCCGGACCAACGCTGAATTATAGGTGCTTCCATGGTGGTCCGTCAACTTGTTGACAATATTTCTACCGAACCACTGTGGAAATGGGTTGAGTAAACTGCATTGTGACGACCTGAGTCTATGCAATGGCATAATGAAAGCAATTTGCTGTCTCAGACGATTACAGTATCAATTATCTCCGCGTGAGAGATCAGTGTGGTCCCCTTGCATGTAGAACTCAGGCGATGGACGATCAAGAGCTCCCTGCTTTTCCCAACTATCTTCGTCGTGAAATGAGCTGCCTGAAGTCCCGGCGTGACTATCCCCGCTGTGCCCATGCGCGGCAGATGCGGGGACGGATCTTGGATGCTTCACATGGGCCGCTCTTCGCGGCTTGAAGCTTGGTCTTCAACCAGTCAACTAGGAACTTGTCAGCAAAACCAGAGGCTTTGGTTGTTGTTATAATATGTTATAAGATGTTATAAGTATATACCCGGATCATCAAGACCTCTTGCAACTAGAAACGCTGGGTATTCAGAAACAGTTATGAAACTATTACATTGGGTTGACCCCTTGATTTGTGGTGTTTTGCGCTGATTTGATGTGAGATGTTTTATGCTGATTTTGTTGTGCCAACCCCACAGCATACCCGTACTTTACCCGACACATTAACCCATACTCTTCGACCAATAATACTAGGTTATATACTATTATATACTAGATAGTTCATTGGGCATATAGAGACCTTTGGGGAGGCTCAAGCAACCTAGAGTTTTTGCTGCATGAGTGGGTGGCATGGAGAGAAACGCATCAGTCAACAACAACCTCTACTTTAAACATGTTGTTTTCGCCCAAAACATCGTTGTTTCTGTTCCCTGACCCCTCTTATAAAACGTGTATTGTTGCTCAAAGCATGAGATGTAGATTAAACTTACTAAAACTTTAGGACTCGAGACTTAATACTGCTTGCTGCAGCAAAACCAGCGCTGGTCTTACTGCTTATTATGTAGTAGGACCAATCCTGCAAATCCTGGTAGTTGATGGTGAGTATGGGAGTGACAAAATAGAACTGTTCTTTTGAAGCGTGAGTTTGTTTGCGAAAGACATCAAGTGGTCCTGAATGTTCCTCACAGAATGTATCCCACCTCCAAGAGCCTCGAAGACACTTTACAGCTGTGACACAAAGCAGATTTGTGGGCCCTTACCTGCAAAGCAGAAGGGAGACTCCAGGGAGACCTGAGAGTCAAGTTTGCATAAGTGTGCAAAGAACGTGCCAGGCAACGTGTGATCACTCCACCTTGTGTGACCATGCTGATTGTATCAGGATCCCTAGGTCACTACAAAAGCCTCTCCTGTCCTCCTCAGGATTTGTGACCGAAGTCCGCGTGTCCTCGGCACATCACTCACATTTTCTGCTTGTGGCTTACAGAATTCGTGGTGCAAAGTAATGAGAACATTGGATACTTTTTAAGTCAACAAAGCAAAACATGAAATCGCTTCATCAAGACCATGTGAGCTGAAATATGTATATATATATATATATTCAAAACATCGAAGGCGGGTGAAACTCCAGGCTGGATCATCTTAATTCAGCTTATCCAACATTGAGCCCAGACCAAAAGTCATCACATACTCAAAATTCTAGATGTTTGAATCGCGAGAACCAGAAAGTGTGTGAATCGCATGTGAGCCAGAAATCAGACGGGTTGGAGGCCATCGCTAGTAGGTTGGCCATTGGACGGCAGCTCGGCCGAGCTCGGCGGAGCTGCGATGCTCTTGAAGGCCCACCATGGCCCACCGATCGACTTGGATCCCGAAGAGGATCCGACGGGGAGGACACGAAGATGGGGAAAGATCTTCGCGCCGCAGGACGGGACATGTCCAGAACTGCCTGGTGTGATTTTGGATGGGATGTTCAGACAGACCATGACAGACCTGCACTATAGGATGTCTATTGACAACAATTGGTAGCTTAGCAGTTTTATAAGTGTTGGAGTTTGTTGATCATGAGTCAGGTCAGAAATCTACTACCAAGGGCTTGTTACTAGATGTAACAAGACACAGCAATGACCATCAGCGAAGCGGACAGCAACACTGACATGCTGCTCATTGACAGTTCCCACAGATCAGCTTCGGGTAGAGCTTGGTGTGTTCATGGTCTTGGAGGAAAGAGCTTCTGTTGCAGTTTGATTCTGTGTTTTGATGTGATTTTGATTATTATTTATACAAAGTATGAGGTCCAGACAAAAGAAAACTAAGCGACACCTTCTTGCCCCGGTGAGGACGAATCGACCCGGACTTACAGATCAGCTGGTGCAGTAGCACCGGTGACACCTTCTCCTGACTGGAGCACTTTGAGTGGAGATGATGTTGGAGACTCAGACTTTATTATCCTTTCTGTTTTGATCGCGCAGTTAGATCGACAAAAGCTTGCGGATCAGACATCGTAGACCTTGATGGGCACTCAGCTTTTGAGACTTGTCCAATGAGGGATTGGTGCAACACGTGAGCCCCTGCAGGCGATGAGCAGCGAAGTACTCCGCGCTGCCAGAGCGGTTCGGCTCTTGGTCAATCAATATGTCACAAAACAACACGCCAAAGTGACTTGCGAGATCCGAGGAATGGCACGAAGCGCTTCTTTTGCTGCAGGCAGGGGAGTGCTTTGGGCTGAAGCTATAATTATGCAGTGTCCACTGTCCACAGTGTTTTCAGTGGGGGAAGCGCCCTTGACACGCCTTCACACATGGCGGACGGGCAGATTCAACGAATGCAATTGTTTCGTTCTCACAGCCACATCCCAAGCATAATCTTTTTCGAGGCAAATGTCGGCCACACGAGTGCTCCAAAAGCTTTTTGACACTCTGTGAGTCAGTTCGCAGTCACGCAGTCTCGACGAAGTCTCGACTCCATGAAGTGCCGCCGTCCCGCTCCCATCCTCTTCACGGGGCTGTTGCTCCTGTGGCAAGCATGGGGCCCTGACCCAGAGAGCTTTGCCTGTGCCGGAGAGAAGCGAGAAGCTTGGCCAGTCTGCAACGGGACGGAAGCAGTGAGGCAATGAGATGGAAACCATAGGTTGGATTGAGGGGCCAAATTTTGTTCACGAACCAGTCCATCAATCCATCAAAATCTAGTGGCTAAAATATCTCAGGAACTGGTCTCAGCAGCTTCAACTGAAAATGTGAGATCTACAATCCAATGGATTGAAGCTCACTTCCCCACGCACACACTGGCTGAAGACGTCCTTTTGTGTAAGAACACTTATTGTAGTTTACCACCGATATAGCCTGTATAGATGACATATGATGACATTGTAATGTGTGTCAATGACACAATTGACAACTCCAGATTCGATGTGTTGACTCCTTTCAAAATGAGAGCCATGTTGACCCTTCTTAGGAAGGCTGTGCCCGAGCTGAAACCGATGAAGCTCACGGCCGTCGAAGCCTGTTGTCCGCTGGGGTTGCCGGGGCTATGGCTGGAGTGGCCAGTCCAGCAGTGGCAGAGGAGCCCAAGACAGAGTTCAAACGACTGAGGCGCTCGGCTCTATACAAAGCAGTCATGACCAACCGAATATATGGTCAACAGATTCAACAGCTTTCATGTATTGATGCTCCAACAGAGAAGTCTCACTGATGAACTTTTGTAGTGACACCGCAACAATCCGTCACACCGTGACACGCCAGGCAGATCCAATACATAGCCGCGCTGGGAGACCCCGCCGCGAACTCTGGCACAGGCGCCGAAAAGTGGGGCTTGTGGAGACTGGATCCAGGTCCCCGAGGCGTCCGTCTCTTCAACTATGACAAGCTCAAGAGCAGGGGCGGCGTGGCCCCGGCCCAGTGGCAGCTTGGCTTTTTGGCCTGTGATTTGGTTTCAGAGAGAGACAGTTGAAGAGAGAGAGAGAGAGAGAAAGTAAAAAAGAAAACACTCACAAATTTAGTCTTCACGTGTCCATTTTGCCAAAAGGGTGCTCCATCCACAGAACGGATCCGAACAGCGATAAGGAAGAACATAAAACGATCACCCTGCACATGGACAACCCAGCGTACGTGTTGCAGCCCAGGTTTGTTTGCCCCACATCAAAGGCAACGAGAAGTTTTGTGTTGCATTTGCTTGTTGTGCATAGAATCATAGAAATCGATGTTTTTACACGGCACGAAAACGATAATGCAACGTGACAACAAAACAAGAACGCAGCGAGGCTTAAAGCACCTTTCTGAGGTCAAAAGTTGTAAAAGGGAACGGGTGGTTTTGGCCACAACATCATTTGGTAAGTGCGGTGACTGGCATTTCCCAAGTTTGAAGCCATGGAGAATGCTCATCGCCGAGGAAATTCGATGACAATGACTGGTGGTTGGAGGAGCACGGATTGATAATGGAGAAACCAGAGTTTCCAATGCCTCCTGGAAAGTACTTGGTGACTGGTGATCGGAAAGTCACTACGACCTTGACAATCTCTGAGAAGGACCAGAATGGTGTTGCTGGCTTTGCAAGAGATGCAAATTCAAGGATGATTATATATGTGGAATTGAATGAAACTTGAGACCCCAACTAGCAATCAACCAGGTTGGTTGTGATTGTTCTGCTTTGTCTGGAGAGTTGTTTCTCTACCCACCATTGTCTGTACATATCAAAATGCATTCCTCGCTTAGCCACTGGCTGCAAGTCCCATTCTGAGGGAAGAAGTGTTGTCTTGTAAAAGAACCCTTGACATCTTCCCAAGATTGACTCTGTTCGCAGGGCACCTACGAACTACAAACGCTTTAAGACTTTAAGAGTTCCCAGGATCATTTGTAACATACCTTCCAGTTGCTTACATAGAATGGCCCAAGAAAGATGGTGATATTTGATATAAGGGGGGGCACTGGAAACATCCAACTGCGCCTCAAACATCCAACGATGAAGTCCACATGCAGCCTGCGAACTGGATCTTCAGGTTCAGAAGTGGTCTTTGGGAGACAACGCCAAGCTCTATGACGTGACCCACCTTCCTTGTCGCTCTGCGCGCTACACCCCCGAGGGCAGCGGAAGCTGCACACCCACCACGGAGCTGGAGGTGCAGTTCCCAGTGGCGCCAGGGGAGACAATGCCACCGCAGCCAGGTTGTAAGAAGCTGGACTACGCGGTGCTCTTTATCCTGGGCGTGGCATGAGATTGATGTCAATGTAGAAGTTGGACCTGGGGAATAAGATTAATCCAAACAGTCTCTCATATATCTTACCAAATCGTTGTTCTACAAACGAATCATTGTGTTTCACAAATCCCTTCCAGGTCCTTGAGCGATTGCGATGTTTTGGGCTCTCTACACAAGTTGTGAGTGCCAGTTTTCGAGCAGAGCTCCCGAAAACCCCACCGGCGGCAACCCATTGACACAATACGGCTGTTTTGCTGGTATTTGCTTGGTCGTAAGTAGGAAGTACATAGAAGTAAGTCGTAAAATAGATCCTATTTGTTTCCCTAGTATGGCCCCTGGTTCTCGATGCTGTTGATAACACACTGAGTGCTTTCGCATCAGAGGGTCCCGTTGCGAGGCGTGCTTTGAGGACTACGACTTCCCAGCAGAGGCGCTTGGAGCCCCAGCATCAATTCCATGAGGATGCATGTTGAGGGCTTGGCTTGGTGTTTCTGAAAGCAGCTTCAATAACCTTCTCCTATGTACATTCTTGCTCCATAAAGTGCACTGAGCCGGACAGAGCCGGTCTTGACTCTCAAGCACTAGCAAGTTTGTCCCTACAAACCTTCAAGAATTCAATTAGCACTCATCACTGATCACCCAAACAGGTGGGATGTCTCCTGTGTTTGTTGCTCGAGGTGCTTTATGTTTACTTTCTTGGCGTATCCATCAAAATTTAAAGAGATTGAATTCGATTGATTCGGCAAGTGTTTCTGATCAAATATTTGGTCGTAGCAGGTGATTGGGGGTTCTTTGAAAAAAACACAGAGTAAACTTAGGTAGCAAGACTGCCAACCAAACACATCTGAAGGATTTTCGACAACAATCATGCCCATAGGCCCATAGGCGATTTTTCATGAGAGGTCCAATTCTGTTTCTCTTACAGTATAACTTCTTCTGTCCTACTTGAATTTAATTTTGACATCAATCATCATTTGCATGACCTGCCAAAATGGACGACTGAGTAATCACCCAGTGGACATTGTTCTCCAAATGCCAGGGGTCCAGGGACAGTTCCGCCATGCTGCTATGCTGGCTGTGCTGAGGAAATCTATAGGAGGCAGGGACGAGGTGCGCCGAGTGCGTCTCAGCATTGCTTTTTCGATTCCTTCCGTTCCTTCGGTTTGTTCAGTTCCTCAAGATCTCCACCCTTCCTCTTGGAACATGGTTGAACTGCAACAAGACAGAACCTGAGATGAAATCACTTGTGACCAAGAATGAAGGCTCCAGAAGCTTGAGGCTTTAGGGTGCCAGTGATAGCTACATGATGTTACAGTCTATATAGCTACAGTATCTTTAACGAGAATCCACATTTTCTATATAACTTGTTTGGCTTAGCAGCTTCTTGCCATGTTGGAAGCAGTCGAGTCTTCACGAGCAACTCCAGGGTTGTTCAGTGACGACAAACTGCCACGATGGCACTATGCCAGGATGCGCCACGCTCCTCCTCAGAACCTCCTCGTTGCCGCTGTGGAAAGAACTGCAAGAAGTCGGAGGTCACCAATGCTGGATGTACTCAATTGGATCTGCAGACTGGAGTTTTCGAGCACCTTAGAACCTTTTGCCCGTGCAGTGCTGCTCAGCCTTTCTGGTCAGGTGAGAAAGGAAGGCCCAACCAAGGCGGAGTGCTAAGCAAACCAGGGCCCAACTGGGACAATGTGAACTGAGAGTTGGGACAGCATCTCACTTCCAGTTTTGACTCAAGCGCTGGCTTTGGGTGTTTCTATTATCTCTTGCTCCAGTTTTATTTGATCAACACCTCGATCATATTTTATCATACTTCGGATGGTCTGAAAGAAATGTGTGTCGGGTCCAGCTCTTACGCGGTCTCAGATCAAATTTGACTTGCCAGGGAAGGCCATACTGGCACTGCGAGGCGCTCCCGCCACGCTGCAGAGAACAAGTGCGGTTGAATTAGCACTTGTCGTTTCACATCCTGTCGTCTCACAACGTATTCACTTTTGCCAGCTCTAAAGAAACTATATGCATATTATCTTAATTATCTTAGAGATAATGGGTCTTTGTCAAATCAGGCATATGTATTTCCCGGTTCTATACAGAGTGAATATGAGTGAATCAAGAAGCGTTCCAGATTCAGTCAAACTTTGGTCAGGCGCTATCAAGAAAAGAACTATCCACGAATATAATTTAGGGTTCAGGCGACCCACCATTCTGAGATGCACAACTCTTTGGATGCCACGTCGACCAGACGACCTCTCGCGGCTTTGTCAGACACGCCGCTGTGGCTTCTTCTCTTGGGCAGATTCAGACTCAAGGCGTTGGGCCCCAAGTGGCCAAGTGTCCTTTTGAGACCATCACTGGCCATCTGGCCATATATTTATGCAACTACAAGTGAAAGTCTCAAGCTCTTGCTGGCAGTTCCATGTTAAAACTGCCCTTCCTTGAATGGGATTGCTTGCTCAAAGTACTGTATCCACCTTGCCGTCTTGTCAATATGCTTTTGGGCTTTGAGCAGCAACACCACCTGTTTTTGAGCCATTCACTTGTCGTTTCGGACAGTTGCCATGCAGCTCATCCAAGTGCGATCAACTATTTGCAATCTTTCAGCTCCAAATTACTTATCAAGCCTTTACTTGTCATGTCTAGTCTCCTTATGGTGCGGCCCCATGCAAAGACCAGATTGAACAAAATCACTCAAGGTGTTGTATTATCAATCAGTGTTTGGAGCAGCGATCCTCACCAAGGCAGCGAAAAGATTTGGTGGCAGCGCTTTCCAGATTTCCTGGTGGTCAGCGACTTCGGCTTCCGGGCGGAGGACAAAGTTTAAGCATTTAAAGAGGTATATAAGTACTTTGCCTGCTTTGACAATTACAATGAAGGGGTCTACAAAAATCAAGAGTCGCATATAGCTCCCTTTTTCAGATTCATTTTGCTCCCATCCTATCCTCTGTTTGCAAAACTCAAAAGACTATGGCAGTCAGTCAAACAATGCATGGAGACACTTTAGGCGACAGAGTGGCACAAGACTGCAAGACACTGCTTGCTTACAGTCCCTGAGATTGACAATGGCAAGGATGCAAATCTTTGTAACTAGTAGCCATGCCCTTTGCTCCTAGTAGTAAGGCCAGGAGCCCCTAGCAGCGTCCTTGCTCCTAGTAGCGATGCCAGGAGCCCCTACGTAGTAGCGCCCTTGTTCCTAGTAGGTTTGCACGGGTCCCGCTTCGCGAGACCCTTTGCCTTTCTGCTTGGATCCACTTGGTCACAAAGATCATCACCTGAAGAACACAGGACCTGAAGCAAGGAGGCGTGGGAGACTGCTGGTTCCTTTCGGCCAAGCTCTCAGACCCTTGCAGAAGAACACAAAACGACCTTTATAGGTGAATATATAGCAACACTGGTAAGAGCGGCTATATGGGGTCAATCTGCAGTCTATGTAAGACATCTTTGGTTGGTTTTCCAATGCCATTGTCATAGATATTGTGGCGGGCGACCAAACAGTCGACAGTCGAAGCCAAACAGATTTTCTATTTGCAGTTATATATTGCACCGGTTGGCATGATGTATTTATTATTATTGACAATTCGGTCAGCGGAAAGCCACCTGCTTCCGTGGCAGCTACTCAATACAGCCCCTTTTGTCATGCAAGAGCAGGCTGTGACCCTTTCCAAGCACCTGGCTGTTGCCAGCCAGCGGAATGCCAAGGGTGATTTTCTGGAAGTCTTTGGGATATATGTGTGTGTGTACTGTATACTGTATATATATACACACATTGTTGCGTCATATACACTAACCCCCCGGCTCATCACAAGGCGGGATGACAGATGATATATATATATATGCATATATTGTACACCCAAAATTTTGTACAGTGACACCATTCTTCAAAAATGGTTCTCCTCTCAGGAAAGTTTTTAATTAAGCCTTCCTTCCTAGAGTTTTTGGAGTTCTTCTATTCTCAAGTGTCTTCCTTTCTGAAAAACAAGACACTTGTGTTTACAAGATGCATGCAAACATAAGACAATTTTGAGTGCGTTATGAACTTCATGGTGTTGAATACAGATTTGGAAGTATGTGTGCGCTTAATGAACGTGGGGTGAGCAGTTTGTTTCTTATTTATTCATGTTTCAAAGCTGCAATGTTGTTGTGGCTGCTGTTGTTTGTTGTTTATTGTTGCCTCCTTGATCATGAAGCTTTCCCTTTTTAGTTTCATGCCTGCGTATCTAAAATGTCCTTTTTCATACAGTGCACCTGTAGGAGCCTTGCTTTACAAGAGTTGATGCTGTTTATGCAAGCCTGTTTTGTTTTTATAAAAACTTCTGCCTGTCTACAAAAGATCAAGCAGGATCCTGGAGTGCCCGCACGTTGCTAGTCAAGTGAGTTGCTAAGCTACCTGCTGTTGGGTTGCAACACTGGGCTATATAATTGTCTCTTCCACAAAGAACTCACCTGCATGGAAAACATCTCAACAACTGCCAGGAACCCTTGAGGAACATGTTCAGTCCATTTCAGTCCTATTGATTGTTTGAAACCAGTTCTGTGTAGCATAAATGTTGCAGAACACGGATATGTCCCCTTGTCCAAGGGACTTGATCCTGCATTCTTCACTTTGGGCACGTAGTCATCATTGTCAACAGAACGGTGTGATTTGATAATCCTTCTCAAACCGCCCTGACTCCGCATTGCGTCGATCAAGTTGCATGTGGAAGTGAAGTTCTGAATGGTGAAACCCTTTTACCTGAGAGAATGCATCATTGGATGACAGTGCCATCTAACTTGCATTGTTAATCTTAGTGTGAAAAGTGAAAACAATATATCTAAAACAATCTGCGAACTTCAAGGAAACACATTTTCCAGAAAGACTCCTTGGGCAAATCCTCGCTCTGCACAAGAGAGCAGACACATTATTTGTATATTGTTGTAAACATACTTGCAAAACCAAATTTGAACAGGAATAGTTAGAACAAGTAGCCAAGCAAGAAAATTTGGAACAAGTCGCCGAGGAGAAGAACTTTGCGCAGCAGAGCACTTCTTAAAAGCTTTGTGTCCTTGAAAAAGAACTTCACACTTTGCAAGACAAGGGAATTTCATGGAGGCCGCCAAGAAAAGACATGGCTAGACGGCTAGATGGAAGTGAGAGGATGTGCCATTCGGCGACACAACTAAACTCAACGAAACGGCAAACGTTCTTGGCATTAACGACATATGTTGCAAGGCCTTGCCAGGTCTTTGATTTTGCAGATTGAACGTGTTTGAAGATCGAAGATTCCAGAGGTTTTCTTCGACACCAAGCTTAAGGTTGAAGTTGGAGGAATCTTCAAATGTGCGAGCTTCAAAACTGCAAATTTGCGGTTTCCAACATGCTCTATGTACAGGTCAAGAGCCCATATCCAATGTTTTTTTTTTCAAGATGAGCAGAAAACGCTGTAGACACACAATAGAAAGGAACATGGCTCATGGGGATATCAAATACAGTATTTCCATATATATATATGATTTGGAACACGTTGTATTCAGTATTTTGAGGCTCAACATTAGCTACAGAGCTTTCACTGTACTGGACAAGGAACCAGTTGTTCGGAACGAGCGGCAGAAACCGTTTGGCCCAGGCGCTAGCCGTGGTCGCCCAACGACCAGATCTGATTTTGAGACTCTTTGGAGGCGAAACTGCAAGGCCGGAAACTTGTGAACGTTGGAAAGCACACAGCATGAACAATCAATTGTTCTGATGCATTGATGATTT
The DNA here is from genome assembly GCA_963970005.1 of Durusdinium trenchii. Taxonomy (NCBI): domain Eukaryota; class Dinophyceae; order Suessiales; family Symbiodiniaceae; genus Durusdinium; species Durusdinium trenchii. The sequence continues at coordinate 80,162 of CAXAMN010008513.1, forward strand.
TTCATTGTTCTTTGATGCAGAAAAAACGTCCCAAGTGAGTTTGCTGCGCCACCAACATTTCCTTCATCCTCCTGTCCATATCCTCTAGAGAATGGCAGGGGATAACCACTCTTAAAAAACGTTTTGTGACCCCCCCCCCTGGAGGAGGTCCGGGGTTCATGTTATAGAGGAAACTGTGTGTGTACAGAGCCTCTTGATAGATTCCTGCTGAGTTTTGGCTGCTTGTCTTGAAACCTGGATGATGGCTCGCTTCAAGGAAGATGTTTGAAGCAAACAGGACTCATGCAAAAAACATATACTGTATATATATATATATATAATATAATATAATATAATATATACATATATGTATATATATATATAGAGAGGCAGATGCTAGTGCAAACAGACAGGTGCAAAAGGATTTTTTTTTTGATTGACGCAAACCTGAGGAGCGCAGAAAAAGACGCTGTTGAAGCTTGAAACAGATGTGGAAATGACGTTAGGTAGAGTCATTTTATATAAACAGGGGTTTTCATTCTATGCACCTGACAGGGTCCTGTCTGACCATTTTATCTCTAGAAATGGATGGAAGGACTCCCTGTTTGGAACGGACAGTGGGATTTCCTTCCAAATGATATTCGTTGGGAACTGCCCGACCTGCATCCCTTTGTACAACGATCAAAAAACCCTTAAGTTTGAGCTGTTCAGAGAGTGGAGAAGTTTTCTTGACTCCAAGTAAGACTGTGTCAGGAATGCTGCTGGCTGCTACCAGATCAATTTGTTTCTGGACGGCGAGTGGAAGGCCGCAAAAGCAGTCAAAGCCATCCAAAGCTGTTAGCTGTACTTTTGAGCTGCTGGAAGTCCCACCTTTAATGCTGCGAAGTCAAGCATTCGGGTGGAAGCATAGGGAAACAGTTCTTGGGAAAAGCACACGTTTGTCAAACCCACAGGTAGTGTCCCGTAGTCCATTCGTGCTCATTTGGAAGGTCGTATATAGCTTGTTTTTGTCAATGACGCTAACCGCGGCCCTGCGTCAAACCTGATTTGTTAAAGTGTTGCATATTTGGGGAGTGTTTGCGGGCTGGACTAGCATCGTTGGCATCAGCATGCACCATTCTTTGTATTTATTCGCTTTCGAGAATCACCATGTTGAGGAACTTGTTCGTGATCGATCCCTGGGTGTTGGAGTGTGCTTTGCATCTTTTACTCGGCCATTTTGATTCGACCCTCTATCCGACTTCCTTGCCCACACATTGTTTTGCCGACCTTGGACTAGTAAGCTTGCACTTTGCTCTCTTTGTTTGGGCGGCCAATTTGGGTTTCGAACATCTCATTGCTTCAAAAGCGGTGGTCCGATCTCCATCGAGTGTCGTGGTGTGCCTGCATCCTGTCACACCATCTCCTCAGTGTGCGGACCTTGTGCGTTTCGCGGGCCGTGAAAGAGAGACACGTTGCTTTTGCCGGGGCCTCCTGGAACTGAACTGGTTATGTCTGCAGCCACCAGGTCAGTAGACCAGCTTTCGGCCTGCACATAGGAAGCCAGCGTTACATTTTAGAGGTGACGGCCAATCGACCAAACACGTGCAAAGCCTAATGCAGTACTTTACAAGTTGTGTATTCAACTCAGACTTTCACATTGCGCTGGGCACCGATTGGTGGCATTGCCTTGTTTTGGGATCCAAGACTCTTGAGTTTGGTTGACTGGGTTGTTTCCTGGGACTTCTTTGCAGGCAATCCTGATGGTAGTAGTGAACGTAAATTCCACAGATGAGCTTTCAGCAGCGTTTTCACCTATGAGATACCTTATACGAGTCGTTGTTCCAATTGATCCGGAAGCTGTGTCTTGCAACCGTTGACGCACAGTTTATTCCCACGCCGCTTGCAAACTACGGCGCCGCACGTGCTTCAAGGCCGTGACCATCGATGATCGCCTCCCTTGTCGCATCCTTGGCAACAGATACAGTAGCTAGGGAGTCTGGAGCAGCACGATATCACGTTTGAACCAAGCATCCAACACTGGCTTTGTGCAATGAGCGGTTCCAGGTACCGATCAGCAGAGAAGGCCAGATGGGAGTGGTTTAGCTTTTAGCCGCCCCGGCCTCAGATTGACGGGACGTGAGAAAATGAGGATCCACTTTCATGCAACCAGACAAGTGGATGAAGAGGACTGGGGTCTAGAGTTTTTGCAAAGTCTATGGGATGGATAGCAGGGCGAAGTGACTGAGGTATCTAGGGTTAACAACGCAACATCCTAGAAACAAGCAATGATCAGGTTCTACGTGTTTTGTTGTTGTCAACGTGCAGCCTCAGTGTGGTAGGTGGACCGCTGCGATTTGACTCACAGGTCAAGAGCAAGCTATATACTCCGTTCAAAAGTTGGTGGCACATGGTGGCACAACGACATCGGTACTCACAGTCTTTGGAGTCAAACCACCAACTGCTGCTATTTCCTTCGCAGTTTGCAGGACAAGTGCTAGTGACTGCTAGTGTTGACGAATCATAATCAGGTGACCCAAGAAACTAAACTGCTTGGACTTGCCATGTTCGTGCGTTTCCTATGCGTCCTGCTGTCACCCTGCCTTGCCTACAACCAGACGATCGGCCTCCAATTGGCCTATTTGGAAAAAGCCGTGTATTGCGGCCAAGAGGCTTTTGACAAATGGCAGGCTGGTCAGATTCGAAGTAACTTGGGGCATTGTCAGCCTAGAAGGGATCTCCTGGAAGGCGTCCAGTTTTCTTTCATCAGGTCCATGACTCATGATGACTCATGGTATAATGCCAGCTTCAAACATTCCGGTTTCTGCAGGAATCTGGCATCACACAGATTTGTTTGCCGAGTATCAGAGCTTAGGATCAGCACTCTCGAAGCAAAGCACATCAATGGGTTAGCACAATTTTTCAGAGTCAGCAATTGGGAAGACAAGAATGATGTGTGCTTGCACCGCAGGTGGGGGAGTCAGTGGTGAAGGGTCCCAAAGTGAACACCTCACAACTTCGCTTCATAACAAGTCGCTTTGCCGCAAAGGATATTTTTGTCATTTTTGTGCTTCATGATGGACACGAATGAACCTTACCATGCAACTTGACTCTGCTACAACCCTCCCCAAAATCTCAGCCATGGCTATTACAGCCCTGCAATTAACATTCACAAGTTATATAAGAGGTGTTGCTGTTGTTCTTTAAAACGGTATGGTTTGAACATGTTTTTCCTCAAATCATTGAACCATTTGGAGCTAATTTGAAAGCTTGTTCATTGAGGGTCTTGGGCAGAACTACCAGAGTGCCCCATACTCAGGTCTCACCCCTTGCTCATACCCAGTGTATGGCAGACACCTTGCAGCCTTGCCAAGTCATTTTGAGTCGGTCAGTCATGGGTCAGCCATGACCTAAGGTTCAGAGCAGGCAGCAGCTGGAGTCGGCCGCATGCTGGAGCCAGATGGTTGCTTTGTGGCTTGTTTGGCAAGAGTGATTCACTTATAGGCCTTTGAGGAGCCTCAGTTGACAAACCTCCAAGGTCCAAGACTCTTGAGATTATGAAACTCTTGAGATTGTGAGACAAATGTGTGCTGAAATTTGTTGGCCTTCTTGCTACTAGTATTTCTACTAGGAGCAAGGACGCTACTAGTAGCTCCTGGCATTACCACTAGTAACAAGAAGCTACTAGTAGCAAAGGGCATCAGTAGCAAAGGGCATCGCTACTAGTAACAGGGGCATTACTACTAGTAGCAAATAGCTACTAGTAACAAGAAGCTGCAAGAAGCTACTAATATACTTTTATCGTATGAGAATTCTTTATCCCTCCATGTCCCGGCCGGCCCAGCCTGCCCGTCAGGTGGCCATGCGCGGCACCTTCGGGGTCATCAGCTCGTTGTTGGACGCGGTCTTTTGGCCGATGGACTTTGAACATGCAGTTTGTCCATCCTGTCAAGTGGACTCAGGCTTCTACCTCGCCTCTTGCCTGCTTTAGGCTTCTACATACTTCTACCTTCAAAGAGACCTTTTTCTAATGTCTTCATTCTCTCGACTGTGCGGAGACCTTCCCAACCTCGACCCACGCGCTGCGACTTTTAAAAATCAAAGTTCTTCCATTGGAGCTGCGACTGGACAGATACATGTTCATATTGGTTGGTTGCACTGCAGGCCTACCTCTCTGTGAGGGACAAGATTTTCCGGGCACTGGCTGACTTTGGTTGTCATCAGCGTCCGCTGTATCTGGTTGGACATTCCCAGGGTGCGGCATCACTGACCTACCTTCTCTTTGACGCGGCTTGTCTTCCAAGCGATTCCAAGACTCTTTTGATCATTTGGCTTTTGCCAACGTAGGCAAACAAGCCAACTGAAGCTGATGCAATGGCAGAAATAGTGAAGGTTGCAGTCAAACAAGGATGTGTTTATATATATATATAGTGTTTTAATGTGTTTTCAGAGGCAAACGGAAGGGTAGTGCACAGAAAGGGTTTTGCAAACATATTCTACTAACTTCGTGGAAGGCCCGGAACATTCGTGGAACTCGAGGCTATTCGTGGACATAAATACGGTGGGCCAGCAGGAAAACTAACCGTAACAAAAACCCATAAGCCTTTGCAGAACATGGCGGAAGGTCTTTTTGATGCGCTAACTTTGTATATGCAATTGTTGCTGACCCCCCTTCTCCGCACACCCTTGATTTTGCCTACATGTTTTGTCAACTTGCTCTTCAAGCCTCTCAAGTTGTGAGGGGCTGCCGAGCACTCCTTGCTAAGGTTAGGCGCATGTGTGGTTTTTTGCAACAGATAAAGTTGGATCCTTATTGGGACGATTCTCACCTTTGTTTGACAATTGATATCCATCCAACATGATCCAACTTCTAACCATGTCTCTGCAGAGACAGCTGCTCTCGAAGGTGGTTTGTAGCTGGTGAGACAACATTGACAGCCAAGAGGAAGACCTAAAATAGATGCCCCATCTCTTACTGTATAGGACCAGATCCATTTAATATTACAGTATAATTAGGACTAGTTGATGCTATTTGACTACAATAGATATGATGCGAGCCATGAACAATACCTCAAGCAATGGCAAGACCCATGGCCCAATGCTGAGAAAGGGAGCTAGCAACATAAAATGCTCCTAGTAACGCCAGGAGCCCCTAGTAGCTTCTTGTTGCTAGTTGCATATATGTAGGCAGCTGTGCATGATTGATTTCTTAGTGCTCCTGGGCTCAGTTTCACTTGCAAATTCGCAATTGTATGGATCATGACATCCCCAAACCGATACGCAAGCTCAAGGCGAGCCAGTCTTTAGGCAAAATCTGTACTTGTACTTGAATCCTAATCCTGCAAGGCATTGATGAAGGCCTTCACGGTTCAGCACATGTATGCCCTGGAGTCGCCAAGACCAGGCCTTGTTGAGAGGGGCATGACCAAGTTGGTGAAGCTGGAAGACTTGGATGTCCCACATTCGCCAGTCGATGAGTGAGCTGCCGCTCCAATGATGCGTTGAGAGATTAATACCCCGGATTAAACGCCTTCAAGGACAGCTTCTGATGATGGTGACGGCTGCTGCTGTTTTAGGTCAAATACAAAGACAATCAAGCAGAAGGAACATCCAAAACAACCTTGATCCGACAAACAATGTCCAGGAATCTTGTGGGCTTGGCCTCGAACAGAAGACCACTTGCAAATTGATGATGCTGCGTTCTTAACGACATCCCAACTAAGTTGGTAGAGGGTCCATCAAGAGGATAGATAAACAATGAATATATATATATATGATGCTACCCCCCACCAATACACACCTTTTGCGTTGAGAATGACAGACAACATGTTAACATAGGATCAAGTAACCTTACGCAATTAATCAAGCCATATCACGCCCTTTCGACCCCCTTCCACAGTGGCCTCCCTCGAATAATTTGTGCTTTGGGCAGACAAGCTTCCCCTATTGGTCAAGCCCATTTGCCACCAGAAAATTGTATATATGGTATGGTTTATTGAAAAACAATTACATTATGTTGCTGAATTACTTTCTTTGCAGTTACAGTAGTATCCAAGATCTTCCTACTACTGTATAGCGAAGCTGATCCATACTGAAGCTGATCTTCTGCCCCACCCTTTTCACATGCCATTTGCATGGAATCTTTCCAGCTGGTGCTGGTTATTTCATCTTTTTTTTGGGATGCTGGTGTCTTCATGATCTCATCTTGATCCTTCTCACCACCATCCCTCAGCTGCCTCAATTTGCTCACCCAACCTTCTGATTGCTTCTCCTGAAGGCTCATGCTACCAACCATTCTGATCACCAACTTGCAACGTTCCCCCAAGCAACATTTGTCCACAAGCACTACAAACTCTCTATCAAATTTCCTCTTTAATTTGTTGTAAAATTATATCAAAATCTTAAGGTTTTCAAGCTCACAAAGGGCGTCCCTCACACAGGCCCCCCCTCTGCTAGTGGGGGCACCTCCACCTATTTATCAAGCCTTTCGCCTCCATCGTGCCTTCCATCTCTTTCATCCTGCCATCCCCGCCCTTTTCCAAACCATCATCCCAATTAAACCATCCAGTATAGGCACCCACCCTCACCACATTGCCCATTCCTCCTCCATGCTGAAATGCAAGCTCCCAATTGGCATGGCTCTGATCTCTCATCAAACTTGGGCCAATATGCAAAGCTCTCTTTGCGCTCGTGGTTCAAACTCTTATGGTTTACACAGAATCCTGTCAACCATAATCCATCATCGGGTCAGCACCTCTATTAGGGTATGTGGTCTCGAATACCTGAAATCTCAAACGTTTTTGACCTTGTTGACCCTGAAGGGGTGAACAAACATGTAATAGGATCTGTGGTATGTTTCTTCATATCACTTATCACAGTCAAGCATTTCAAAAGTGTTCACCAAATAAAGTATAGCAGCCCCACAACTCATCGCCAAAACGTCTTATTGAAAGATTTATGATATAGTTTCACAAGAACCATATCATGAAACATTAAAAGCTAGATTGTGCTCAAAATTCTGTTATGTTTGATTGATTTGAGATGCACCTGATGGTGCCCTTGGCTCAAAGAACAATTACAAGCAGAACAGGTACTGTAGTTATTTTTACCTTCCATTCATTGTTTGCTTTGACACATATATACCTAATACCTAAATTGCCGGCCAACAATCCTTTAACTTTAAATCTCTATTCCTAGCATCAAAAAATAAAGCATAATTCAAATGATGTTTATAACATAACTGTTAGAGCTATGGTGTATTTTAAGTTTAACTTCAGGAACATAGTTTGAGCTGACACGGAAAGTCTGACAATTGCACTGACTTGGACAGTTTGGGCGTGACAGAGGTACGAAGACCTCTTCGTACCTCTCTCACGCCCCAATCCTCTAAGTATTGGAGTCTTACTATTTCTCCATCCTCAATCCTTGAAGTACTGCAGTCTTACTGTTCTTATTTCTTTCTACACTCATTCATATATATATATAATATAGTTATAATATATGTATATGGTACCCCCTTATGCCAAGTATTCCGAACAATCATGTGGATAAAGGTCTCAAAATATCACTCAACAAAATGAGCCCCAAATATCACTAAAGCAATGTAATTTACAGTATCATTTACAGTATAAAACACACTTTGGGTGTGTATTGGAGGGGGGGGTACCATAGATATGTATATATATATATCGCACAAAAGGAAAGGTCATGCTCAAGTAGAAGAGGACCGAAGGAATATGCAAGAAATCATAGGCAACAGTGGCCAGTATAGCAAGACTAAGACCTAATGAGCATCGGACTGGCAGAGTCGACGAACACTTTGGTTTGGGTGTGCACCATTTAACGAACCGATAGATAGGATGTTTGACATGACGTTCAAGCAAGGCAGAAGATGGAGAAGCTAGCTACGATTAGATGCAATATTGAACTATATGGGAGCAACTTGGTGGGTAGAACTACACCGAGAGCAAGTAACTGTCTCTCCACTGGTCCACAATCACTTTGTTTGCAGGCAATGGCAAGTTTGCTGAAGCATTGGGAAAGCTACTGGGGAAGACGGATGCTTGGAGAGTTGTACACTACCAGGACTGGCAGATTGGGATCGCCCACCAGTTGATGTTCAACGGGGCGGATAGAACATGATTATGTTCAGCGGAAACATTAGAACCTGTCCAGAGATTTGTAAAGACCCGATTGTTTGACAGGAGATTTAAGAAACAAGGACATTGGTTAAGTCGCTTACAGTAGTCCGTATGGCTGAATTCGGAAAATTCGGACAATTTGCCAATTCAGACTGGTTTACCGCGGCGCGCACCTTTGTCGTGAGTCAGTTCATCTCTTACTACCGCTTGCCTTGGCAAAAATAGCTCCATATCGTTCTGGGATAGCGAAGCTATGGGGTTCTTACTTCAAATAACAATGAGCTGCCTGTGCGCGTTTTCGAGACAGGTTGCCGGTGCTGGTGCTGGTGCTGTGAGCTGGCTGTGCACGTGGTGGAGACAGGGTGCCGGTGCTGGGTGCCGGGTGCCGGTGCTGGTGCTCGTGCTGTGAACAGAGTGCCGGTGCCGGTGCTGGGTGCTGGCTGCCGGGTGACGGTGCTGGCGCTGGTGTTGTGAGCTGGCTGTGCGCGTGGTGGAGGCAGGGTGCCGGTGCCGGTGTTGTGAGCTGGCCGTGCGTGTGGTGGAGGCAGGGTGCCGGTGCCGGGTGCTGGTGTATTGTGAGCTGGCTGTGCGGGTGGTGGAGACAGGGTGCCGGTGCAGGGCGCTGGCTGTGCGCGCTTGGCGCGTTGCAGAGAGGGTGCCGCTACTTCCAGGGAATCTGAGGGAGTCAGCAATCAGAACACTATGATAATTATGGTATATCCGTTGGCTGAGCGCGCGTTTAAGACGGGCGGCGGCGGTGTGCCACTGCCGGTGTTGTCAGCTGGCAAAGCGCGCCGGTGCTGGTGTCAGCAGGTTGTGCGCGCTGTGGAGGTCCCGTAAGCTGGCTGTGCAGGCTGCATACATTCTTGTTCCAGCCAGTCGCGTGTCAACAGGTCGCGGGATTCTGCCTAGCTATCTGGGCCTATGCCGTGTAATTTGTTGTGCCAGGACATCGTGCCTCATTTGCCACCTCCAGGACATGCTGGGCTTGGGACTTGACCTGTGTGATGACTTGGCAGGCAAGAAGGCATGCCCAAGTCTTTTTCCTACAGATCAATGTGCCTCTTCAGGGTAAAGTGGGTTGGTTTGTCACACTTAGGGCCCAGCTTATGGATGGTGACTTGTTATTTGCACATGACCTTTGAGACATACCAGATCGCTCCAAGATAATGCAGGTAAAATAATGCAGCCTCAATGCTATTGGAATAAGTGAAACCTGAAACAGTTTACAATTTAGACCGCTGGAACAGCTGTTGGAGCCGTTGGGAACATCATTATCATCATTTGTTCAGCAAAATTGTGCGAGAAGGATTACAGGTTTCAGCCTTCACCGTTGGCAGGTGTTGATTCCTTTGCGAGTGTACTTCATATGTTGTGAGTGCAATAAATGCTACACCTTCTACCTAGCCATTAAGATAAATTGCAAAATGTTGAGGTCTTAGGACCTCATTCCGCTAAAGACAGCTTTGCCGAGCGCAAACCAGGAGGCTTGTTTGGGTATGAACATGCCTTGCCAGAATCTTGATTGCAAGCATTTGCATGTGCTCGGGTCAAAGATGGGAATCCTGCATGAACATCATAGATGCATTTCCACAACCTCAACTCCTTTCCTGTATTTACTTAGTCTACTTGTTTAGAGTTTTCATGGAGATGTCGTAACCTTTATGTTCAAATCCAACATGTTATCAGGTTGCAGGAAAGCAGATGATCACAGGTTTCATTGGCAGCCACATCCGCGTCGGTGACAAACATCCATTTTGTGAGATTTGGCATTTGTAGGAAATCTACTACCCTCAGCGAGTTGGTGCGAAGTATGTCGAATGTGGTCTCGAGGAGCTTGGGTCCTGTGGTCAGGGTAGAGCCTCCATCAACGTCTTGAGCGGTCCACATCCCAGGAACTGGATCAAGCGATGACTGTGATTCCGGGATACTTGCTAAACCAAACCAAGCTTGAACTGCTTTCGCCCAGGCAGGCCGTGAATGGCCTAGGAAAGCATGCAGACTGGTGTTCAAGAAGCCTTCATTCCGAAATCAAAACAAATGCCCTGGAACATTGCAGGATCTAAAGTGTTCAAGCCAATGGTGGCCCTGGCAGCTGACTGGAGCTTCTTGTCAAGCAACAGTTGTTCAATGCCAAGGCGTGACTATGCCAGAATCAGACAGTTGCTGTTGTGCGAACGCACTGCACTTGTTGCAGGATGCATTTGATCAGAAGCGAAAAGCCTCCCAATATACATAATCATTTGTTTTGGAGCAGCTTATAGGCAATCAAACAATAATATCTAACAACGTTAGGCTTGACTTATAGATGTTTGTTGCAGCTGGTGTAAGACCAAATCACTTAGCAGCCTGAGAGTTCTCAGCTGCATGGCATTACAATGGCCTTCGCTGAGGGAGATCATGACTGGTACGCAGACATTGATCCCTGTGTATGTGCGGTTCAGGACAGTTGCACAGGTTTTTGCCGTGCTCAGGTGAAGCGTTTGAATCTAATTGACTTGAAGGGACTGGCCCCAAGAGGCCAAAAGTCAGGTTTGACCTGAGGCCTTCTCAAAACGTGCACTAGTTGGTTGAACATGTTTGACTTTAGGCTGCGCAGCTGAACGTTCCCTGAAAACATAGTTTTTGTCTAGCCATGGGAGACTGAGGCTGTGGAATGGCATGTGCTTTTGCATAGACGTTTGAAGATGAATACCCAAAGAATGTGTTTTTCAGCAACTGGTTTCGCCCAAAAGCCGCGGCCACTTGGTGAAATGGCCGATGTAAGTAGCTTCTTGTTACTAGTAGTGAGGCCAGGAGCCCCTAGTAGCTTGAAAGGGCCGATGTAAGAGTGTGTTTATTTGCGGGAAATCCTGTAAGGTAAGCACGACATAGCCACCTCGCAGATTCGCAAGGTCAATAACTGACAGCACCGCCCGTCCAGGAGGAAGCAAATCCTTTGAACTTCCTCTCCGGGCCTTTCTTCACATGACCAGCACATGTCTAGTCATGGCATCATGAAAGTCACTGGGAGCCTTCCAAACTGGTTTTGTCAGTACAGAGGCCAAGCAGGCAAAGTCGCAAAGTGCCTGTTTCATTCTTGCTCTCAATTCAAATTAGGCGCACGGATTCTTAGAACAGTTTCGCAACGTTCGAGATGTGCTGCATGAGGGCACAAACAAGGAGGAATGATTGGCGGTGGCCTGCGATAATGACCCTGAGATGACAACGGCTTGCTGATTCAACTTGCAATAAGGCTTTTTATATGGACTGTAGCTGTAGCAGAGGGTTATATATATATATATCAGAACAGTTTTTTTTTTTCTGATTGTGCTAAAGGTGCACCAAACAGATGAAGACGAAGATATAAACTTGCATCCCCGCTCAAATGTTTGACCCATTTCAGCTTTCAGCATATTTCATGAGGTGCAGATGGCCAGCAGCTGTGGGTACCATTGCTTGAAAAAGCTTATGCCAAGGCCAGAAGTTCAGGGTGAACCAAGCTCGGTCGTGAAAAATAGGTTTAAAACGCTTATGTATTAATACATGTCATACATGTATATAAAATATAACATAATATAACAATTTGTTGGCTGCTATTAATACTATTTGTAGATATCAATTGTGTTTTGATAGTTGCTGCTACGGTGTGACTTTCTTGTCAATATTACGCCAGGCTGATGAACCTAGTATGACTACGACAAGTGCTAAACCACCATGCCACTAGTCGCCTGACTTGTATATATATATATATATATATGTGCCTGTGAAATAGCACCAGCCATCCTTACCATGACAAACATGGCACACGTTTTCGACGTAGATGTGCTTATTGCTCCATCAGGCACACGGCTCATACCGTGCCATCAGTGGAGGAGAGATTGCAGAGGCGTTGGGATCCTTGTTCTTTTGATACCTTGCATGATCTGGATTCTTGCAGACATGGCGCCCATTGAGGCTGACAAGCAGACGGATCACACATGATCACACGTTCGTCAGAGGTGGTGTTTGTTTGGTCACATCACAGTGGGCGTACAACAACAACTCATCGAAGCATCCCCACTATTTTGTTTCCCTCATCCGGGCCTATTTACTGATCATTTCGCACACTTACCGCATTCTTGAGACACTTGCAGGGCGTGTGTTCAGACCCTTGCAGTGCCGAACGAAGACAAACCAAGAACAACAATGATTTGACTGTTCCCATCCATTGTCATCCTGAATGTGCTGATCAGAAGTAACCAGGCTGAGATATGACAGTCAGCGAGAGTCAACGTGGACATGGACTAGGTCTTTGTGTCCCACGCCCCTTTCAGGCCCTTTTGGATCTCACCGGCTGCCCAACCGAAAGCATTGATTTCGACGAGCATTTGCCTCAGACAGACTGTGTCTCGTGCACGTCAGCTGGTTTATGCAATACAGTTGCTCGAACATGCCTATGGGCGTCGGTAGGGAGAGGGTCGTGCTGATTCTGGTGGTGCACAGGCCTGGCTTTGACCCTCAGGAGCTATGGCGGAGGCTGCTGGAGTTTAAGGCCGCTGAACCTTCTGGCACTCAACCTGAATCTGCAGAACTCGGGGACAATCGGTAGGCAAACTAAAAAGATCCAAAAAGAACAGTTGGCTTTGTTGGGAGGAGGATGTCAAATAATGTCAAACGAACTAGAAATGACTCAAAGGGAGCTACCGGGAAGTTATGACTTCTTGATCCCACTTCGTCATCGCAAGGTCTTCTTTGTGGGCATCGCCCAAACTCTTCTTCTTGCATGCCTAGGGCTCGTCTTGGATGTTGGACATCTCTACTTGACTTACCAGGACCTGCGCCACCAGATTGTATACGACCATTTCATAATGCAATTTTAGAGTTAAGTTCCCCTAAACATCTAGGAACCAAATGAATAGTGCCAGCATGAGCTATCCTGCGTCCAGTAGGCAGTAGCTTACTTGTAGGTACTAGCGACTCCCTAGCTTCTACTAGCTACCTACCTTTAGCTAACCTACCTACCTCATACCTCTACTTGCGGCCTCCGCCCCTTAAGAGAGAACCAAAACACAATATATATATATATATATACACTCATTGTCTTGGTAAAGCATATGGAAACAAGAAGTTGAAAAGCAGTCAGAGGCCGCCGACTTCCCCATGGGCTGTGCCACCGCAGGGAACCCTGAGCTCCGCGAGGCGGGACCTGGAAAACGAACTATATACACAAACCAAGGAGGTCGAGGTCTACCTCTACATGTTTTTATTTTTAATGGCGGGGTAGGCCCGGGTAGGCCGCTAGTAGAGGTAGGTTAGCTAGGTAGGTAGCTAGAGGAAGGGAGGGAGTCGCTAGTACCTACAAGAAAGCCACTACCTACTGGACGCAGGATAGCTCTCGCTTCTTCAAGGAAGCTCCCCTCGTCGCCCTAAAGGCGGCGGGGGGGAGCTTCCTTGAATTGAAGAAGCACTCGCACTATTCATTTGGTTCCTAGATGTTTAGGGAAAATGCCAGAGAGTGTTCTTTCAATAGCTGTTTAATGCTTTTTAGATATTTGTATGTAAATATATACAGAACTTGAGGGAAGAATTGGGCTCAAGACTCCACCATCTCACAGTCTCACGTAAGAGGTTGTGGAGGGGTGGGCTCCAAAGTTTGACCTCAAAGGATTCGACATGAACTGTTTGCTACGATTAAGGATAAAGTCACATCACATATCTTACAGAGCCCATTTCAACTGGGCTCTCGCTTGATGAAACCAAAAGTTATTGAGTTTGCCGTGACAGTGGCCATCCCTGTTGCAATACAGACTCAGCAAGTCATGTTCTATGGGGTGATGTCCAAGTTACATGACATGAATGAAATCTTTGCAGACGCTCAGCCCACGTGCTTCCAAACCTGCGTGTATCGTGCTTTGTCCACCACTAGTCACTAGGCATACAGTGGACACATATTGACTAGGCCTCAACCAAGGTTTCGTGTTTATCAAAGCCAGTGCACACAAGAACGGCCAAAAGGTTGCTGGTCTACGCATGTTTGAGCTTCATTGTGTTCCTGCTGTAAGCAACGGGTCTTTTTGGGAGATTTGTCCAGGTGGGTCTTTGTGGAAACCATGCCTACAGCGTGCTGGATGTGAGGGAAATCTTCGATCCACGCTTTATGGGCAGGGAGCGCTCTCAGTGTCACAGTTGCAACCAATTTGTTATCTTGGGTTTTCTAACTTTATTGACGCTTGCTATTCAAGAATCTGTAGCCTGGATCATGGGTGGCAATGCTTCGAACATGAATGCATTCATTTGGGGCGATATATATATATATAAGCCACGCTTGAGCAGCTAGATTCGAGAACGGCAAACTCTTGTCCTCATTGGGCGGTTAGTTCCTGAGTCGGGTTAGTCTTTGGAAGCATAGCTGATGCACTGGCCCATGCAGGAGGTGGGCTATGGCGGAGCGCAACAGGCGAGCTGTAATGTTTGGCAGCCAAATATGTTTGGTATGTTGGCATGTTCGCTGTATATAACTTTTCCATAGTATTACATATAACTATAGCGCTGCAACAGTTCTTTAATGTGTTTTATGTGTGTTATAGAGTTTATTGGATATGTATGATGCAGCATGGCATAAACAAGGGGCTGTGAGCTGCTGTGAGCCGCTTGCTCGGATTGTCTATGCTGGGAGGCCAAACAAAGAAGCATCGTTTGATCAATATGGGAAGCAGCCAGATATCAAATGCAATCCCATACTATGGAAACATATACCATGTAGAAGAATTGCTATACATTGAAACGGATCACACCCTTTTGACCAACAATAGACAGCAATTCAGCTCCATTCTTGATGGGCAAACTCCTACACTACCTGACTGAGATGTCCTCCATCTATTTCTATCTCATGTGATGCCTTCTTCCAGACCCGGGTGTGTTTCTTGTTTCCTTTACAACTCCTGCGATTGCAGGAGTGAAAGTGCAGACATAAAATGGTGACTTTCCACAGAAGCTTGCACAATAAACTCTGAACTGAACCAATTCTGCTGAAGCAGATCACCCTGCGGCACTGCGGCAGGATGGCATGGTACGCCTCCTGAGGATCAGGAACCCACATGGAGTGGGTCGTGGCCCTGGCACCGGTTGGAAACCACCCTGACTAGTAACTAGATTTGCGTGACAATATGGTATGCTGCTATATTATATATGAGTGCCTATCAAAACCTGTCTTTGTGTAGCTTAAAGGAGGCTGGACGTCATTTTGAACTTGCTAGTCTTGGTAGTAAGGATAACCTCAAGAACGATAGGGTCGGGAACAAAAAACGATACCTGATGGTGATTAGTTATATACATGATTAGTTCTGATATATAGATGCTTTGAGAAAGCTATATCCTTTGCACTCCTTTTCAAAGTTGCCTTTCTGTTTTTGTTGCCTCAAAACGGCAGGGTTTGAGCAGAATCTTTATTGACCCTGCCTTCCGAGTACTTGGCGGAATCAGCCAGCCAGCAAAGTATCCAGCGGAATCATTGGAATCAGACGGCTGGGCCCCGATCTTCAGGGTCCGAAATTTCCAGCATCGCAAAACGATACCCCAAACGATACCATTCTGATCCATCTTTGAGCATGTTTAGGCCCACAAGACCAGAGGTCCACATGTGGGACTCTGCCAGTCAGTAAAAAGAAGAAGTAGTCACTGTGGGTGCGCAGCTATAGGCCTTCATGTTGGGAGTGCTAATTCCAATAATCAGCGCAAGCCTTCAAAACGATAGGGTCGGGTCAATAATCAACGTAAGTATTACTGTTGTTTGTTTGTTTGTTTGTTTGACCTACTGTTGCATGTTCAGGACCACACCTGCTGGTTCTCGTTGAGAATCAAGTGATTGTGCGATTCTATGATTCTATGATGTTCAATCAACATTGACTTGTTGACTTGCCTCGAAATAAGAAGCCTCCGTATTTTCCAACATCCCTTTTAAGGAATTCATGCTTTGCTCCTGCCATCTTCAGTGTTATTGTTCTAAAGAGCTGGCTCCATCCTAGTAGCGATGGCCTCCAACCTCAGACAAATGTAACACGCCGTCTATATTATGTATATATATATATGTATATATTCATGTCGGTCTATCCAGGGGTCTACAGCAGAGGTGAGTGGAATGGAGAGTGGAGCCCGGAACCGAGCTCGCTTGTTGCACTCTACCCAATGATGTTGTCTCTCATGCCGAATCTCAAAGGGGAAGATGAGGGAGGATGGACTTATAGAAGATGTGAAATGGCTTCAAGGAGCGTCTGTTGATCAATGTTTGCAAGGTGCTGGACTGTAGTGTTGGCTTCACTGGCATCCCAGGTGACAAGTCTGCCGAGTGGACTGAAAGCCTTTCCAGCTGCCTGGCAGCAAGTTGCTTACCATGTCACCATTTCTGCATACGTTTGCAGTAGATTCCTTTGACCCTCTTTTCCAGAACCCACGAGAGCAAAAAGAGCGGCATGAAAAAATTGAGCAACAGTAGGTCGACAGAGTAAGCTCAACATTTGCCCACTGGGGCGGGTGTTCCATTTCACGTTAGGGCTGTTGCAAGTTGGCTGGGTTTTCGCTCAAGCAGCTGGACTTGATGCATCCAAGGTGAATTGGGATGCACTGGTGTCTTGGGCTTGGCCAGACATGAACTCGCCAGCAGATGCGCTCGAGAACTGCATGATCCAGAATCTAATAGTATCTAATAGTCTACATTCGCCACGTTTCCTGCACAAAGTTGGCAGTGCATCAGGTGGACGATGGCACCTTTTGGATGGACTACATGCATTTCCTTATGGCCTTTCAGGCTCGCACCAGGACCATTCTGATTTGTTTCGCTCATTCCTTTTTCACTAGGGATGTTGTGGGCTTACGACATGCCAG
Organism: Durusdinium trenchii; assembly: GCA_963970005.1. Classification (NCBI taxonomy): domain Eukaryota; class Dinophyceae; order Suessiales; family Symbiodiniaceae; genus Durusdinium; species Durusdinium trenchii. The sequence continues at coordinate 97,102 of CAXAMN010008513.1, forward strand.
AATTCACAGCTGGATGGCCGGCGTTATCCCTGTTCTGTCGAAGCACTTGGTGCATGATGGTGCATGAACCCCCCAGGTAGTGGATGTGTGCCCGCTCCCCAGACATGCCAACTGCAATTCCTCGTATTCCCTTGAGGTGCTCTTCAAAGCTGAGTATTGGATAATCAGTGCAGCGCATGATGGTGGTCCAGGAAATTTATGGCTTGTTTGACCAAGTCCGAGGGTGGTTGTGTCGCCATCTAAGTCATTACTGCTATTCCATACTATTGCCACAGACAACCACAACTATGACTGATTCAGCTCCAAACTGACCAGACCCACTGTATCCCACTATGATAGAAAACCTCCATTTGATCGACTATTTTTTTCCTCAAAGATCAAAGCAACCCAAATGCTTGCAAACCTGTTTTCTGTGCAACTGACGCATCCCCCTTGGCTTTCTGAGGCTTGGCACATCGTGGCTGGCATGCTGCCAGCTTCTCCAATGCCTTTTGCGCGAAGAGTTCAGGGAGCCGGATTTGCAAGGCCTGGCGGCCTAGTTCCTAGGGTCAATGTTCGATGAGTCCTAGGGTCAATGGCCCCGTCCATGGTCGGTCAGGCGATGCACTTGTTCCTAGTAACTTCTTGTTACTACTAGTAAGGCACTTGTTACTAGAAGCGATGCACTTGTTACTACTAGCGTGGCACTTGTTCCTAATTCGATTGAATTCTTGTTTCTAGTAGCGATGCCCTTTCCTCCTAGTAGCTTCCTTGCTCCTAGTAGCGATGCCAGGAGCCCCTAGTAGCGTCCTTGCAAGGCCTGGCCTATTCCCGGATTTGTTGGCCTCAAAGATGTCCCAGACTGCACGAATGTTCTTTGCAGCGTTCTTGCGCGCAAAGTCCTGAGTGGTGGATAATGGTGGATTTGTGACCTTTGGGTTGCTGCTGGTCAATGTTCAATGCACTTGCAATGGTTTCTGCATAATTGTGATGCACTTGCTGAGACTGTTTGTGCATGGACGCAGCGGCGCATCATTGATGGTGTTTTTTTTGGTTTTGCATCACCAGCCTGCAAAGTTCTCTTCAACGCGATGGAGGGATGCGCTTCCAGCTTTGCTTTGGATTGGGTGGTCCGATCCTTTCTGATGCCATTCAGCCAGGGATCGGTTGCAGCTATCAACCTGCATTCACATCCTTTTGCTTTGCCTGCCACGAGGATTGACAGAATGTCATGCACATGTATATGCATACCTCACTGCATAAATTAAGAGCAAAGCGCTGGTCAATGCGGGGTTTGGAGAGATGGTCAAAATTCTAAAGACAAACATTCTGCTCCATGAGTTGAAAAGTGGTGATCCAGAGGTGATGGATCAAAAGTCTGAACCATGCCGTGAAAAGAGGGAACTGCAAGATCAAAAAAAGGTCCAAGTCAAAAGTTGGTTCCATGGATATGAGGATATCCAAGACGGGTCTCACCTCCCGAAAAGAAGTTGACAGAAAGGATCTTCAGCCTCAACACAATACTTGAAAGATGTACGTGTCTTGTCTGTAATTTCAAAGGTAAACCTGTAATCCTCCATGAATATGTTTTGTTGGATACAAATACTGTAGGGGCGATTGTCTATATGATTCTGTATGTTACAGCCTACAGTGAGTTTGCAATACCTCCGACACTATATGATAATATTTTGATGCATGGGGTTAGGGTTCTGAATTGGTTCAACAGAAACTAAATAATCCAAAAGTAGTAGGAGAAAAGAGAAGCGATAACACCACAACTGACAGACAAACACACACACACACGCACAACTATCATTAAGTTTCTCTAAACATCTAAATGAATAGAGCGGCGGGGGAGCTTCCTGGAAGAAGTGTGAGCTATCCTGCGTCCAGCTCCTAGTAGCTTACTTGTAGGTACTAGCTACCTAGCTCTTGGCTACTGCCTAGCTCACCTCTACTAGCGGCCTACCGCCCGGTCAAAAAGAACTCTTCTCCCTGTGGTGTCCCATTGGGTTCTTCCTGTGCCTTTGTCTTTCTTTCCTCAATGCGTCCTCTCCGGCGGTCCCAGAGACTCGCCTTGGATTCCAAAAATGTCACCGGCGCAAACGGAAAGATGTTATTGATTTTTCAGGTACTTTTAGGAAAGTTCCTGGGTCTCAGAAAAAGGTCTCACGTACTCTTAAGAAGGGTCTTTTTGTGTTCGTATATTTTTTTGCTTTTCTTTGCGCCAGTGTCGACCGTTCTGTTTCAGACATGCCTTTTTGGTTGAACATTCAAACGGATGGTTGACTGCAGTGAAGTCGCGGACATACATGACGATTGCGCACAAGGTCCTGGTTTCGCTCTAGGAATACAGCTAGATACTGCAACCAATCCCAAAAACCATAACGGTGTTTTCTGCATGTCAACACCTCAAAGTTAAGACTGCAAGGCGTTGCCTTTTGCCTGCCTTTGCGCCTCTCCCGCTTTGCAGAACATGTACGAACTGCGCTGCGACCGGCCGACGACCCTCTACGCAATGGCTTTACAGCCAACCAAAAGAGGCAAGGAATTTTGGTGGGATTCCGTGGTTGAGTAGCACATTCATGATACTCCACCTGAAGTAGGGAACCTCACAGGCATTATTTGTTCCAAAGGTAGTACAATGTTCGGCTTTTGTTTGTGTGTCTTGGTGATTGCATTGCGTTCCTGCAATTGTTCATTGGGGTCGTTAGAACGTGGGAATCCTCAGAGCTTGTATCATTGAACCATTGGATACCATTGGTAAATGTCGTTGAAATGAAAAGACGCGACCCTTGGAATGCCCGTGCAACTCGATGTCGAGCATGGGGTAGTTGATGTCAAGAAGTTTCTTGTTTAATTGTTTGATTCCTTTGGCTGACATGTGGAGGTGCTTGGTGCCGGGATGACCGGAAGAAGAGCTACAAACCAGGAGACTGGCAGGGATGCGTTCCACCTCCATGAGCCGCTCTACCATCCATCACCATGTCCACTTAAGGCTTTTCTTTAGATTCTTTAGCTTCACCTTTGGAATATGGGCACCTTGGGAACCCCAAACAAACTCTTTGCAGGCCCGCTTCATGTACCAAAAATGCTGCTTCTGCATGTGATGAACAATGACTACAACTACAAAACCAGGCAGGTCAGTATTTCATAGTATGTCTCGACTTCTTGGCAGTCAAGTCTGCCTTCGAACAGTGCCAGCATGGGAAGCATGCAAATGGCTGCGAATATGATGAAGCCTAAAGAATATGTTTATGTCTGGAAAAACTGCTCAGAGCAGCCCCTGTATATAGAGCCTATGAGTCAGTTTGAGTGCGTAGTCACTATCAGTCCAGATATTTGCACGCTTACTCAAGGCAATAACATGTATGATGTCGCAGAGCTTGGCTTGGCTTGTTGTTGCATTGCATCCCCACAATCTTGCCTGAACGTGATTGAAAATCAGCAATGTAGATATTGATTTCTTTGTAACTTCTTCCCACCACCTTCCCCTGGCAACAATTGGGGGATGAGGATCAGTGGAATTCTCCAAAGCGATGGAGGGAGTTTGGTCCAGAAAGTGCTAAAGACGCTAAAGGGATCTAAAGCAAGAAACATGAACTCCATTCGCTTCCAGTTTTCTTTTGAATTACCCAGGTGTGACAGAAAAGACAGAATAACAACTTCACGTGTCGCATAATTCATTGTTTCAGGATGAATGATCCACGGGGTTTTACACGGTCATTTAGCAAAAAAATATCTCAAACTCTCAGGACTGAAGGAGCCGCTCAGCAAGCATAGGAACTTCTGTGGTGAAGACCAGTGATGAAGAATCAGCAAGATGGGCCGGGCGCTAGAGATAAATTGCTTATATAAACCTTTGCCGGAGTCACAAACAATTTCAGTCTTCGAATTATTTTGCAAGCACATGTTTTTCTAGTCCGATTTTCAATTCAACATCCACGATGCTCTCATCATTTGCTTTTTGTCTCCTCTCATCACATCTCGCACTAACAATCTCCTGGCCTCAAACTGTCCGTCCATTTTGAACTGTTGAACTCTTTGTAAAGGATGCGAACTATCCCGGTACTACCCGTGGTCTAGCGTCCTTGTTCCTAGTAGTTTCTTGCTCCTAGTAGTACGGCCAGGAGCCCCTACTAGCGTCCTTGCTCCTAGTAGCGATGCCCTTTGTTCCTAGTAGCGTCCTCCTTATTTTGTGTGCCATCAATTTCGATTGTTAACCTAAGTTGTCTCCTGACAGCTCCCCGATCGCGCCCAGCTCAGCAGGAACCGTGTAGCCAGCTTTTGTTCACCCTTCTCCTGTCACATTTGGAGATTCTTGGTATACACGTTTATCCAGCTGGTTCGAGGCTTGGGTTTCGGCTATAGTTGTGAATGTGTTCACGGTATCGAATCACGGGCCTCACGGGCCTGCCGCCGTGTGTTCAGGAGATATCAGCTTGCTGCTGATGCGTCTCAGTGGGGAGGCTGAGCTTTTGCGTTGGGTTTATATAATATATGTTCAGCTAGAGATGTTCAGAGATGTTCAGAGTCTTTTAAAGGACACATACTATATGTCCTTTGTGGTTTGTGGTTTGTAAGATGGGTGGATCAGCAATGTTCACGACCATGATGGTGACAATTCGATGCTTTCTCTGAGCTTCTTTGTAACGAGGATTGCTCAATGGACGAACCGACATGCATCCCCGCGTGTTCATCAGGTGGCTCCTCTTATGCTTGGTTGTCTTCGTTTCAAGCCCACAGGTGATCACAGGTGTTGTGGGTTGCCCCGGGTTGACTGTGGCATCCAAGCCCCTGCCTCGCAGCTTTTTTGCGGCTCAATTCTCAGTTGGACCACTTGGGTCAGATGCTTCGGCTTCTTGGCTTTTTGTGCCCAGCCATCATTTGCAGCAGCCGAGTGGAGCATTTTTAGTGTGTTTGTTGTTTGTTAGACCGGTTGTGCAGGTGACTCTGCTAGTTGTGCTCGCAGCTGTTGGCTCCACGAAAAGACTTATTTTCACAGCTCAATTGATTTTTTCCATCAAGCCTAGCTGGCTTCGCTGGCCTTGAGGTTCTTCATCTCCTTGATACTGTACTGGACGAGGCTTCGGATGTCCTAGCAAAGGGCCAGGTTTGCACAAGCCCGTACTGTAGAATTGACCCAGAAACCCAATTGCAGTGATGCCATCGCTAAAGGTCACAAGGGAATGGATAGCTGAGCAGGACTATCAATGCAAAGAACACAGCAAATCGAAGAGCGTGAGCTTTCTCAAATTCTGGGATTGGACAGGTTATACTGTTATATTTTTTAGATATTTGTTTTCCTCGATCTAAAGGGAGTGCGTGTGTGGCACTTGTTTTTTGCATCGTGAAATTTGATCTACGGACCATTGGTTTTGGAACGAGCCTTTTGAAAATAGTGGAGCAGGAAAGCAGAGCAAAGGAAAGGGCGGGAAACGTGAACAGACAATCAAAGGCATATTTTGTATTGACAAAGACCATGCAAATGCCGTGCCTGTCGTGAGCACACTTTACATTGGTCAAGAGATACCATGCCGCTTGGTGTCATGAGTCATAATTGATATAGTGTGTTATATATATATACCCATATATATATATATTAAGGTTTTAATTCTGTTTAATGGGGCACTAGTTTGATGTTGTTCATTGTGTTTGTCAATTCAGAATTCAAGACTGCATTCTTCAATCATCCAATCCGATTTGACTCTAACACGCGTTCCACCATCTTCTTGATCTACACCGATGTGGGTCTTTCACGCTCAGTATATTCTCTCGGGTCGGACGGGTCGGACTGTTATGCCGAACCTTGGGTTGTGACTCCACAAGGGTTGTCAGCGACCGGCTCTCGCAGGAGCGAAGCCTCGCCCGCCTGCACGTCTTGTGCGAAGCAAGAACATGTTCTTCTTCAGCACGGAATCTTGGGAGTTGCTGGAGGTTGCTTCACTGTTTTGTGCAACAGTTTTGTGTTGAAGTACCATTCCTGGCTGGTTTGGTCCGATTGAACCTGGAAAACAAGGTCGCTTCACTTCTTGACATGTTTTTAAAGAAAAGTGTTTGCAGTTGAAGAGCTTCCAGGTTAGAAGATCACAAAATGAACGTAAGGGGACCTCTTTGTGATCACTGGATGTCAGTGGGTCATTATTGGGTCAGAGTTTCCTTTGGAGGCAGTCAGACATGCAGCCACACCTACAACGGTTTTTAGCCAAGTATTAGGTTTTGGAAACAAAGCCCTCTGACATGTGTAGACTCAACTCGCATGTGCCCAGGGAAGGGATCACTGAATCGGAAGATATCTTTTGGCCACAAGGAGGCCTCAGGGCAAAAGGTCGTTTTTGAAGGTTCTGCCAGGTCGAGAGGATTGAAGTTGAAAGCCGTGCTGATCCTGACAGATGCATTGACTCACTCTGTGGGAATCCATGCAAGCAGCTGCTGCATTCAGCTTGTTTCAGCATTCTTCAAGAATTGGATGTGCCAACCACTGCTGATGACGTCTCAACAGTTTCCAACATGTGACCTCCCTAGAATTCACACAATCATGTTGGGGCTCCAAGCCATGCAAGCCATGGGTTCCCTTCACATACTGGTCGATTTTCAATCAGACAGGACAAGATAGGGGCCAGATCCTGCTTTGCTGCCCTCCCTCAAACGTCTCCTATTACCACAGACGGATTCCACCTGGGCAGTCAATGGTGCCGATCATCAACTACGAGGGTTTGCCGGACACCATTTTCTTCGATGCAGTGCTCCGAGACTTCAAGGCCGACCATCCAGACTTCCAGCGTCTTGGAGAGTCCGGAGAGGGCGGCGAAGTAACTTCATGTTACTAGTAGCGATGGCCTCCACCTAGTAGCGTCCGTGTTACTGAGCTGATTTCATTTTATAGAATCTTGGGGTCGATATCACAAATGTTCATCATGAAAGGAGTTTGGGTTTGACGATGGGTAGAACACAAAGGTGTTGTCATAATGCATTAGCGATTGGGAGATGTCAATTTCTTGGGCACTGTATTTGAAGACACTTGGGTTCTTCTTGTTCGATGAACAACTCTCCACAATGGGGTCAAAGGGTCGCTGTCAAAAAGTACACCCAAGAAACACCGCAGTGGTTCCAATATTGTATATTCCATTATTGCATCCACTTATATAGTGGACCTTTTGTCAGTCACGTCAAGATTTTTTTGGGGGTGATGGGCATCTTACACTATAGATACTATAGCTTCTTGTTCATAGTAGCTACTTGCTCCTAGTAGTACGGCCAGGACACCCCAGTAGCATCCTTGCTCCTAGTAGCGATGCCCTTTGCTCCTAGTAGTAGTTACTATACAGCACCTCATCGTCACCGAGGTCGATGGACGGACACCAAGAGGCCGAAGCGTAGGTAATTGTGACAGCGGAGCATAGTCTATGCTTTGGGCTTCAACAGGTGTTCAGTCCACGATGTGGCTCAGTCTTGTGATGGATGTAAGGATGGTTAAGGCATTTAAGGCATGCGATCCAATGAACATTTCCACTGGCGCAGGGCTTGGTGGAATCGATCCTCGGTAGCGACAAGAAGCCAGTCTTCAAGGGGGGGACCTCAGCTGCTTGGTTAAGGGAATGACGCCATCCTTCGAACGTGTTCAATCAATCAAATAAACAATTGATCAATGCCATCCGCCATCCTTCGAACCTTCTCAATCAATCAATCAAACAAGTGATCAATGCCCAACACTGATGTGATTTTCTTATGCAAAGGGCAAGCATTGAGCTTGTAAAAGCAAAAGCCAGACCTGAATACACCACCATGGCATGTTTGCTCGAAAACGCAAAGTCCAGTCAGTCAACCTCGGTTTGGGTCGATGCTCAATCGAATCCATGGAAGTGTCGAAATGCGATTCCTGCAAGTGGTTGAAAACGCAGCTAGTACTGTAACATGTTTGTGTAGTTTTGTGGAATTGGTAGTGGAAGGTGGAATGAGTGTTCAGTTGCAGTGCGAGACCCATGTGCAAACACTTAGTCAATGGGTGACTCCATAAGCTGTGAACGTGTCTTCTAGCCGAAAAGATCATCGCAAAAGCTCAACATGTGGAAGTGCCAGCGACAGCTTTGCGGGTAGTTCGCAAAACGGAATCTAGCAGAAAGAACTGGTTGAAGCATCAATCCGACGTGTAGGCCCAATGCTCGTACAAACGCAATCAGCAAGTATGAAACAGAAATCGATCAAGGTTCAGCATGGCTTAGGTGAGAGAACACCTGTATGTTTCAAAGGGGTGCACTGTTTTTATTTACTTGTCATTTGTGAATCGAAGGGATTTCACAGGAGCTCAGGCCACAGGCCATTTCAATGGCAATTGTTGAGTCGATTCAAAGGAGCTTACACACGGTGAGAGACGCTACTAGTAGCGATGCACTTGTTCCTAATAGCTTCTTGTTACTACTAGTAAGGCACTTGTTACTACTAGCGTGGCACTTGTTCACTTGTTCCTAATAGCTTACTTTAACTCGAGGGGCAGCTTGGTGCCAAAGCCCCATTTGCTGACCTGTGGGCTTGCCTAGGTTGTCGAACAAATCAAACTTTGATCAGTGGTTCAACGACGTCCCTGGCGTGAACCGGAGAGTGAACTTCAAGATGGACCTGCAAAAGACTGAGACAGGCGCATGATCCAGTGTCAAGCATTAAAGCCTTTTGGGCCTTTTGGTCACGAAGAGTGATAGATGTCGAAAGTCCCTCGAGCATTTGGGCTCGCTTCTGAGGATAGCGCGGGGTTAAGAGATGATGTTGTTAGTGGTACCAGTACAATGTAATGTATTCTCACTTGAGCATTTGGCTTTTTCCAAGCATTGTCATCTCCCTTGCTAAGACATCCTTGTTGGTAGCCTTCCCAAGCGCTTTGGGCATGAGAGTTTGGGAGGTCTGTTGACCACAAGAACTTTGTTTCAGAGCTTTTCGGGAAATAAAGCGGTGCATTTTTGAGAGGCACCTATGTGCATGACAATGCAACCTTTTTTCCTGTGGATGGCAAGGGCTGGAAGGACAGCACATAGCACAGTTTAAGGCATTTACATTTAGAAGCCGCTTGCTGCATTAGGTAATATTAAAGGTATGAAAGCTGCAGATTTTGTCCAATCAAGCATAACATTTTGAGATATTCTGAGTTCTGTTCAGTAGAGGTGAGAACATGGGCATGTTCAGTGGTTTCTCCTGTACTGACAGGCATTTGTCCATGTTTTACTTCAGGAGAAACAAGCAAATGCATCCCACCATGTGCTTAGTGTGAGGCTCGGATGTCCTACAGTCATTATATACTGGTAGTGTGATTGCAAGTGACTCCAGGATACAGCTGTGGCACTGGACGGCCTTGAGCACAACTTCTACTTCACATTGGAGCTACACACAACCTTTGTCTACAAGAGCGTGAAACTTACCTTGAGAACACAAGCAGTTATTGCGAGAAGTGTAAGGATCACAGTCAGGATTCTTGTGCCCAACCCAAACTTTTGGTTTCGTGGAACATGATCCATCCAGGTGGTGATGAGTTCACCTTTAGGGGCGATGACGATGTTTGGGTCTTCATGACACTCGGCGTTATGAGTTTGATTTGCATTTCAACCGGGAAGACGGAAGGGCTCATTTACGTTGTCATACAGTACATGATGTAAACTCATTGAATACCAAGGTAACGAGGTAAATGTATCTACTGTATATATAATGATATTAGTTAAATAAATATGTGTAGAACATACAGTTCGTTGCAAGCTGGCGGAACGAAGAGATCCGTGAAAACTGGCCAGGAATGACCAGCTTGTGATTGACTTGGGCGGTGTGCACAATCCAATGGACTCTCGGATCCAAAAGAGCTGTTGAAGGAGACCATGACGCGAGTCGTCACGTCAGGAGAAGACCTTCCAGGTGGACAGTCTGAACATTCCTCAGGCTGGACCTAAAAGCCAGTTTGGTCGTGCTACATGACTAGAATACAAACTGGGACATTTCCGAGTGTTAGGCAGTTCGTCCGCGAACGCTGCAACACATACAATTTAGAGCCATTGATTTCTATATATATAGGTATATAGACAAACAGCTTGGATAAACTAAACGGATAGACAGATGGTGGACTGAGATTATGACTTGAGGTGGATCATGCACCAATGGTCCAAGAGTCAAAAACTAGACGGTTGATGACAGTTGCTGCATATAAATGAGTCAACATCTTCATTAGCAAGTCTCAAGTCTCATGTTTAGGCTCCGAGCCAGTTCACGATTGGCTGTACGCCTTGGTGCGTGCCACAATCATTCTATACTGACTATACACGGAAGGAATCCCATCATGTGCACCTGCTTCTTGTTCTTAGTAGTAAGAATGCTCCCTAGTAGCTTCCAAAACTCTAATTATTGTCGTTCTGCACCATTTGTCCATCGGCTGAGTTCCCCGCAGGGTAGCGCCGTGGAGCTGAGCTTTTTCTTTGCTGAGCGAAGGTGCTGTGGCTCTGAGTTCCGCCTGGAGACCAGCATCACCCCGGTGAAAGCAGCTTGTTGTGAAGGATTTGTTTTCAAAAGAGATGGTGAAAGATGAACACTTGAAAAACCAATATGCATGATGGGCATATAGGAATCATATCAGCTGAGGGTTCTTGCACCATTTGGGGCGATCCACACATCAGCCCCTTCGACAGTGGCCTTTTTTGGTGCAGAGCCCGGTCCACCGGTGTCCATCTTGACGAGCGGCGACTATTGGCTAGTGAAGAACCAGGACTTTAAACGATGTAATCTCACATGGCCCTTTAAAGCGCCATGGGCCATTGGTTTGCTGCCAGACCTGAGGTTGAAATGTTCAGTTCTGGTGATTCTGGTGGACAAAGAAAACATGCTGTGCCTGACTTCTTGCCAGCAAAAGATGGAAGCTGCGAGGACATTCAAATTCAGGGTCGATATGGTACCACCATCTACACAGTGGCGGGTCAGCCACTGGGCGTTGAGTCTGGTGATAATACACAATGCATTGACAGTGAGGAAACCTACTGCAACTAGTTTGTGTCAATGGCAACGGATTTTGTCTATCAGCAGCAATTTTTAAAGATTTTTGAGTCGAGGTTTCAAGCCTCCATGCACGAATCGCAAACCCCAGACAGAGGTCAGCGTTGCTTGAGCTCGCAATTAGCGGATCCTTCATCAACAACTCGACCTTCATTGTTCGGCCTACGAAAGACAAGATGACCTGGGACAATGAGCACATCCTGCCATCGATCCCCTCTGAATTTGCCAAGCCTTTCTGCAGGCTCAAGTACTTGGATGGTGACTTGCGCCAAATCACAAGGTTGTGAAGAGCCATAATATGTGTTTGTGAGATTTTGTGAGTGGCGCTCACAAGTAGGATTGAAATCCTCCACACTTTGCTCAAGTTCGCGGACTACCTATTTTTGCTACTCGCTACTTGAGTAGTTACTACACTGTGTAGCAGCTACAACCTGTTTTATCCTATTTCCGCGCAAAACTGCAGTGCTTGTTGGGCTGCTTGGTTTTCAGATGGAGAAATGATGAGAAATGGACTTCCGTACCCAGATTCAATCTCGGCTCGTTTGACAAGCAAGAAATGCCTTAATTTCTACGTCATTTCCAAGAACTCTCGTCTTCTACAGAGAGTCGTCGTTCTTGTTGTGTCCTTTTGCATGTTGTTTCCTTTCATTGAACCTTTCGTTCCTTTCCTTTCTTGTCTACCCCCTTACTAGGTCCTGCTTCCCCGAAAGACTTCCACTCGACGACCCTTCTCCACGCCTCAGGTGAGCAGCACATTGATGATGTCCTTTCGGGCAATCCTGTGAAGTTGGTCAAGGCCTTCTTCGTTCGTAGCTTGGCGAGAAGTTTAGCGTGTCTAGGAAAAGCCTAGACTCTGGAGATGGGCAATATGACTCTGGAGATAATAGAGAGAATGTTTAAGAGAAAAACCAAGAGCGCTGCTTTCCAGTAGAGAAAACTCTGCGACACTGTGACGCTTTCTGGAGCCATGAATCATGATGCACCATTACGGACTGCACAATCTCACTGTTTGCGAACTCCAGTAAAGATCACTGAAGAAAAGTGGATCTCATTCAAGCCGCATTCGAGTGTGTAATCAATCACCTGCTTGGTGCAAGGCAACGTTCAACTGACTATCAACCGTTGGCCAGAGCACATTGATGCCATCATCACAATGCCTCAACAACTCAATGGACAGGCCACGGGTTTCATTATGTTGGATGGAAACTATCAACATCAGCCTCGGAATAGGTGACCACTGTCCGAAAAGAATTGCGGGCACATGTTGCGAGGATACTATTTTGATGGTACGTAGCCTACATTAGCTTGTGTAGCTTAGCACATAGGATCCCTTTGAAGTGTGTTTGAGAATGTTTGAGAGGTTTGACTGTATGTTTACATCATGTTCGTGTGTGTGTGTGTTCTGACTTGTTTCTTTGTTATATTGCCGCCGGAAGTATATAGAGAAGCGATAAGTCCGATAAGTTATAATATATATATATGTTGTGTTTTGCACTGCAGGATGGCCATTGTGGCAACTTCAATTTCGATCCTTCGGATGATTCCAAGGACGGGAAGCTTCGGGAGGATTTGGACAGGAAGACAGACCAGGTAATCATGCCAACGAACAAATCAGTCCGGGTAAGCTTGAAAAGGGGATGATAAGTACAGTACGCCATCAGCTCGGCATGGGTATTGGACCATTGGACTTAGTATTCGTCGTAGTTAGAGGAAGAATTATAAATAGCCGGACACAAGCAACAGACAGAGCTCAAATCCAAAATCCGCTAAAGACCAAGGGGTCCCAGCTTGTTGGTTCCCCATTGAACAATCATTGGCATCGTTAGGAGGCAGCCTTTTGCTCTGTGATGTTGGATCTTGATCGATGGAGTAGAACAGAATAGAAGATGGTGTTATTCCAAAGATTCAAGTTTTGTCCCGCCAGATATATAATTCTGCAAAGTATATCCTGTCCAAATATTCTTGCTTTGAAGTTTCTGGGGTGTCTTCCAGTCCATTTAAGCGTTGTTCAATCTCATCGGATATCGAATCCTGTTCAAAGGTTGCCACTTATTTTGTCATTTTTGTTCAATCGACCTTGTCGAAACATGCACCTTTGACATCTTCTGCGGCTGTAGCTTGCCACCAGCCCACAACTCATTGATGAGGATAGTCCTGGGGACCACAAAAAGGAATCCCTCGTGCTGAAGGACTTTCCACTAGTTAGTACATTGTTAGTACGCAAATCATTCAGAAATGTTTAGATTGGATCTACGTAAAGACTCACCTCGCAAGTGTTTGCCAGCGCGAGTGTACCCCTGCAAGTGTGAGCACTGAGGAGAAGATTTTGGAGCGGATGGGCACTGTAGTCTCCCCCTCGGAGAGCCTTTTTCCAGATGGCAACTTGGCCTGAAGCATCCTGAATTTGTTGATGTCATTCCATGCAATTCCTGGGCTTACCAAGGGGTGACCAAGCTGGCGTTGTCCATTTGAAATTAACTAGCAACCAGCTACTTGTCCGACCAAAAAGGAAAGGGTTACCAAAAGAGCAGTGTGCCCTGGTGTTTAAGTCTAAGTCGTAGCTACAGCCTTCTTGCGACAGCAGGCTACTGTGTTGAATATGACTCTCACCAATTGCAGCTGCAGGCTTTCAGTAAATGGTGTTGCAACTGTTTTGCACCACAACTTCAACGTGATGAGGTGCCCAGATGCAGGCACATGCTTTTGCTGAGAGGACCCTAGCCGATTGCCAGCCGCAGGCACGCACTCTGGGTTTCTCAGCCATTGAACAACACATGATTTGTCACCAGCTAACAAGTAGTTGACTGACAAGGGAAACCAGTTTTGTTCTGTTTGAGAGGCGAAAGGCAATATGATTCTAGATATGTTGCTGAAACAGTCAAACTTCCAAGTTCTCCGTTAAATCTGGAGGTGCAGCAGAAGGCGAGGAAGGCCTGCGAAGCCATGATCCATGCTGAGGGAAGCGACCTTGGCACCAGAGCGGCAGCTTTAAGCTTTGCATAGATGGATAAAGAAGATCTATCCAAACAATCCCTTCGCCCATGTTCACCCTAGTGGAAAGAGCGATCCTTAAGCACTACAAGGTGAACAACCTCCGGCGCAAAGGAAATTCCGTCTACACGTTGCACTCCAAAGTTATATATATATATATAAAATACAAATGGGAAAGAGATGAAAGAGATGCATTTGAGGGGGTTGGGGTTAGGCAAATTGGATTGTCCTATTCAAGGTGCGGTTCATGACAGGCTCCGCATGGTGCCCCGTCTTTGTTCATTGGCAGACTTGAAATCCCGATGTGATGCTCATTCGACGAGTATGTGGTTACTAGTACGTAGCTTCTTGTTACCAGTAGTCTGTAGTACCCGTGTTACTAGTGGCTTCTTGTATGTGAGAAGAAGTCAAACAAGATTTCACAAACTAGCAGGGCATCCCATGGCGCTCGGGTCAGCATGTTACTCGTTCGTGCTTGGTAACCTAGACTCCGGATCGGATCGCAAGGTCCGGTTTGTCCCAAGGGGACCCAAAAGTCCGCCTAAGAGGCCGAGAAGCCAAGACGAGAAGAGTTTGGTGAAGGATTCTGTTCAGTGTGGGTACTACTAGGTGTTCAGGATCAGACATGTCGGTCTATAAAGAAAGAGCCTTTGAGTGCCTTTGATTTCCTCGTCCTTCTTGAGACCTTAAGGCCCGGCCAACATGGAGACCTGCATGTTCGACTATTGCTTTGCGGGGAAGGATTTTGCTGCTGAAGATGCCATTGTGATCCACGAGAGTGAGGAAGAGGCTGCACAGTGAGCCAATGACGGAATTCGAGATGCCTCGGTTTTGACACGGCTGCCAAATTGTGGCAGCAGATTTGATTCTACAGCCGTGGAATTCAAGCAAGCTTTTGTAGCCGGCGTCACTGCTTGCAACCTGACCCAAGCTGTGTAAAGACCGGCATGCACAATTCACGTGGGCAGCTGCCTCTTCTCAAAGGCAAAATAATAAGAAGAGGCGATACTCACGGTGAAACTGTCGATTAGACTCGCGCTGCCAATGGGCTGTATGCCTGATGCTTGACTGGGTTTGTGGGCGCTTGACGCTCCTGCGAGGTGCACTTACCACAACGGTGAAGTGCCTTGCGCCATATTGACTGAAGGTCAAAGAGACGCCAGCGAAGTAGTTTTTTACCATATCGACTGTGGTCTTTTCATGTCATTTTCTTTTCATTTGTATTTGTATGTATTTGTAAACCATCCATCGTTCTTTAATCAAGTGGTAGGACCATCCATTGTTTGATACCGAGATCTGCACCCACCGAGGTCAGGCCGGCGAATTCGAGCAGGCAGAGATTCAATCTGGAGGAGCAGTAACTGGTGGTTGTTGGCTCAAGGAGCAGTTTGGATGATTGTGATCCAACCGCTGAGTTTACCAATACACCCATAATAAACAGCTGAGTAGACCATGCTTTGGTTGTTGGGATCCATTGTGTTGGCAGTTTTGGAGGAAGGATGCGGCAGGGAACTTTGACAGGGTTGCACCTGCATTCGCAATCACTTCACATTCGCATTCGTTTTTCGGTCACCGCTGCCCCCACCGCTCGCCCAGCAGAGCCGCTCCACTGCTCCACGTCGCGACCGTTGGATGCGAAGTCGCTGAAAGGTCATTGGTGGCAATTTCTTCTGCGCAGACATCATGGCCCGGCGCTGCATTGAGGCCACCCGAAATCTGAGGAATGTCGGACCATGGAGCTGAGAGCTTCCAGATCAATTGTCCTGGTAGCATTGATAGCTGGAGTTTGATCGTTTGGTTTTTTAGTTCTGGTCTTGTCGACCCCTGGCATGACCTGTAGCATTGGAGAGACTGCGGATAGAGAGCCCATATGTATAAGCCCATCAAGCCATGCAAGACTCGACTGAGCATGACAGAGTTCTCCCGTCACTCTGTCATGCTCGCCAGGCCAAGCTGGAGGACCCCAGCAAGCGATATTTGCCGCTCGGGATGAAGGTCCCACAGGATTCTGATTGATATTGCATGGATAAGGATTGGGTCTTTGGATTTCAATGGAAGCAAGATGAAAGAAGGGCTTTTGGCACCAAACAGGAAGCTAGATCTTGATGCCAGACGAAAGTGTACAAAATCATAAGGACCTAGTTTTGGTTCTGAAAAGATGGGGAAAGGCTCTGCTGAGCGCTTCAAGGGGATGTAGGGACTTGAGGATTTCCTCGTGACTTGAGGTTGGTGGCCTTCTCCTTGGGTGCGGGTCCTGTAGCTCATGGTGGAGAGGCACGGCTGAACGAGTCTCGGTGCCAAAGAGGGGGTATATAGAGGTTGACAGAGGCGCAGGATTATGCTGGTTCATGCTGGACACATGGTGGCAATCCTTGGTGTGTGTGTGTTGATACTTCTTTCTAAATCGATCGAACCTTCCAGCATCTTCATGCTAGAATGCTAGAGTTCCCAACATCACCGAGATCGGCATGGCGAGGTGTTGTTCGTTGTGTTGCACTGGGAATCCACTCAGCATGTTTTCGCATTGACAGAACAAGTTGTGCCGAGAAACGAGATAAAACGACGGAATCACTATAACGCCTAGGGTCTGCTGTGGAGTCTCGTGGCCGGTGGCTGCCAGGTCCGTGGCAGCGCTCCCTTCAAGATGCGGCTCTTTTCATCTCAGCCCCTAGGAGCTTGGGATGAACATGGACAATTGCTGTAAGTGTACTCTATGTATTTGTTATGGTGCTTTTGGAAGAATGCTGCATAAAACACATCAAATTCAGAGAAGGGTTTGTCCGGGGAAGATCAACAAACCATGTTCACTTTAAATGCTTGAGAATGTATGCTTGATCAGTGATCAGCAAGTTTTCGGGGAGAAAAGCTACAAGCACCGTCAGCAGGTGCTGGAACCATTTCTGTCACTACCTTGCAAGTTTTGGTGCAACTTCCATGCTTCCATGCTTATCGATTCTGAGAGCACACGCCCAACATTGCCCATGTTATATACATGTTGCATTTCTGGCTTAACTCTTGACTCATGACCAAGCCCTCAGTGCTGTACCTGTAATACCATTCATTTGGGCAGTATCACCGGAGAATTGTGGGAAGATGGGGCTTTGTTTGCTCCGGTATGTTTGGAGGAGTTCGAGCAGTGGAGTCCGACCGGCACCCCCAGCTGGCAGCCAGCGCATTGCCACCCGGCTGAAATACACTCAGCGGAGAAAAGTGCTGTGGAGAACGTGATAATACATCTCCAACGCTAGGTTGCTGGATAAAATCCTGCTCCAGAGGAAGACCCCGAGAGCCTTGCCATTAAAAAGCCAATCTCACACAGGATGAAAGTGAATGGCCAAAATCCTGCATCAGAAATTTGCACCCCATGGCTGGCAACTTTGCATTTAGGCACTTAGTATCGAAAAACAACAGTCCGGTATTTAGTAGCGATGGCCTCCAACCTACTAGGAATGGCTTCCATTCTATAATAGCAAACTATATTAAAATATTTTAAATTATTAGAGCTTTCTTCCTTTTCTTTGTCTTTGTTTCTAACAGCGATGGCCTCCACCCTAATAGCAATGGCCTCCAACCTAAGAGTACTTAACCCTTACAAGATTCATTCCACATGAATAATGCGAGCGCGTTCTTGCGTCCTAGCTAGTAGCTACTTATTGCCAGTAGCTTCCCTTACCTCCTTTGCTTACTTATAGCTATATACTTCTTAGGTACCTAGCGGCCTACCACCCTCTTAACAAAAAACATGCAATTACTGGTCCCCAGACCTGCTGAATTGGCAACAACAGGGTTTGAGTTGGTGACAGTAATTTTTGGTTGGAGTGGTTGAGCACGGGGACCAAGGGACCAGGGGTCGAGAAACAGGGAGACACCTGACACCGTTGATACCTTTCTTCACCATTGGGGTTAGCCTCGCTGGTGGTTTGCTGTAGCTTGTCATGATTGGACCATAGGGATGGCATCACATGCCGCTTAGGGCAATCCTTTTCTGCATTCTTCGCAGCCTGCAAGGACTGGATTTCATACTGCGAGCAGCACTTAGAGTCAAAGTACTTGGCTGCCAGTGCAAGACCTTGTTCAAGACATGACATGCATGGCTCACTGCTGCGTGGGATCCTTCACACTCATAATTGCTCACCCAGACAAAGATTAATCGGAAATTACCAAGACTAGGACTGGGGAAGACCGGCGAAGACCCCTCTCATGGCATTGCCAAGGCCCTTGACCTTGAATGCCGCCCCAGGGCGCCGCTTCCGTCGGCCACTGGTCTGGGCTGGTTCTTCGTGTCATGCTTGTTTGGCTACGGGTCTTCCTGTCTCTCTCGGTCTCTGTAGGCACAAACAGCGACAGCTTGAGGCTTGAGGTGTCCAGAGTGTGGAAGACCGATAGGCCGGTAGATGGGGCAAGAACTGCAGCGACAAAATTGGAACCCGGTAAGAAAGGAGCCCTTAGTAGCGTCCTTGCTCCAAGTAGCGATGCCCTTTGCTCCTAGTAGCGTCCTTGTTCCTAGTAGTAAGGCCAGGAGCCCCTAGTAGCGTCCAATCGCTCCTAGTTCTGTCACCAGCTATGGGGAACGGAAGATGGGTTAAAGATGGTTGGAGTAGTGCTAGATGAGACGCTCGAAGCGGTGAAATGTGGGTGCAGCTGCATTTTGGGAGGACGCGCTCCGACTGACGACCTAAGGCTGTTGCGCAGACCTGGCAGTAACCTTTGCCTCTTCCAGGTGAGTTTGCGGGCGACAGTCAACAAATTCATTTTTTCCAGGTTGATCGAAGCAGTTTCATCCCGAGATCTTCACACTTGTTTGCTTTGGGGCTCGGGGGGGGCCTTTCGATATTTTCTGAGCCAGGCTGGACAGGGGGAAGACAGTCGTCGAATGATGGTTGAGCAACCTGGATGGCTCTTCGATCGCTTAAATTTGGCTAGGTCACAGGCGAAGGTGCAGTTCTACTGCTGGGAGCCACAGAGTAAAGGGAAAACTGTGTCGCTGGAGCCCCATCTAAACACGAGCCTGTTCACAAGGGTTCTTGCAGTTTCCGCAGGTAGCCGGGGAGGAGCAATCTGTGCTCTCAAGTGGCTGGCGCTACCGATTGTTTCCCCCCCACAAGACCTCTCCACCAAGACCACACACACGATATCAATCACCTCTTTCCTCAAGAAGAAGCTTCTGTCGGGCAGCCTACCCGAAGAAACATACATTTGTGATGTTGATAATTCAGTTTTTACCATTATGCGTAACCAGAACCGCAAACGTTTGGCCCGATACCAGTTGAATTTTGATATATCTTCAAAAACACTGCAAAACACAGCATTTCGTAACTCTGATGAGACCCCCCCAAGCTAACGCTTGGGATTAATCCTCCAGAAAATTCTTACGGCTTGCACGACCCTCCACAACGCCTCGGCACCTTCTGTGCGGGCGGACTTGGTGGTAAGTCAGGCCATTGGCAAATTGGAGACGGCACACCCCTTTGATCCTAGAACAGACATTTTGTAATATAATCTATGTCCTATGTAAGGGGAGAAAGAGAGAGAGAGAGAGAGCAATGTTTTCGAGCTCTCCAGCCTAGCTTTAAAGTTGCAGGAGCGACTGGAGTGCGTTGGCAGTCCCACACTCTGGCTTTTGAGCCCATGATTTCGGCCAACCTTTGCTTTGACCTAACTTCTTGTCGGCTGCTAGCGTCGGCTTCCATTAACGCATGCGTAAAGGTAAAACTTGCAAACCAACTGTGTTTGCAGACGGATGCCTTATGCTAGTGATGTGAGTGTGGCCGCCGCCTCCTCCAATGAGCCTGCACCTTGGAATCCATGATGGACAAGAACTTTGCAGCCGCTTATGCCGCCGGCCTTTTGTGGCACGCCGAGGATTGAAGATGTTGGGCTCCGTGTGGAATTCGCGCAGAGCGCATGGGAAATGATCGTAAAAGAGAGAGAGAGAGAGAGGGAGAGAGAGAGAGACAGAAAGAAAGAAAGAAAAAGAAAGAAAAAAGAACGAAAGAAAGAATAAAAAAACACACGAACTGTAGAAAAATTGCTCAGCCTGCAAATAGGAAGATGTTGTCAGGCTGTGCCGCCTTTCGGCTTTTGTTTCAGTGTTTCTAAAGCATACAGTGTTCCGACTGAGACATACTTTGAAGTTGCATGTTCCTGTGTTGGCACCAGAGCAACGCCGACCGCGGGACTTGTGTTACACTGGGCACCAACGAGGTTGTGGAATGCGTTAGAGGAGGATTGTAGTGCTACCATTCATACGTACGCACGGTTTGTGTGGTGTGAATGTGAAATGCTGGAGCTGCTTTCAAGACAGTTTGCCACATGGAAGTTCTGACACTGTGCCCTTTTGTTTGTTATCCGAACCAGTTCACGAAAGGTAGCCCTTTAGGGGATACCTTGAGTTTGTCTTGCGAAGCAAGTGTTGGGACGTCCGGGTCTAATAATTGATCGCTCAATTCAG
>CAXAMN010008513.1:117864-129145 GCA_963970005.1 Durusdinium trenchii
CTTCTCTTCCCGCTGTCCTACCTTTCGTGTCTCCCTCCTCTCAAGTTAAGTATTGCAGGCAATCTGCAGAAATTGCCCCACTGTGCACAGAATGGAGTCATGTCTGCTCAGGTTGTTTGCGAACACGGGCGCTGAAGATGTCACCGTTCGAATCATTGCAGAGGCAAGGACACGCAAATTGCAACCACTTGTTGCTGCAAGACTGGCTGGGCTGAGGCGTTTGTTGCTGTGTCACCATACCTCACAATGATTCACAATGGTTTCAGGTGAAGGTGATGACAGCGAGATCATCAGAAGGCATGGATTGGCACATAAGTCGCGAGTTCATGCGAGTTTTTTGCTCTTCAAATTTTGGACAAATTCCTGATAGAACCTTCTCCGTGTTCCTCGGGCAGTCACCCCGATGATACCCGAAGTATCTCTTGAGGCTTGTTGGTGGCATCAGCCAATTCAGAGGAGAAATCCTCCGAGGCCTTCGTTTGCTGCAAGTAATTTTGTGAAGTGAAATGTTGGACAACGCTGCAGTGGAGGAGAGTCTTGCTCTTGAAAACTTGAAAGCTGGAGGTCCAAGCCAGATCCACACCGGCAGGTCACCTGCTTCAATTGCGGCAAGACGGGCCATTTGGTGCGGGACTGCCCCAACACCAAGCCACTCACTTAGATGCCGAGGTCGAGGTCGGTAGGCAAGGTCGTGGAACATGTGTCAGCCCTTATTTTGACAACGGTTGCCAATTGAACAAGATAGAAGATGCACAAAGGATTTTGAAATCATACTGAAAGCCAGAGGATCGAGAGGCATTTAGTGATAGATTCAGTGTGGTTGAAGAGCTTGCATTTCCTTGTTGCCTTCCGTTGTTCAGCGAGAGTGACGCTACTCCTATTCACTTTTGCCACTGAGGCGGGGCATCCGGCCTCCCTGGCGCTATCCTGCCAAGTGGCGACGAGCAGGGGCCATTGACTTCAGGAATCTTTTTTAGAATATTAGATAGTCAAGAATAGATTACTGTAGGTTGCCTTAGATTGCTGTATACCAACGTATACACTTGGCCAGCTTAGGGTAGCTTATTGAAGAAGGGGAGTGTTTGTTAGGTGGCTTTGGGGCCTCGAACCAACACACATTTACATGTGAAGCATATGTCCCTGCTCCAGACGAGGGTGTGCTGTGCAGCAAAGACAGACAAGCACTCACAATGTGACAACATCGATTCGAAACATCCCTGATGTCTATGTGCCTTAGTCTCTTACCAACTTTGCCGATGTGACGTTGGGCCAGATCGGCAGCTTGACCATAGAATCCAATGGCTTGACCGTAGAAGGCAATATTACGCCAGAGCAAACAAGTCCGCGATCATGAAGCAGAAACACCATACAGATTCCAGGGCATTGCGGCATTGCATGATCCTCTTCATGGATAGCAACTAGCAGCCACTGTTTAGAGTTCCAGTGAAGGGAAGGTCTGTGCAAGCCTACCCGAAGAGTTCAGCTAAAGTCTCCTTTTGATCCTCCTTGAGTAGTTAGTTTGGTCACACAATGTCACACAAGAATCACAAGAACTATGGAGAAATGCATATTGCTTTCATGTTAAATTTCTGATCGCCATTCACTACATGCAAAAGCAACACATCGACACACCCAGAGACCGGCTGCCCAAAACGCTCACGAGGTCTCATGCGTTTGCCGAGTTCCTGCAAAGACACAACGCCTTTGCATGGTCAGGGACCCCGGTGACCTTGTCAAGCCACCTTAACACACCTGGTTTGTGAAGGCTTAAGTCTAAGCTGACAGTGTTGGTGACCTATCGGGAAAGAGAAGGTGTACACTTCGAACGCGGGAAGGCTGTTTGAAAACACCTTCAAAGGAGTGATAAGGAGAGAAAGAAGAGTCTCCAGGACACTTTTTCAAGAGGGACATACCAGGGAAGAACAGGGAAAGGAACTGGGAAGGATGGCAAGGAACGAAAGGACAGGAAAGCAAGAGAAAGGAAGAGGAAGGTCCATTTGCCCTGCACCCACGAGTACGCCGCCCCTTTCCAGCCATTCTCGTGTGGTCGGCCGTTAATGGAGGCATCTAGGGACAATAGAGCCAGTGAAAGTTGAGGGCTTGCTGGTTTGTCGAGATGGATGTTGGTAGATTCCTTGTAAGGTAGCTAGATCAGCGATGATTCTATGATGTGTTTGCAACCTTTGATCTTTTCCGAGCCCGCTGGGGGACCTCTTTGAGCGAGGCCTTGATTGGCAATGGCATGCAAGCAGAGATGGGCGGAGTGGAGGTCGGCACTTGTTAGGTTGAAACGCCAGGGAAAATCTCAGGTGATGTGTACAGTCTTTCACCAAGTGTACTTCTATTTTAGAATTGTGAAGAATCTGTTCTTGTGGCACTTCAGTGGCTCAAGACCGATACTCAATGTAGTTCAGCCCTGTATGCTTCGGGCGCTTCTCCTCTTTGTTCCATGTGTGGCCACGCACCTTCGCGCTAGCAGTGGCTTGAACACGCACAGTTTAAGCATGTTTGATGAGAGGTTTTTAGAGAACTGTGAAGCCTCTCAAGATGCTTCATAGTTTAAATTGTGTAATCAAGAATCAATATGATTATAGCAAGAACATATCGAAGCTAGGGCAAGATGCAAGCCCCACATCTCACACAGTTGCAAAAGCCGTCCAAACGGATGGCTCACCACTTCAAGACCTGTAGGCTGTAGAGCCCAGGTTGACCAAGCCTGTTCCCGTAACCTTTCATGTGTGTTTCAGAGGATCCAGCACCGGCCCAGGCAATGCGTCCCTGACCACGCACGCGGGGCTGAGTCGACCCTCATGCAGCTGCGAAGCCAACAATCCCAACTGGAAAAAGCCCCAAAGGACCGTAGTTGAAAGGTTTGAAAGGCGAGACGATTGTACATGATCTAAACAGCCATCAGCCAAGCTTCATCGGGGTGTCTACTCGGCTGAAAGGTGGAGGCTGAACAAACGGGAAAAAACTAGTAGCTAGAAGCTACTAGGAACAGGTGCATCGCTAGTAGGAACAAGGGCATCGCTACTAGTAGCTAGAAGCTACTATTTGGCACACTTGCCTCGACCTACTGTCACTGCTTCCTTGTTTCTTTCCAACTCTGTCCTCAGCAGGACGGAGCCGAAGTGTGTTTTCATTGACCTTGGTGCTGCAGATGGAAACACCTTTGATTCTTTTCTCTCCAATGGCTACGGGCCTGTGAAGAATTGCCCTCATGGAGGTGATTGGGAAGCAATCCTAGTGGAGGCCGGGTGAGGTCTACTGTGGGTAGTGCAGATATTGGTTTCAGAATGCTGAAAAGAGCGACAAGACGTTTTCTTCCCCGTTGCATGCGTACAGTAAATTTGCAACCCTGTGATAATTCCATTGTATGACCGTGTCACTCTTACGAATTTTGTGACAAGCAAAGCGGGGCAACTGTTTAGTCATCAACCCAAGCCAGCGCAGGCCAATCCGATGTTCACAGAGAAGCTGCAGCTTGACGCACTTTAGAGGCTTCCTGACGAGGTACCCTTGCAGCTGTCGGGTCTAGTGGGCCCTGTTGGAGGCGCCTTGTTTGAGCACCGTTACCATCGAACGTTGTGAGTTGCGAGGCAAGCGCTGCAGGACTGTGACGAGCCAATGTTTGATTATCCCCGTCTGTACTCCCAGAATTGAATCCTGGGGGTCCAGTGCAAAATTTTATTTTAATTTATTTCCGAAATCATATGGAGTGGCAGGTTGGCTGACGTTCGCTCTGGACATTATTTGGAACATAGCTCCTGAAAGCTAGAATTTCTAAAGGGTTCTGATCACAGGAATTTATTTGCAGCCTAGATTCAGTCTGGATGGTATGTTGCTTTCACCAGATGTAGATGATTTAGCATGTACATACAACCTCTGGCACACAGCATTTTATTGTGACCCAAGGTTTTGTTATAAGACGTTGGGAGCAAAGGATTATATTTTTATGCATAGTGTTCCAAAAGCACGTTGGGAGACAGGATATTATTTGTATGTTGATTATGTTGGACATGTTGATATTATTTGCGTTATTTGTATGTTGATAGATTTTCTAAAGGGTTGTGATCACCAGAGAACTAAGGAAAGAACTAAGGAGACTCAGGAATTAGCATCTTCGTCCTGCTGGCGTTCATGGGCCTTAGCTTGGGCACGCCCAGCCCACAAAATAACAAAGAAACACTACTTGTAACTAGTACGCCGAAAGGTGTAAAATAGCGCCGAAAGGTGCAACTCATCTTCTGTTTCTTTTGGAATCGTTGGGCTCAACTTCCAGTGTCGGCTATTCAATTCCGACACTGGCTAAATAGGACTAAATAGGATTTTTGTGTGTGTTGCCAGTTCTGGTCTTTTCCAGAACTGAGTGTGTGTTGCGTGTATTACTTCCAGTGTCGGCTATTAAAATCCGACACTGGCTAAATAGGATTTTTTTGTGTGTTGCCAGTTCTGGTCTTTTCCAGAATTGGGTGTGTGTTGTGTGTATTACTTCCAGCGTCGGCTTTTAAAATCCGACACTGGCTAAATAGGATTTTTGTACTAGGTGCTGGGTTGAGCTGAGCCAATCTCGGCAATTAAAACCCTAGCCTGGAGAAAAGATGTTAGATGATGTTTGTGTGTGTTTGCCAGTGCTGGGTTTTTACCAGAACTGGTTCTGTGCGAGGACTCGTTGAGTTGAGCCAGTCTCGGCAATTAACACCCTAGACTGGATAAAACAAAAATATGTTTGTGTGTGTCTTTGCCAGTGCTGGATTTTCACCAGAAGAGGTTCTGTGTGAGGAATGGTTGAGCTCAGCCGGGCCCGCTCCACCGTCCATCCACTGCACCTCCACAGACTAACCTTTGTTATCTTTGTTTGCTACAGGGACAACACAGGTAAGCAAATCCGAACAGGAAGCCTGGAAAGAAAGTTTTTTGGACAGAATGTGTCCACGGTACACATCTTGACACCACATAGTCAGCAGCAATAAAGTCCATGCAGCACAACCATTGTTTGTCTCAGGATCTCACAGCCCAGCTGACACGTAAAGCACAACCACAAACACTGGATAATATTTGTAGCCTGTATCAGGAATGCACCCACTTCACACAGCACATTCAACATACATTCAACAACAATAATTTCCACACAGAGAATCTTCGGACGACCTGAAGCACCAAAAAAAGTAGTATATTACGATGGCACTGTTGGATTTTATTGTGTATTTGTTTGATGTTTCGTGTGCGCAGTTGATAATATGTTGATAATCTCGCATTGTGGAAACCATCAGACAGGTTGCAACTTCCAGCAGCATCAGGTGCACTGTTTGGCGGAACAGTCTGGCTCGAAGATCCTGCGCCGGTCGTGAGTTGTGATTGACATCTGACAGGGAAACACATGAAACGCAACCAAACGAAACAGCAGAGCCATTTCAATACCGGCTTCTTTTTGCGGCAATCGGAATGGCTTGGCAAGCTCACACGCATGGCAATGCATGGAGCGAAGACGAGAAGACGCGTCAGGTGCTGTTGACTGAACTCTCATTGTCAGCAGACAGTGCTCAATGTGACTGCATCGAAGAGTGTGGCCCATTGTGCAAGAGCCCTGGGAAGATGATGATGATTTTCCTATTTTTCCTGCTATTTTTTGCTATAATTTCGATCAGGATTATGATGGTCATAGTTGGAATTTGCAGACACCAGTGACTTATAGTGACTTTGTTTGCACGTGCCTGATGAAATTGTCGAGGAATTTCAGCAAGCGCATGGAGTGTGGACCTTCATGCAAAGCAACGGCTTGTGGGAATCGCAGGGTTCAAGAGTGGCGTAGCAAGCAAGGGGAAGCTCCACGTCTCGTGATTTTGAAGCTTCAGACTACACCCTATGGGCTCTTTGCGGGTCAGTCCTTCAAAGAAGGAGCTAAGTCACTTTACGAAGAAATCTGTTGTTGCATTCCTTTCCTAGCTTGCCTGACTGCGCTGACTGGTTCCTTAGTTGTGATTTTTGTTTTTTAAAACATGTTAAGCTTTTTGTTTGTCAGTTAGATTTCCTGCTCGCGTCCCTGAGGAGATTTGGTTTGCGAGTATACTGGTGAGTGGCGTATGGGAATGACCACTCCCAATGCATACATGCTGAGTGTGAAATCTGGCTCCTCCAAGATTTTCTTGGACGCAGGATACGAAGAGCTTGTGGTTTTGCTCGTTGAAATTAGTTTAATTGTTTTTTCAAGCAGCTCTAGCTCACTATGTTCACTGCAAGATTTGTATTTTTTTGCTCATCAATCACCATGATGAGATCATTCACTATGTTCACTGTTTCATTCAGTATCTTCAATTTCTCTGGCGAGGAGTGAAGGGTTCGAAGGCCAGATTTATCAATCACGCTTGCAATTCCAATTGCCGCTTTGAGGACTGAAGTGTGGGCCAAAAAAAGCTCTGACGTGCTTCGTATTTGTGAGTTCCCTAAACTTGGCTTTAGGTTTGTTTGCCTGTGGAAGATATCTTGCAGGAGTGGCATTGCCCAGAGCCTTCCATTGGCACTTCAGCGGATGGTGCTTCCGTGTGGCTTCGTTGCGTGCTGGAACCTTGTTTTTAAAAACAATATTTTTTCCTGGTGTGCAGGTATGCCAGCATAGTGCCCACAGGTGACAAAATCCACAAACCTAGAAAATAAAATTCACTGGAATCAACCATATGTGTGCACATGTAGCTTCAATAGTAAATCTTTGAGTGTTCTCATTAGGATAATATTTCTAATGACTTCTTTGGTCCAAATCAGTATCATCAATATCATTCTTCTTCTCGATCTTCTCGTTGGATCAAGTGACCCAACAAAAATGAATAAAGCTCACGGATCCGCCATGTTTCATTTGTTGGTTCTGGGTTGTGTGTCCACGGACCTTGAGACTTCTGGACTTTTTTGGGCATCCAGTTCGAGATGTTGATGTTCGAGGATTTGCGGGGATTTACGGGGGACAGTTGAGGTGATCGCAAAGAAGGACATCAAGATTGGTGAAGAGATCACCATTGATTACCGACCTGAACAGGCAGGGAAAAGTTCACAGGCTGAATGTTGTATTGAATGTTTGAAATTTGGCTTGTCTTTACGCTTTTAGTTCTCCAAATCAGAAACTGATTTTGATTCTGTTGCTTGCTACGACCTCCAGGAAGTTGCGCAGAAGAAGAAGAAAAGCAAGGCCAAGGACGATTCTACATCTTCCTCAGGCATCATGCACACATGCCAGCCTGGCAAGGATTTTCCATGCTACTGTGGCTCCAAAGAATGCAAACCGCCGGCTCCAGAATGTTGCAGCGACAATGCCTGTGTACACGGGGTTATGCCTCTTCGGTTCGCAACACGACATCAAGGTTGGCTCGCAGATTGCGCCCAGTCAGACGCACACAAAACTGTCTATGCTCATTTCCGGTGGTTTGGCCAGGGTTGCCGCAGAGGAATAGGAAAAGCGATTGGGATGAATTAGCAGTCTTACTTTCTTGATTCACTTTTGAAACATTTGAATTGTTTGTGTGGATGACGTATGCTTTTAGATTGTTTTTTTGAATGTTTAGACTTCCATGCCTTTCCGTCCTCATCCTCCTCATCCTGTTTCCTGTCCAGACCAGGCAATCCAAGCAGAGATCGAAACACTTACAGACCTAGCGACCACAAGCGTGGATGCCATACAGCCTCAACCTATTCAAGAGCTTCAAGAAATCGAGCCGGCTGTTCCACCTCTTGGATGTGATACAAATCTTCCTACAGCTCATCCTGATCCTGTTGCACCTGCACAGACTTCGGACCCCGATTTGTTTCATGTAGGTTAAAAAATTGAAAACACCTAGAGTAGACCCAGAGACTGTTTTTTTAGATTTCAAGCACCCTAGAGATCCTAGAGTAGACCAGGGTGCTGTTTAGTGTTTTTCAACCACAGTATAGATTTGCAGCCAGGAGCTGCAGCTTGAGAACCTTGAGAGTGATCCGCCCCTCCCACCACCAGCTGAACCACCTACCTCTCCGAGGGCTCCACGTGACAGAGATGATAATAGAGATGATAGAGATGGATTGCAGGAGGCGCTTGAAGAGATGTTGCAGGAGGCAGATTCCTTGGGGTTGAACGATGTGAACGATTCGGGCGCTCCAAAACCCAGTCTTTCTGCTATGCCGAAAGATCCTAAAGATCCTGCAGATCCTGAAGGATCCGAAGGCTGGTTCATGATGTTCATGCGTTGTCTTTGGGCTGTGACTGTCGCAGTTTCTTTTCCTAGAATGTTTGGACGCTGTGAAGACGGTTAAGACATCTTAAGTTGCGGCCAGTATAGAATTGTTTTTGCCAACCATGCCATACGTTCTGTGCCCAATTGCAAATACCAACGGTATTGCAAATAAAATCCAAAGATCTTGGCAGGCAGTTGTTTTTACAACCTTTTTGTCCATGTAATGACCATGAACAGAAATGAATTTTATTTCTGTTGATAGTGTTCTGAGCTTGAGAGTGCTTGACGAGAGTGTATCTTTTCCATCGCTCCCGCAACTCCTCAAGCAAGTTCTTTGGTGGGTGATTAGTTTGGTTTCGGCACCTTTGAGATCTTTGAGATTTCTGTGTCTCGCGTGATTTGCATCATGGCGTTTCCGGTGTGGCAGTTTCTTTGCCTGTGGTTGTGCAACTTTGCACCTCGACAGATCACGAAACCAGTATAATATGTACAATCTAATTGTTTTTATTCTTTTAGTCTTGGCAGTCTTAGCATCCTTTACATTTTCCTTTTCGTCGGGAGAGTTGAAGATGTTGAAGATTAGGAAGGTTTCAGGCAAACTGCCCACGTTTCTGACATGGATGGCCGAGGCATTTGCCATGCCAAAGATGCCAAAGACACCTTCGATTGGACAGGATGCAGCTACAAGCGTGGAGGAGTCGGCATGGTTTTGGGCTGCTCCGAATTGGGGCCTCGTCAGCAGCTTTTGCCGCAAGTGGCAAGGCAAGCGCAGATATCATTGCGTGGACGTATTTAGCGCGAGCGGAAGCTTCTGCAGGAGATTCCAGGAAGATGGATATGAAGCTGTAGCTTATGACATAAAGTCAGACTCAACTTCGGACATCACTACAAGGTCTGGCTTTTTAAAACTCCTGGATCTCGGTATGGCGAATCTTTTCTCCATTTAGTGATTTTAGTGGTCGACGTGCAGGGGGTCGTCATTGTTGGTGAATGTTGAATTTTATTTTTTATCGATTGCGCGCCCGTGATAAATATGTCTATTGGTTATATATGTTATATTGAATTGTTTTTTTAATATTCCTTATTGACGCTGTTGTAAAAGCATCTCAGGACTCTCGACAGCGCCTTCCTACCATGCGCGCCGCCATGCAGTCTCTTCGTAGGTATTTCAGTGGCGACTCACAAGAGGTCTGTATCTTGAACAAATTGGGAAGATTTGGAAAGATTGAAAAGGACATATGATGCATATATCTTTTGATATTAAGATAGACTTTTGTGATGTTTAATATTTTGGAACTTTTTGGAGCCTCACAATGTCTCACATTGAGGCCAACAATTTGCTCGGAGACCAAACAAAGGCATGTGTGCGCCTGTCAAATCTTATCTTGGCAAATACGGTCACTTGACTTCAGCTTTCTCACCTCGGATATCTTGAATTTTTCGGATATGATACTAAAACCTTTTTGTATATATAAGATATATAAGGTTGTTTAGTGTTTGTATGTTTCTGCTTCAACATCTTCAACTTGTTCGCTTAGTTTAGTTCCTCATTTTTGACATTGCTCTCAGTGGTGACCACCGTCCTGAGGTCACATTCCTTCTATTGATGCGGTACTTTCGGCCAACCCTTCGTGTCTTCCTTGAGCAGCCTATGTCATCGTGGATGTACAAGCAGCAGATTATGGCTGAAGTAATTCACAGGTTTCAATTGAGCCGTGTTCTCACATATATGGGATGTTTTGGGTCTCCCATCATGAAAGGTACCCACTTACTTTCCAATTTCTCATTGAAATCTTGCGCGCGAAAAGCCACCAAAGAAGTCAAAAAACAACATGCTAAGCGTGTTAAAAAAGATAACGCAAGGCTTAAAGCCTTGGGCCTGAGAGTGCCTGCTTACTGGATCCGCACCGCGCGAGGCTTTCAGGGCGGACCAGATTTGGCATCCACTGCTGTTTACCCTTCCAAATTCGTAAATGCGGTTTTTGGATGCTACTTGAAGGATTTGGCTGGCACAAAATGATTGTCAACCAACATTCCTTTCAATTGTGAATGTACGGCAGCCATTGCAGCCATGAGTTTGACCCAGTCTGTCGCTGAACTTGACATTAGACGGGTCGTGTGAGTGTGTTGCCTGAGAAGAAGAAAGGATTTCCTGATTTATATATTTTTCTGATTTTTCCTGGGGGTCTTTTCTGGGTAGCCTTTTTTTTTCCGGAGAAGCATGTCCCTCAGCTTTGTGAAATAATATCCCCTTGTTCCAGACCTTTCTGATCTTTGTGCCTGTTCTTTCACTTTTGGACTTGGGCCATCAGGACAATATTGTATAGCTTTGACGCATGATATACGTGTTTCTCTTTCTCATTTTGGATATAGGATCATTTTGGGGACTGGTTGGTCTGTCGACTGTCCTGAAGATCTTTGACTACCCTGGATTATCCTGGATTGGTTTCCTGCCGGTATTGTTTCTGCGCAAAGAAGCCTACTGTACATTCTGATCATTCTGTGTCTCAGTGTTCTGCCGCATCCTGAGTGTTCTGGAAGGTCCTTCAGGAGTCTTGAGGATCAGGAGGATTGTGATCATGTTGACTGATATTTCCTGGCTGGGTAGCCGTTTTCTGGGAAACACGTTCCAAAGTCTGTGAAAATATTGTTCATTGTTCCTAACCTTTCTGGCCTTGTCTGTGCTTTGGACCTTTGGATCCTGTGGAAAATATTCTACAGCATTGATGGTAGCACGGTTTCATTGAGAGTTACGGGATAACGTGGGAGACCTGGACACGACAAGATCTTTGCTGTCTTTCATTGTATCTTTGATGAAGTTTGTCATGTTCCTGTTTTTGGATTTGTATCTCCTCAGGCTCTTGGTCATTTTTATCATTGTTTTGGGGATTGGTTAGTCTGTCTGACTGCCCTGAAGAGGATCTTGACTGTTCTGGATTGGTTTTATGCAGGGTTCTGTGCAGAGGAAACTTCTGTGCATTCTATGTCTCTGTGTTCTGCCGCCTCTATCCTGAATGTTCTGGAAGGTCTTTCAGGAGTCTTGAGGTTTAGAGATGATTTCACATTACCATTGATGACTGAGACTT
>CAXAMN010008513.1:129155-163390 GCA_963970005.1 Durusdinium trenchii
TTTTTATCATTGTTTTGGGGATTGGTTAGTCTGTCTGGCTGCCTTGAAGATGATCTTGACTGTTCTGGATTGGTTTTACGCAGGGTTCTGTGCAGAGAAAACTGCTGTGCATTCTATGTCTCTGCGTTCTGCCGCCTCTATCCTGAATGTTCTGGAAGGTCGAGTCGTTCAGGAGCCTTGAGGTTTAGAGATGATTTCACATTACCATTGATGACTGAGACTTCTTGGAGGGGACTTCTGTGGGTAACCTTTTTCCAGGGAAACGCGCCCAAAGCGTGTGAAAATATTGTTCATTGTTCCTAACCTTCCTGGCTTTGTCTGTGCTTTTGGCCCTTGGATCCTCTGGAAAATATTCTACAGCATTGATACCAGTGCTGTTTCATCGAGAGTTACGGGACAATGTGGGAGACCTGGACACGACAAGATCTTTGCTGTTTTTCATTGTATCTTTCATGAACTTTGTCATGTTCCTGTTTCTTGATTTGAGATTTGTATCTCATCCTCAGGCTTTTAGTTATTTTTGTTGATCATTGTTTTGGGGATTGGTTAGTTTGTCTGACTGCATTGAAGAGGATCTTGACGGGACAATGTGGGACACATGAACATCAGAATGTCAAATTTAGGATGTCAGATGATGTTAGCAAATGCACTATTTTGAGACCAATCTGTTTTGTCATCTGTTTGATCATCATTATCATAGTTGTTTATTGTTTCCAGTTTGTCGAAACGTGTGGAGCAGGCAGAGATATCAGGGCAGAGATTTTGGCACATGCTGAGAGGGTCGCTCAAGACGGCGTATACCTTGACTTTGTGGACCTTCTCCTCTATTCTCACATGGAGAACATCAAGCTCAGCATCATATCCAACATACCAGGAGAATTGCGGCCAGTTTCTTTGGTAGACTTTTTGACCGAGACCGGGTTGCAATCCGTTCTTGATTTTCCTGTGCCCAGAAAAACTGCTCAAAGAGATTGGTTCATCATGCTCACAAACATCAACTGGTGTCCTTCACACGACGCTTTGTCGTTGCATCATTGTGTTCCTGTCTGGAAGTGCTCCCAGACAGAGGTTCAGGAATCCAGGGATCGGCTGGACACAGCTTACACCAAGCAACGCAGAGCATTGGGTGACAAGATGGCGTCTGCAGAATCATGGAGCTGATGCGTAAACAAATGACCATTCATCTCGACCTCACTGATGTTCTGGACCGATTGAACCAAATGAAAGATGCAGAGGGCAATTTGTTGGCAGATGGCTGGGTTGTGCGGCCAGCAAGAGGTGATGGAAATTGTGGTTTGTGGTCTTTGATTGCGTTGGCCAGGGGAGCCCCAAATATGGCAGATACCAGTGATGCTGGCACCATTGAAGAGATGCATGCTATGCGTGCAACCTTGGCGGCTGACTGGGCTTCTGTCTCTGAGAATCCAGTCTGGCATGAATTGTGGAATGGACCTCTGAGAAACATGAGAAACAATGATGCTGAACAAGATGAACAAGGTCATGATGGTCATGGCAGACTTCAGATGAAAACAGAATCAGTTGCGAAGAAAGAAGAACGATTACGCACTGTGCTGTCCAACCTGACCGCTCACAAAAAGCATGAGAAGATTGAGAAGAAAGGTACCATCGGTGAGGCAGAATGCGCAGCACGCTCAGAAGATGGAGCACGAACACTGCCATTGGTCGTTCCGCGTGGTCGACAGAACCAGACTCCAAAGATTGTTGACCGGAATGACCCAGATGATCCAAACAAAGATGACAAAGGAGTGAAAAAGGTCAAAGCTGACAAGTCTGTGGTCGTGAAGAGGGAGAGAGATGAGAAAGACCAAAAAACCTCCAGTGAGACCTCTTCAGGGAAGGATGGGAAAGTGGCTGTGAAGGGTGAGAAGATGAAGATCGATAAGGATGAGAAGTGTCCAGCTACGACATCCCAATCTTCGCATCAGATGCAAGAGCAGAAGGTGATTGCAACGGGCAGCCAGGAAACCAAAGCGAAGAAAGAAGAGATTCCAGGCTGTGGTGACGTCACTGGCACTTTTTTAGAATTTTTTCCTAGTGGTCCTCAGCCAAACTGTGCAAATGGTGGTAAAGCAACACAGAACTATGAACGAGTGGATTTTATTTGCTGGTTGCAAAATGAAAAAAACATTGTAAGCGAGAACAGTTGCAAAAAACAACTCACGATTTGGATGATATTGAATCTTTTGATTTGGTTGGTTTCGATATGTTTAGGTATTTTTGATTGTTTGATTAACGATGACTGGAGATATTAGGGATTTCTAGGGGTCATTTGGTGTCAGCTGTGTCAGTATGTGACAATCTCAGGTTGTGAAAGTGGAGGTGAAAGGTGAAGATGGTGAAGATGAGGAGATGTCACTGATTGAGATGTCAGTTCCTCCCAAAAGGCCATATCGAAAGAAAACCACAGAGGAGAAAAAACGGAAAGAGAGACGGCTGGCTGTTACGTCAGTACTTGCGGAAAAATGCAAAGTCACATATCGTGATTGGCACAAGGCTCATTGCAAAGCAGCGCCATTGAAGGGGGCAGCGCATTGTGAGGGATCTGGATGGGGTGCTATGTTGCAGAATTTGCTGAACAAAGATTTGCCAAAATGCTCCACGTGTTTGAAACTCCTCTCAAGCCGCGGAGTTCACGAGGCCTCTTTGGACAAGTTTTTTGGCATGGTGGATAGTTTTGAGAAGCTAACCCTCATCCAGAATGAGAATAAAATCCCAGATGACGAAGGTGCTGCTGAGAATGGTCAGGAATTGATGTCCATGGATGTTGAGACCGCAGGAAATTCTTCTGATCTTGCAGCTGTGGACGCTGATGAAGATGATCAAGATGATCCCGCACATGGAGCCGACAGGAAGCGCAGGAAGACTACGAAGCCTGTTGATGTTTGTGCCATGGTTAGGGGCCTCACACCAACACTTGATCTCTTGGAGCCAGGCCTACATGGCAAGCGCTTGCCTGTTCGTTGCAACATTTGCAAGCGGTCCAGACGAGGAGAGGTTATCTTTGACATCATCAATGGGAGAAGTCCTGGTTTGTTGTTGCAGCACCTGCGAAGTGCTGGCCATGTGAGGGCCATGTCTGACCAGAAACAAAAGAATGGTCAGAATGCACGGAAGTTGGAGAATCAAGAGGGTGCCAATAATGATGGACCTGGTGGCGGTGATGATGGTGATGGACCTGGAGGATCTGGGGGTCATCGTGATGATCGCCATGATCCAGACGGTGATGATTTCGGCCATGGCCCTGAGGATCCTGATGGTGAGCACGCTTCCCTTGAAGCAAAGCTTCCATGTCAAAGCTGGAGTTTGAATGAGGCTCCTCAAAATCAGAAGGTGACCAAATTGCCAGACACGCTTAGCTTGTACGCCAGCCTCAACAACCGTCAGGGCATCAGAGACGTGGATCTAGCTGTTGAACGGCAGACTGATTCATCTTGGCTGCGTGATTACAATTTGGACATGAACACAGGAGACATCACGATCAGGCACCGAAACTGCAATTCCCTGGGCGTGTCTAGGCCAGGGCAGTCTGGAACTTCAAGAGTCATTTGTCAGGAATGCTGGTCTTTGGGCAACAGCCGCTTTCTTGTGAAGACATTGACCAGGTTTGCTACGAAATATTTTGCTGCAGTGCTTTTGAGGGCAAGGCTTTTCAGACCAGATGATGTAGAGAAGGTCCTCACGCAGCTCAGGGGTTCAGATATGTATCACGCAGGACACCAGGCTGAGATTGAGGCAGTGTGTTCGATGGAAGTGGAAGTCTTGCAGCGCTTTGTGCGTTCAACTTTCATGAGCGTCCCTGCAAGGGTCCAGTCTGACTCCTTCAAGCTCTTTCTGTGCACTGTAGTGAAACCTTGTGTGGATGTGAGTTCAAACACTTGGAATTCGCAGGTCATTGTCCAGAGTGAGGTCCTGGCCAAACATCTCTCCAACCAAACGCTCCGATCTGTTCAGGACATCGAAATGAAACTTGCTTGCAAAGTCGCCAATGGGGCTTTGCGAAACCACAGCATGCTCCAGGGACTTTTGATCTCCTTTTTGGCCATGGCTGAACGTCGAGATCGTGGTGTCCAGACCATGCGGAACCTACAGCTGGCCCCAAGGGAGCTTGAGCTGGTCGCTGAAGCCGGCGCAGCCCTGTCAATGGCTGCGTCAAACAAGCAAGTCTTGAAGATGTTTGGCGTGGCCTTTGCTGGAGGAAAAGTGAAAATGACAGACCTTCATGCCGCAAGCCTCCCTGATCCATTCATGGCAAACCTTGAGACTGAGATTCTTGGCACGAACGCGCATCTGATCGAGACCATGTTCCGGAAAGAAGCTACAGCTCCAAGTCGCAGGCTGGTCATGGCAATAGATAAAACCTATGCCCTCAAGAGCCTGGACATCGTCCAAAACAGGCTTGGCAAGTGTTGGGTTGGAAGCGCATACATGCCGAATGAGGATCCAGAAGACAGGCCAGGCTGCAATGGATACATCAAGTTGCGGGAGCCTTCAGAGGAGGACGATGAAAACGATCCCTGTGACATGGTGCTGAACACTTCAAAAGTCACGCGCGCTCATGAGATCATGGAGTGTCTGGTTTGGGACCCAGCTTCTTGTGTCAAGGGCAGGCCTCGATTCAGTCTCTGCTGTACTCCAATGATCTATCAGACTTCAGCTGAGCAAATGCTTTCTTTGTTTGGCACCATCCTGCAACACGGAGGACACTATATTCGTTGCATCGTAACTTGACGTATAAGACCTGAAAGGTTGATTTTTTTCCTGATCTCACCATATCTCACCCATTTCTGAACAAGGTTTATGCCAGGTTTGGAATGACATTGGATTCTATTTCTCAAAAATCTTTGTGTGATGTAGATGCTTGAAACGAGTTATATCTTCAATCTTCTTATTCCCCCTTTGCGGCAGCAATATTTTCCTGGGAGTTCTTTTGACAGATATTGGATTGTTCTATATTTGCTGATGTTTGGTCTAGAATTGTGGAGTTTTTATTTGGTTTCATTTTGTGCCAATTTCCCCTTTGCGGCAACAATATTTTCCTGGGAGTTCTTTTGACAGATATTGGGTTGTTCTATATTTGATGATATTTGGTCTAGAATTGTGGAGTTTATTTGGTTATATTTGGTTTCATTTTGTGCCACTTCAGGTTTTCGACAACCACGGAACACACACCTTGGTCAAGCAAATTCTGCTTGGCAACACCACGTGTGTTTCACAGAAGCAGCTCTCGGAGATTGAATGGTTTTCCAGGCTCACCTACAAGACAATGCCGGACAGTGTGATTGGAAACATGAACTTTTCGCAAGCGTTCATTGATGGAGATGCATTTTTCTGCCTCAATGGCCCCCTCCATTTGCAGAAGAACTTCTGTTCGGCCCTCCGGGGGGGCGGCTCGATCTATGTGGGAGATTTGTTTGTGGACATTTCTGGACTCACTGAGCTAGACCTCCCACCGGCACCATATGCAGGCTACGACAGCCAAAGCGACCTTTTGGCTGCCATGCTCTTGAACCCATTCCACTATGTCACCAAGATTCCGGATCATGTAGGTGATGTCCGGGCTCCTGGGAAGGATTTCAACGGCGATCTTTTGATTCATTTGTTTCTGTTCGATTTCATTTTTCGCAACAGACTGACTGTTGGGAACTGAAATGAACTGGCCGAAGAAATCTGAGATGTCCCAGGTACCTTGGTGCTTGAAAGGCGCCCTTGTTGTGAACTTGATCTTTGCCATGGTCCAAGCGGCAGTTCTACACCCTGGCCTTGATCCGAAGCAGCGGGTAGAGTTGGCTCTCACCACTTTTTCTTTGATCGACATGGCCCAGTTGCTCTCGGACGAGAAAGCAGCCCGCCTCGGAGTGAGAAAGGGCTCACTTTTCGTCAACAAGGTCACCTGCGGCAACTACAAACAATTGTGCGCTTTTGTCTGCTTGATGTGCCTCAACTGGCCATCAGGTATGTTGTTTGCTCCAGAGTCCATGAGCGAGATCAACATCGAGTCCTGGTTTGGACACCTTCGTCACCAATTCGAATCTAGCATGATGTCTGTCCGAGACTTTTGCATGGCGAGCGTCAAGCAGATGAGAAGCTTTCAGCATATGGCCAACTCAGCATCAAAAGTTTTGCCCTGCAAGCCATCGGATAAAGCTGTGACTGCCCAGGACTGAAATATCAAGCTTATCAAGAAAGCATGTTCGATCATGTTTTGCTTCAAGATAAAAATCAAAATCTAAACCAACGCATCGATGATATAGTCTGCTGTTTGGTTTGTTATATTTGTTTGCCTTTTGGATCTTTTAGGAGTATCGTGATTGCGCTGAACGGGCCCTGCAAAGCGCAGCTCAGCTGATGTCTCTTTGCTCTGAATCTCACTCACCAGCCAAGCTCCTGAAGGCACACATCGCTTTTGCAAGCTCGGAATCGGCCGCTTCAGCATTGGCAGATGCGCTTGGGTCGCCCCAGCGTAGGTTTGATGAAGCCCCCTTTTTTGATGAGGATGACGAGGTCGATATGGGTGAGGAATTTGCAGATGTCGATGTAGACGATGAGACCTTGGCTGCTGGCGACCAGGAGTGCTTCAATCTTCTGAAGCAATTGAAGGCACGTGAGAAGTTTGACGTGGAAGAGTGTCCAGTGGATGTTCCAGATTCTCACGCCTGTCGGAATTCCAAAGCACCCAGCCAACTTGGCCAGAAGGCAGACATCCCCGATCAGGAAGCCCTATTCGAGTGTGTGGACATTGAGGTTGATGAAGACCTCAAGCCAGATAAGCCAGATGGAACAGATGTGGATGATGTGGCTGCAAAAAATAATGCAGACACTGAGAAACATAAGAAAGCTCGAAAGACTTGCACTGGCTTCACCAAGGCCCTCACTCTCAACGAGGTTTTTTGCGAGTGTCCAATGTGGCCAAAAGCTTTGGATGATGTTTTACCCCAGCTGTGGAAGCTGGTAGTGAACCTCCGTGCAGGATGTGATCGCAAAGTCCTCCCCCGGCCCGAAAACTTACGCCGGGCCAATCGTCGCTGGAATTGGCACCAAGCTTTGGAACATGAAACCGCAATGCTCCGCAAAGACCAAGGCGTTTCAGGCAATCGGATTTCCAGAATGGCTGCATGGTGTGCCGTTTCCAAGGGAATGGCAGAGCAGTTGGGCAAAGGTGAGGTGCCTGTTCCAGAGACGCTTTCTACTGGAGACGTGCTGCTGGCGTTGCCGCCACAAAAGCCAGCTCAGTGGCAAGTGGTTTGCGTTTTGTGCTTTGGCAGCGATCCAGGAATAGAATATATAAATTAAATTCTTGCACCATATTCAAAACAGAGGGACACAAACAAAAGAAATGCATGGCACTACGACATTGTGGATTTTATTTTGCTTTTTTTCTAGACCAAAAACTCAACAAAACGAGTTAAACGGAGTTATTTATGTGAATGGGTACATCTGAATAAAATAAATTCCAGGGGAATGCACTGTGATGACTACATTTCAAAGAGTATTGGTTGCTTTGGCTGATGATTTTAGGATTTAATTCCTTACAGTTTGGTGTGTTCTCTCCCAGGTGCACCTGGAGATGGGCCAAGAATAAGAAGCGCCTGACGCATGTTCCAGTTCCTGTGCATGCTCTTCATTCCTTTCGAGCAGTGATCATGACACCAAAAGAGGGTGTGGAAGGAATCTTTGTGGCTGAGAGTGGGCACCGCGCTATGGTCTTGGCCAAAGAACGCATTGGTCTTCAGCTCAAGTGTGAGGTTTCACGATCTTTGGAAAAGCTTGAAGCCCACTTGCACCCAGCTTCCCTGGAAGCTGTTCAGTCGGCACACCAATGGGTTGGGTGGTCCCAACTCCTTGCCAAAGCTGGCGCTGCGAAGACTTTTGCGCCTGTTCCGAATTTGAAGGAGACCAGGGGCCGGAAGCGCAAGGCCATGGAATCCAATAGTACCACTGAGATCACTGAGGAGTCCCAGGTGCATTCGCAGGAGCCCATGCAGAAAAATCCGAAGAGGGCCTTGGGACAAACTCTTTTGAAGCAGATGAAATCCATGACACAGGCCGAATCGATGGAGAAGTGCGCGGCCGTGGTAGAGAGCCTCAAGTCCCAGGACGAGCCACTTCGTTTGCCACATATTTTCCGCCGCAGCAGGGATGGCCACAAAGCGATCGTGCAGGAGATGACCGCCTTGTTTGAGCTTGACCTCAAGGTTTTTGCTTCGAAGCCGTTGGCCGGAAAGGATGGCTTCATCGTGGCAAAGGACGGCAAGACCAAACACAAGATGAGAGACATCATCGAGCGTACGCCAGAGTACTTCTCCAATCTCTTTGCTCAGGTGCGAAATCCAGAGACCTACAGCAAGGGTTTGCATGGCATCTTCTCGAAGATTCGTTCCCAGTTGATGGCAAACCCTCCCAACCGCTTCGAGACTTGGTTTCTCCACACCTTCAGCCTTATCAGCCTTCATGTTTTTCTTTGGGGATCTTTCGTGTGTGCGTTTTCATTAAAAAGTAAATCCAAACTGTGAAAGCCTGCCAGCCCAGGAATTCAAAAAGCTTGTCTTGGACATTCCGCTGGGATCGCTGTGAGCTTTCTTGGACATTCATTCGTGCAAGAAACAGAGAGAAAAAGAGTTCATTTTCGAGCAGTGACGATTGTAGATATTGATGATACTGTAGGGCGGGAAGAGAACAGGGAGATGCGGGGAGAGCCTTTGGTGTGAGGAAGACAGAGACATACAGAGACGGGGATGATTTTGAGATATTGCAGGACACGTAAGGAGCACAGGAAAAAATTTACAGCAGACAGTTGACAAAAGCACGTCAGGCACACAGGAAATAATTTTGTGTGTATACGCCTTCGAAGACGTCGGTTATAGGGATATTATTCTCGTGCAGCATTTCTGTGACATTCTATGCAGACGTTTAGTACAGTGAACTTTATTTTTCGATTCTGTCTATAAGAAAAAAGCTGACAATTGCTTGCTCAAAAAAAATATTTTGAAGCGATGCTTGCAGACGTTGGCTCATACCGTTTTATCAAAATAAAATCCTTGACTAGACCCTTTTTGTCGGTACCAACGGGGATTTTGATTGGCGGTCTATATGTAGAGCTTATGGCTTCAATTCACCTTGGCCAACGGGTTGGAAGGTCCATGATGGTTCCGCAACCGTGAGGACAACCTCCCGGGCAAGGTGCAATCGTTGGCTGCCACTGCTGCATACAGCTGCGAGACAACCACCAGCTTTTCTATCGCACCTTGGCTTGTGGCCAGAAACTGCCAATGCAGAAGCTACTAGGTAGAGGCCATCACTATTAGGGTGGAGGCCATTCCTATTGAGTTCCTTTTGCTACTAGTACCAAGAAGCTACTAGTAACTGTGGATAAATAAATGATTTGTTGGGTGCCCAATATGGTGGACCTGTGGGTGATGGAAAGCTTTGGATTCCCGCCGGGAGAAACATCCTATATCATCCTATCCTATCCTGCATATGACACAAAAGTCACAACAGCCCCATGCAGAATATCTAGGTCCCACTGTAGCGATACTGAGGATGCCGACGCTGTGCACAACTACTGGGGTTCCAGCCTTGTGGAGAATGTGGGATCTAGAAAGGTTACCGTTCCCACGATCAACGTGAATAAGCTGGTGATGGAAGCTTGGCAAGCGAATCGCAGGCCCAGCACATAATGTACTGTGGGCTTTAGGGTGGGTGAAAAATATTAGGGTGGCAGTGGGTTGTTTTAGTCGTAGACAGGTGTTCTTCAAGGCCGATATGGAATGTGGCTTCACCTATTGCAACCCAAGGAGAGTGTCATCCCAGAGGATTGGGTCATGCTGAAAATTGACATTGAGGCGCCAGCAAAAATGGATTAGGCACAAGCTTCTAATGACATTTGCCTACCAATGCATTATCCATATTCAGACAAAGCCAACTTCACAAGCAAGGAATGCCATGCACTTGCCTCACTGCCGGTGCCGATGGTGCCGTCGTCAGGGGGCCGAATATGACGTCATGCCCTGCTTGGCAGAGTTCAAAGAGGCCGAACTCATCGATGAGATCTTTCTGGAGGAGCACTGGTGGTTTCCGGATCGAACTGCAGAGCAGAGTCCCGGCTCTGAAGGTATGCCTGAAAATACGGGAGTTGGATAAACGACCGGAGGGCCAAATCTCCATGCGCAAAGGGGGGAAGCCTTCGGTTCTCACCCTAGGTTATCTCACTTT
The DNA here is from genome assembly GCA_963970005.1 of Durusdinium trenchii. Lineage (NCBI taxonomy): Eukaryota > Dinophyceae > Suessiales > Symbiodiniaceae > Durusdinium > Durusdinium trenchii. The sequence continues at coordinate 139,386 of CAXAMN010008513.1, forward strand.
GAGCATGTTCTTAGAGGCTTAGAGGTCGTTAGAATTGAGGGGACCAGGTGAATGAAGCTGACACTGGGTGTCGCAGCTTGTTTTGGTGAGAGGTCCAAGATGTTCCAAATGATATTTGATATCCTCCCCGATTTTGTGGGGAGGCATCCCTTTGCAGTCCACTTGGTGTCTCATAGTCTGAAGGCAATGTTGGTGATGCCAATAAGGTGGGCTTGAATGCACTGGCAAACTGTGGGGTATTCAAAAGGTTCCACTCATTTCAAAGCTCCAAGACTCGACAGTACTTTGTCAAGTGGGAGCCGATCGTAAATGCAAATCTAAGAATTATGAACGGGCATGTGTATCTCAGCATCTGCGATTGTAAAACCCTGCATCGCGGTTGATCGGCGATTGGTTCGCGATTGAGACAAACATTTGTTGTATCAGAATCGACCATTGTAAGAAATCAATATTATATGGCATGCTAATCATGTTACAGTTCAGCCTTACACTGTATTTGGGTCTGCGTAGACACTGTGTTCAATAGTGATAGCCAATAGCAAAGAAGAATCAGAACAACAAAGTTCAAAGTCTACCAGCCCAGATCAATTCAATTCTCAAGAAGATGTCGACGAAATCCGCGATTGGTTCGCGATTGATCCGCGATTGAGCTGCGATTGTTAAACCCGCCTGAGTAGGCCCTGGCTCACGCCATGTCTCTAAATACTGTGATATGTGGCAATGTTTCGACGATTCTTTGCGCAAAATAGTGTTGCATACGAGAGCACTCTCTCGCGATTGACACCGTTGGGATCGCGATTGATTCGCGGTTCATCGGCGATTGTAGCTGCCTCAGATACCTTTATTTTGATCAACATCCCCCCTCTGACTCTATATAAGTCCTTTGGGCCGCATCCACCAGATGGCCTAGGAATGTCACGATGGTCTTGGCAAAAGACAAATTGAGATCCCGGAGGCTTGGCTGCAAATGGGGGGGTGGAGGCTTCAGGCTGCATTTGAATGGTGCGCCTGAGGCATGGATAGATCACTGACACCAACAACCCATGCCGTGCTGTACTGAAGGAGTTGCATTGCTGTTGTACCAAGTGATACACGGCACAGTTCCACAGTTTCAAAAGAGATACTGTAAGCCTTGTGGTCCTTGCTCAGTTTTGTTATAAAAAGGTGGAACAGATGCTTTGTGTCGCCAGATTGTGGACCAAGGAAGGTGCTAATCCCAGCGATTCTTGGCTGCCCTATGCCAAAACAATGGACAAACTCTAAGAGGTCTCGTTGCCCTTTCGTAACCCCGCTTGTTCAGTGCGGAAGCGCTAGAAGACCCACTCAGACGCCTCGTTCGATACCTCGCTTTGTTCCCAGAATCTGACGACTTGGTCGGCGAGCGGATCGATAGCCCAAGAAAAGCTGGCCCAAGAAAGAGATGCTGAAGTCATGAACCGAAGACACATTGGCCCTTGGCCTTGTTGTTGTTGTTGTTGTTGTTGTTGTTGGAAACCTTGAGCATGTCACTGTCCTGCCTCCAGGCTTCTTGCAAGTGGAACCCACTGGACGAAAGGAAACTGCTGAGATTCACTGGGGAATTTGGGGAAGTTGGTGTTGTTTGTTTGCCTTGCCATTTCTGTCCTTTTCTTTTGCCGGTGCAGCTGAGGTATTTCAGCAATTCTTGACTTCTACACCCGAAGAGTCGAATGACCACGGTGATCTGGATTGATCTGGCATACACCACACACCACGCTAAGAAAATCAACACAGAATCTAGGATTTGAAGCGGCGAGTAGTTCAGAACTGTTCAAGCTGGTTCAAACAATTTCAGTGCCTCAGTATGGTTGTAGAAGCGGCCGTAGGCTTGACGCAACTAAACAAAGTAGGCTAGAACGTGGAAGCTGCGTTGTTCACAGACTTACTAGATTCAGGAGCGTTTAGACAATGCATGAAAATACCGATACTTAAAGCTTTGCCAAGATAGCTATAGTTATACATACATGCAGTATTACATTAATTATACAGTAAATTACACCAATTGCCAATACATCTGGTAGGTGCATAGTTGTGCATAGCATGTTTGATAAGCTGCAAAGCTTCATGTGCCTTGATGCAAAAAGGTGTGCCCCTCTTTCTGGACTCGATATTTTTGTGTGCCTCAACAGATGAGCCTGAGAAGCCTGACAACAACATGTATGATGATGATATGCATATTATATTGTATATTGCATATATATATATGGTGATAAACATTTACTTTTTTGTTGCAGTCATTGAGACAAGCGCAAGTCTGCAGTTCGGTTTATTTGGGTAATACCATGAAAGGTGCAGGTGGCCAGTGGAGGCGAAGAATGCAGCGCCCCTAGTCACTTCAACTCACATCGTGCAAGCACAAGATCTTGTCCGAAGCAGGTGTGCAATGCAAAGAACCTCGGGACCTGCGATCCCCAACACCTACAAGACTCACCCAGAGATCACAAAGATCATGTAATCCTAAAGAGGACTTGTCAGCTTAGTTTGCAGCAAACTGCCTGGAGGGTTTCCCACACGATGTCCATGGGCAGGACTTCATTCATCAAGGTAGACTCAGGTAGACTTTTGGGTCATGGCTCTCAAATATTTGTGTCCTTTGTGCAAGAATACCTGAACATGTGGGAATCTCTAAGCAAAGACATCGGCTCCAGAAAGCAACGCATAGGTGAATGTACCTTGTTGGATCACTCCTGACAGGGGCCACCTCCACAACTGCTGGAAGGCCTGGGTTGCTTTCGGATGTTGTCTCGCACAAAAGGTTCATTTATACATATCAGCCTTGGACCTTTAGCATTCCACCTAGAATCCCGGCATCAACCGAGTCAACGAAGCCACTGGCTGCTAGCAAGTGGATCGTTTTGCACACACCCGAAGGGGCATATTCTATGGGTTAGAACAAGAGGTCATGCCGACTCCTGGAGTATAGTTTTTCTTGTGGCAATAGACTATAGACTGGTTTGCATCGATTGAAATGTCACTAGAACTTATTGAGTGAAGTACTGCGAACACCGCGAACACCCTTTGTTGTGCATGTTTTTTTCGGGTTGGCATGGCATTGTTGCTGATATGCGTGTCATTGAATGTTTACGCGTACGGTCTCGACACTTTAAGATCTATAGTTGTGTTCCACCACAATTGAGTTCACCCCCCAGCAGCTAGCATTTGGCCTACGTAATAGTATAGGATTGTGATACTGTAGAAGGCGCTGCCTCATGCAGCTGCATGCTGTTGTAGAGCGTTCCCAATGACCATCCCATGACCTTTGGTCCATGGTCTGCGGCTCAGAAGTCCTCGCCCAAAGGCAGCAAGCCTTGAGCTGGCTTCCGAAGGCACAGCTTTGCCCCACTTTTGTGATGGTCCGAATCAAAAACAATCGTGGAGGCTTCTGATGTGTGATTGAGCAAGAAAGGTTGGGGTTGCTGCAGTGACAATGCTGAGCCATTCGTGGGATTTAGTGAACATAAATGTCTGTGTGTGTGCTTTGTGTTTGGCGGAGAGAAATAGGGCACTTACCAAGCAGCCCAACCTGTACTTTGTCCGTTTCATATTATATAATAGGCACTATGCATGGGTGTAGCTGATTTAGTAGCTTTCCATTGTTGGGCGGTTGGTTCGACTGTCCTCGACTGTTTTGGGTTGTCATTGTTCGTAACATCCAAATGACGTGTATGGCAGTGTATGGATGGTAGAAGACAGCGGAGAAACGACTGGATGCTGCTCAACGCAATTGGAATAGTAGAATTGCCATTGAAGCGGAACTTGAGTTTCTCTAAATTTCCGCCTCTGGTGACTTGATCTTCCCTGTTTGCTCCCACAAACTGTCGTGTTTTGAGGTCCGGGATGCCTTCGACCTTTGAGATCCTTTGAGCATATGAATATATATGGCATATCAAAATTTGATTTTGCCTCGTTCACGGCAATTGATTGAAGAAGGTTCAAGGACTTGGATTAATTATGTTGAATTGGGCCAGACTAGGGTGGAAGGGCCAGTGATAAAGAAACATGTTAATTTGGTGCTTTCACGAAATCAGGAACATGTGTGTTGCTTACTGCAGCTCGTGCAGTTGTACTGGAGAAACTCACTGTGGCAACCACATAATGTTGTACACAAAAATATCATTGCTTGATTTGGCCTCCACACCAACAATACTCAAGAGGAGAAAGGGCGCAGAGATCTCCCAAACAATAGACCAGTTTGAGGCTTTGATTGCAGATGAGATGTGACGATGCAGTGTTTCACTTTGCAAGGCTCCGCTGCTAGATGCCTTTGCACCAAAGCCACTGCTGCCAGGCCGGAGGACACCGCCACACTGGATGTATTGAAGTTATGGTATAAGTAATTGAAGTATATATATATATATCAATAGACAGGAAGTTGATTGCACAATAGTTCTTTTGAATGGATCTTTTTTGTATCGGAATTCAACAAGATGCAGCTCAACATCGTTCAACAACCTGAAGTGGCAGGGTTATATCCTACTTGTTCATGTTTTTGAGGCGTCCTGGATGCTGCCATCAAGACCAGCAGCGGCGGAAAGACCATCGGCCTTGCAGTGGAAGAAGTCTTGGATTGGCTGAATGAGGTGGGGCCAGCAGCTAATCGGACAGATTGCATGAGGTTGATGAGGTCATGCTGCCCGTGATACGGCCAGACTTGCATAGAGGTTTAAACGGTCCATGGCTTTACCTGCATGAGGCATATCTTAGAACAATGCATTGTTTGAATGGTGACCTGAGCTGATTTCCAGACATGCCTAAAGATGTTTGTAGCTTTGCTGTAATTGGTCAGCTCCACAGCTGAAACCAGTGCTGAAACAAATGGCGTCGTGTCAGCTTGGTTTCAAAACAAATGAGCCAAATCTTTTCATGTGGACAGCGCATGGGCTTCGACAGAGGAAGCCCTGACCGAAGCCGCAGCATCCAGCTTGTCGGAGTTCAAACCTCAGGTTGTGGATTCTGTGGTTGTTGTAGTCGAGGTTCGTGGCCGGGGAGGTGTAGCTGTCCGTGGGTTTGTTGTTGAGTATTGTTGATGATTCTGTGCTGCTATATTTACTTATATATTTACTTGTACTTGAATTATTTGCTGTTGTGATGGGTGTCATGGCCATACGGGCCCCCCGGAGGCGTGCAGTTTTACTTGTTTCACGTTTGTTGACCTACATGTTGACTGTTCTGTCATGTTTGTTGACCAACATGTTGATGCGCAGTTACATAGTGGGGGGCGGGAGGGCGGGGACAAGTGACGTTCGTTCGTGCCTTCGTTAGCTTATGGAGTGCACCACAGTACGTCGTGGACACCGCAGCAGCATGGAGCAGGGGACCGCGTCACCGGTGACTCCACCTGCCCCTGCGGCCGCGTCGCATGATGCCCGACACTTGGGCGCAAGCAAGAGGTTGGCAGGCTTTATTTCCCAGCTGGCTTGAAACTTGTTGCAGCTGGTGCTCGGCCGATGCAAGAAAGTTGTGCAGAGATATATAGTCCGCTCAGGGCTCCTTGACTGTGAAGCACGTCAAGCATGTGAAGAGCCAATGGACGAAGCGCGCCAGGCTAGGGAATAGGGTCTACCAGTGGATCTACCGCCACAAAGAGCGCAAACCTTGAAGGCAGAAAATATGATGCGAGTACACGTTTTTGGGGAATGTCACAACACGAAATCTGCATTTTGTGTGGGCCTGTCCACACGAACACGGGGGGCCCGATTGGACGTGAAACCTTGTGATGTGGCAGTGGAGGGGGAGGAGAAGGAGACAAGGCTGACTGATGGTAGCTGGTGACTGACGGTACCTTCTCAAAAGGAAGTGTCCTTGTGTAACTTGTACTCATGCCTATATATGCATGGATAGATGGTACATGTGATTTACTAACTCACTGCAATGAAGCCAAATCAATGACAATACGTCAAACACCATTGTAAAACTATTACGAGGACTATAACAGCTATAGGCTATATAACTATACTTTTTAGACAGCAACGACGTCGACGACGACTTCGATGGCGTTTACTTCTACTTCCACTCCAACTTCAACTCCTTGAAGGGACTATTCAGAGAAGGCCATTTGCATGTGTTTTGGGGTGCTTAGTTTTGTCGGCAGCAGACCTCCCTGACACTTGGAACCCTATTCTGAATGAATATGGTCCTAGTAGTAATGCCCTTTGCTTTTAACGTCCTTGCTCCTAATAATAGGGCCAACTCCTTGCTCCTAGTAGCGATGCCCTTTGCTCCTAGTAGCGTCCTTGCCGGTAAGCCTTGCTTTTGAGACGTCAAGCCCCAAGGTTGCAAGCTCAGGAGGAGCAGCTATTGCAGCAGGCGAGGTGATTTTATTGGTGGGAAAGACGGATGATAAATGAAGTGATCGGTTTCGAAAGATCAAGAGCGAAACTCATCCAAAAACACGGGTTTATTGAGACTGTTGAACAACGCCAGGAACTTTGTGCATTTTCTTGGTGTTCACCCGGGGATACCTGGGGTTGGCCACGGGTGGGTAGTGTTTTTTGACCATCCTACAGTTTGGTTGCCATTGAATCTATAGAGCATTTGGTGCTTGTCAAATCGAATTTACCCCTTGACAGAGGACCAGCGTTGCATATGTCGCACATCAACTTCTATAAAACTGTAACCAGGCCTTTCTTACGTTGATTCCTGGCATGAGAGGCTTTGGCAGCTTCTGCAGGCTCGGATGTCCTGACGTCCTGCCACTTGAATCTCAACAATTCGAGTGAAGTGCCCAGAGCATTTTGCAATTCCTGCAGAATCCGCTGTCAATACTGTACACCTATGCAATTGTACAGGCACAGATAGTTTCGGGGTATGCCGGGTATGCCAATATGCCAACTGTTCAACTCGTGTGTTCTCCTGTTCATTGCGATGCTGGACAATCCAGCATCCAAGTTGACGTGTCGTCCTTTGTTTGGCAGGTGAGAGCTTAAGCCTGGAAGAGAGGCGCACTGAGATGTCCAGTTCCCATTTTTGCGTCATGGATGTTTGAACACCATGAAGAACTTAGACTTGAGAAGGCATTTGAGGAAGATAGGTGAAGGACCGAAGTTGCTATTCCAATTTTCCTCCCAGTAAACTCCATGTCATGCACAGATAGCCAAACGTTGGCGACGGGGGATCCCTATTTCCAGAATAGGCTCACAAGACTAGAACAAATGTTTAAACTTAAGCGACGCTGGTGCAGGGGAATTTCGTTTCTCAATAAAACCATGATTCCAGGCAAGAAGCACACTTGGCCCTAGGCATGTACATGGATGCAACACACCCTGTCTCAGCATCGAAGAAGCAAACCTGCGCAGGGCATGTTTAGTGTTGTTCCCCAGAGATGCATCATGTCCGATTGTATTTGGCTCAAACAATAGGTTTGCAAAGCTGTTTTGAAATAGCTGGAGCACTTGCTCTCGTAACTTGCTTAGTGGAAGTTCTTAACTTCCTTGCAACAAAAGCAATGGGCGTGAAGAAAACTACTTTCAGAGATGATGGCGGGAGGGTCTCAGGCCAGAGGACATGGAAAGACAAACTATATCACCATGTTTGAAACGGGCCAAGGGGCAAGTTTGTTTCAGACCTGATGATTTATTCGTGTGTTTGCCTTTTCTTTTGCTTGCTGCTGTAGAGTCGACAATGCTGAACTCATGAGATTGAATGTTCATATTGGGCGAAACATCATCCAATGACTTCGGTAGAAACATGTCAAATATCGGAATTCTGGCATGTGGTATTTCTTCATGAACATCTATAGCTGCACACGGCACAGCTTGGCCAGGTGGCACAATCTTTAAATCATGCTTGGGAATTTTGGGTGGCTTGATTTGCATCGGTGCAGTCTCCGGCTCTGGATGGTATATGAGCTATTCTACTGCACAAGCATCGCTGGAGACAGCTGGAGGCCTCGAGGAGTGTGACATAGGGAGATTGCAAGCTTGCTCTAAACACCCGGAACTGTCTACAGTATCCATTTGCCAGCTACGCAGGTGAGTTTATGGCAAATATTCCGCTCTATGTGGAGTCAAGCCTTAAGCACCTGGATCAGTCTTTCAGCAATCTTTGGATGGTACCCAACACAAAAGAGACAGAAGATGTTTTGACATGAAAACAATTAGAGACTCTATTTGCGTTTGTTTGCTAAGGCATCGCTTGGATCCAATTCGCTTTCATTTGAAAGCAGGACTGAGCATGCTGAATACCAGAGGTGTGGATGTGGCCACCTGGGACGGGATCTACCAAATTCGGAAACTTGAAAAAATTGCTATTGATGTCCGACTGGTTTCAGAAATTCTAATATAATATAGCCTACTAAAGTTCCACGGGCTCAGGAACTACACGACCCCATTCTTGCAGAACTTTTTCGGTGACACCAAGTGTTGCTTGTCAAGCTTTTGGCGACCGCTGGAAACTATGTGGGAAAGCCAGGAATTGCGGAAGCACCGTGAAAGCACTTCTTTTCTCCCTTTGAGTTGTTTTTTGCCTTCGAAAGCATATTTATCACACATATTCTTGGCTTTAGACGTCCGCAAAGAGCGAAGGGATCAGGCCGGCCAGAGAGAATGTGGATCCTCCACGGCTTGCAAGGGCCTGCCTCAGCAGGTGTAGCTTGGCTTTCAGGCACTCCAACAATTCTCTAGACTCTAGGCACTCTAGGCACTCTAGGCTCTACGCAGAGGCGGACTTGGGCCCACATCCATTTTCTTCGTGCATCTCTTTCTCTTGTGTTCCTTTAGAAGGCCCCTATGTAAAGAAAGTGTTCGAGGTGGCCATATCCATGACCGGCAACTCGAAGAACGTGTCGTCACAAGACACAAGAGCTTCAGAGCAATCGGGCGCTGTTTCCTTGACGTGTGATTGCAGCAATCCAAACTTGGACTTTGTTTGTTGTCCTTGGCCATGAACCTTGACGACAATGTAACCGTGTCCCCTCGGCAACCTCACCACCTGGGACATAGGTTGTATCCATTGGATTTCTCGATATTGACTTTGGTATAGTGCATGAACAGATACACCTACCATAGAGGCATGCAGAAAATCAACCCGTGGTGCACTTTGGACTCATATTTGTGAAGACGCTACACGCTCATCACTCATGCTCCTTTCTCAGATACGGATCAATGGCGACAGGGTCTTGCTCCACATTCAGGTGACCCATGGTGACCCTATTGTCAAGACTACCGGCTTAATGACTCCACTGAGGTTGCTATGGCGTGGCAGTGAACATGGGTTTCGATAAGGCAGACGTGGAGCCCTATGGCGGTTGGCAAGGCTTTCTCGATGCCCATCCTGGCAGCTGGGGCGACGACCGCATGGTGGGAGATGTCGTGTTGATGGACAAGGAGCCGTTTTGATCGCATTGCATGGCCGAACCGTCCGAACCCGCTGATGTTGCCAACAATGACTATCTACTGAAATCATGAGATATACGTCGGGAGGAAAAAGCATTTTTTCCTTCTGACCAGGTCTTGTAACACGTATAATATGTGGATCAGCCGCGGTCGAATTAAGCAGCCCATTTTGCGTGGCCAGTGTGGGACGTTGTTCAGTTATCACCCTTTGTTAAACTTACTGTACAAGAATTATACAGCTTTGGAGGGAGGAAGTTGAACAGTGTGAGGTGACAAAAGTGTTTGCAGGATTCCACGAGGAAAGGATTGGCAATTTGGAACTTTCAAGAAGAAAAGCATATAGAGCATGAATTCAGGAGGCTTTGGAAAATATCTGAGAATATACATCCCTTGGACCCAATATGCGTTTCTTATTTATTATTGTTTCCATGCTCGTGTTAATTTGCTGCAAGGTTATACTTACTTGTGGGACAGAACCAGCGTCCGAGACCAGCTGATACAGAGTCCAGGACGCAGATGGCAACCCCACCGTGGTTGGAGTTGAGATTCTGGGCTGCGTTGGACCGTCGGTTCAGCTCAATGTGTCGCTAAGCCACTGTTCCATCTCCTTTTGTACCAAACATGGACCTGATTGGTCGTGAATGAAACCCCAATGGTTGTGAGTCGCAACCTCTCGCATAATTTGATATAATTTGTTTGATGTTACTATTACTATGTCATATTATGTCCATTTCGAGAACGCTGGCCGTTACAAGCTGCGAGAGTGGAGTTTGAATCCAACAAATGAATCTTGAGCGTTTTTTTCCATGACATTCTCTTGTAGTTTTCATTGTACTTTTTAACCTGGACCTTACACGTCCACGTCGCAGTAAGAAGAGGATGGTAATTTGTTTCGGTTCGGGTTGAGGACCGAATTTACCAACGGCTCCAACACCAACTCTTGGATTGCCCGGCCCCTGGATGACGTCAAATACTTGCCCTTAGTGAGCAAAAGCGAAGGGGCGAACTTCGGCCCGGCCCGAATGGCATGGCTGGATATCACCTGGAAAACCGCCCCTCGGCCAATGACTGCACGAATTTGAAGCATCATGTTGCAGAAAGCCTTGCCTGTCGAGTTGTCTCATTGTCGGATCCCTTGTCGTGGACGGTCAGGTACATTGGCAGGACTTGCAACCCTTCCAATTTAGTTTCACTCCCATTATCATGTGGGACATTACGAAGCCCAATTGCTTGAAGACACATGGCATCGTGCCGCTGTACGAGAATACCCGCGTGCCAACGGACGCAGAATATGAGCAGTTTTTGGCTGGGAATCCTCCTTGGAGTCTTGGCAGCCAAGAAAGAGGTATACAGTATTCAGGCTTGCAGCCAATGGGCATCAATGGGCTTTCCCTTCAAGACATGGTGTTAAGTTTGGTGACCCAACCTATTCCCCGACTCACACCCGCAGTGGCTAGAAATCTAGTCACAATCACTCAGTTCCAAGGTTCATCAAGAAACTCCCATTGGGTTTAAAACTTCTGGGGTCCCCAAAAGCAATTGTATCCGACTTGGGCCGTAACGTCCTAGGAACCCGGGACGTCGTGTTGGTGCTTGGCTAATTGGCTTCAAGCTTTGGTTCCTCTCGGAGCACTTGGCCTCGATGAACCTCAAGGCGACGGTCAAATTGTCAAAGGTTTGAGGTTGTTCGCCACCAATCAGAATTCAATTGCATGACTTGTTTTGCCATGATGCAGAACCTGCGACCGTACCGCAGGGCGGCTTTATCTATTTGGTGGAGAGGAGACGCGTTGGAGATGCCAATGTTGGAAGTTCGAAGGGTGAATCGACATTTGTTGAGAGTATTTGCTTGGCTTTAAGCAATATCGAGCAAGCCTTCGGGCTTCGGGAAGCTTGCACAGGAATGACAGTGGGGGGAAACAAGTCAGCAGATTGACTACAAGGACGAAAGTTAAGTCCTCTATCTATATACTTCACACTTCACCCTTGCACGGGTTTGTAGATTTCAGCTGATTTCAGTGTGTTTTCAATCCACTCAGACAACTAAAGGCAGCAAGCTTATGACAAATTGTGAAGGCCATCATGCCAAAGATCAGGAAATCTCAAGACCGCCTCCCACTATTCCACTATTGCTACATAGTTGTTCTGAGAAGCATCTTGAAACCGGATGAATGGGCAGCTCACCAGGAGTACGGGTGTGTTCGTGGCATCGTCAGACATCACTGTGCAATCTTTGGCTCCTGATGCCAACGGGCAGATGACTGTCAAGCTCAGTGCGATGGCTTTGATCAGTGAGTCCAAGTCATGACATGTTTGTACAACTTGGTATAATAGTACAGTATAGCAACTTGTTGGTGACAGCGAAAGCACGGCAAGCCGGTTTGAAGAATTATCTGACAGTAACTAGGAAACCAAAGGCCCAAGATGAAAATTAGGTCTTTAGACCATAATGTTGACGGCCCGCTGGCTCCAGGATCAGTAAACCAACTAGGAATACTCGAGCCTTTCTTGGTCAGAAGAGGCAAGAACATGCTTTTTGTGGTGAGTGCCGAGTGCGACCAGGTCCCAAAGATGTTGATCATCCAGCGATCAGTGGATCGGCTGTTGTGGTTGCACCGACCAATGAGTGGAGCAACATCACACAAGAGCTCAAGCAGGTGGAAGTCAATGGGCGACAAGAATTTTGGTAAAAACTCTGCCAGTACAATCTTTGCGTCATTTGGTTTGACCAAAGACTGCTTGTGGACCCTTCTCCCAGTCAGGCAAAAAAATCAACGTTTCAAGAGCAACATTTGTTCCGGGGTCTTGGGTACGGCAACCCCCAGCAAAGTAACCTGACTTATTGTAGTCTACAGAATAGCAATAAGGCCCATTTCATTCAGCTCCCGTCCTTTGGCCGTAAGGAGTTTATGCTGACCTTCTTGTTTTCCTACTACAACCTGGAGCTTCAAGGCGTTTACATGGTCCCTCGCAGTGTGGTGCTCTCTGAATTGGATGAAATGGCCACGCGGGATGCCTTCACCAGTATCGTGTTGAACACTGTCTTTTCAGGCCAGATCGGTACTGGGGTCAATAAAGGAATTTGAGTACGTGGAAAGGATTAAAGTGTTGGCAAAATGGTTACCTGAAGAAAGATCTCGCTGCACATCTACAACCACTCCTACACGCTACGGCTACAACTCGATTTATATAATTGCAACTAGACCACTCCTGCTTCTACTGCTGTTCCTGCCACTGATATTGCTGCAACCACAGCTTTTGCTGCTGCGGCGGCGGCGGCGGCGCTGCTGCTCCTGCTCCTGCTCCTCCTCCTCCTCCTCCTCCTCCTCCTCCTACTACTACTACTGCTACTGTACTACTACTACTACTACTACTACTACTACTACTACTACTACTACTACTACCACTGCCGCTGCCTGTGCGACTACGACTACCACTACTCACTACTCCTAAGTAGTGCTATCACTGGACCTTTGCCTTTGGTGTATTGGCAAATTGACTGAAGGGCCGGGAGCAAAGCACGTGATTTGCAATTCCAATGCTGCCACTTGCTCGGTCAGGTATACTCATGACTGGTGTCCTCGTGATTGGCTATCAAGCATTCAAACGGCTTGCAAAGATTGCCCAGGACACTTTGCACAGACAAACCTGGTTTTGATGCTTTTTGCTGGAGCTACGACGGGTGTAGTGCTACTACTAGGTTACGGCTACCAGTACATCTACTTGCTTGCTTGACTCCACTATCCCCACTCCCTTCTACCCATTTGAGAAAAATATAGCAAAATCATGCAAAAATCATACCCACCCCATCCGATCCCACCCCCCTCGTTAAAAGACTCCGGTAGAGTTTCTTGATAGGGGTCCCCCAAATGGGGGTTTGCGAGTGGGGAGACTACAGCAATATAGTAAAAACCTGCCAATGAACCGTCTCCCTCCCTTGTTGACCAAGGAGCAGAGGCGAGCGCTGCATGTGAAGGTGCAGGATGGTTTGGCCTGCGCCAGTGAGATTGCCTACCCCATCGTTCTGGTGTGCGCCAGAGACTTCTTGACACTAAGTGATTCCGATGTCCGTTCTTGTTACCTGGCTGGAGTGCTGAGCTTGACCTTTTAGGTTCCCAAGATCTGTGAGTTCGAAGTGCTGTACCATGCGGGAATAAAGTCTGATTCCGCAACTGCAGAGGATTCCGCGATTAGGCTTCCGAAACTGGGATTCCGCCACTGCATCGGGGTTCCGCAACCTGGAATTCCGCAACTGTCAGGATTCCAAAACTGGGAGTTTGCACCTGTTTGGATTCCGCAACTGTCAGGATTCTGCAACAGTTCGAGCAGCAACCACAGGCCCCAAGCATCCAAGAAAATGCAAAAACGGGCGGGGTCGGTGGGTGGGGGGGGGCGATTGCCAGCGTTGAAATTGCAAACCAGGCCACAACCTCAGGCCGACTCAGGCCCGAAGCATCCAAGTGACAGCAAGCGCAAGCCACGTGCCTGGATGCCGCAACTGGGCTTCCGCCACCGCTGGGATTCCGCAACTCTCTTGACTCCGCAATTGTTTGGACTCCGCAACTGGGATTCGAGCAGCAACCACAGGCCCGAAGCATCCGGATGGGACTCTCAGTTTTAGAACACCACTTTCAGAAACCTAGTTTCAGAATACCAATTGCAGAATCCAAGTTTCAGAACCCTAGGCCCTTCAGAATCCGACCGATTAGTTTCTGAATCCGGCTCTACCATGCGGTGTCTTTTCCTTTACCTTTGTCAAGAGGACAGAAGGGACAGCAGTGTTTTGGTTCGACTTTGATCGATGCCGTCGCCTGAGGCCACGAAGGCTTGCGACTGAAAGGCTTGCTGAAGTTCTTGGACACCAAGGAATTGCTTTCAGGATTCAAGAGGCTGGTTTGCAGGGTTGTTTTCACCAAGACTACAGGGTAGTTGTGGAAGCACTATATTATTATGAGAGTCAATTGCATATTGTGCACGGATACATAAGATAGATTGTTTAAGATATAATATAGTCCACTTGTTTCATGAATTTGCATACGTTGCTGTATCTCTTGAAACCCTTTCCAGCTTCTTGCCAGGACCGGAGGACAGATTGTGTTCTTCTCCTATGAATGGCAGTCCTGGACCAAACTCGGTCCAAGCGATTTGCAGCTGCGATGGATGCGAAACAGCTTGAAACTCTACGCTGCAGAGGCAGGGATTGACGTGCCTTGACAATAAAATCTGAATGCATGGGGAGCAGGCGCACCCAAGCAGCAGCAATCCCGAAGGTTTCCAATGTTTGGAATCGGAGCCACATGTTCAGTCTATTTTTCTACTTGCCTCATGGCAATGGCAGTGGCCATGCGCAGATCCCACCTTAGAAACAAACTAGTGCAAAATTAGACAACAACGCTATGACAGGCGTGAGCTTGAAAAAACTGATTTTCGCAGCATCTCAGGTCGGCAATCTGTATGTTTGGTTGGACATCCTGGCGATTCCTCAATGTCATGTTGGCATGAAATCTTTGGCGGTGAATACTTTGTACGTCGGACCACCACTGCACAAAATGTGTTTTCTTTGTTGTGTTCTTTGCATGGTACTCTGTAGTTTATTTGATTGCACTCCAGAAAGAAAAAACATTATATATAGTGAGATATTCCTGAGTTTCTTGTATCTATCCTTTCAGTATTTGGGCCCCATGACAGTAAGCTTTTACAGCAAGTACTGCCCAAGATCAATACAAGGTCTATGCCTCGTCCACAAGTGCCTTCATTGTCATTGCACCAGAGGGGAACCATGAGAATCTCGACAGAGCATGAGATTGTCGCTCCTTTGTCGTCTTCGATGAAAAGATTGGTCAGGACAAACAGAAAATACTCAAATGGTTTGAACAGATGTCCTATCATTTTCAGGTTATGACCAGCAGGAGATGTGTATTTTCGTTTGTTATTTTTCCTGTCACCCACACCCATGCAATGATCACCCACACCATGTAGTTAGTTCTTTGCTTCCACCCAGCGAGTCCTTTTTGGCTCCTGCTTAGAGCACCGAGCTGGACTGAGGAACACCGGTGTGCCCTCCAACTTGGAGACTTATCGGAGCCGGGTGTGGACACGTGTAGAGCAAGTTGCCATGTTTGCAGCCAACGGGCTTCAAAAGATGTACATCGCAGAAGAAGGAGGCCAGGGATTTGGTGATGTAAGATGTGATGTTCAAAGATCCACATGTTCAGTGTAGACGTGGCTTTATTTTGTTGAACGGTAGTTGGGCGGCCATACGCGGCCAAATTTCAAACAGTCCCTGTCAATGTTGCGAATGCACATGTGAGATTTGTTTTCCATTTTGCAATGCATTTCATGATGAGAGCGGATAGATGACATTTGAGTCACACCGCAATCGAATTTCAATTCTCAAATCCGGCCGAAGGGCCCTTGAGTCACGTTCGGCGACGACCTTCGCCACCCGCTGGCATCGTGAGAAAGGACGCATCGCGGCCTTCGAGTTCTTTTTCTTTGGTTGCTTGGAACTTCGTGAGTTCAAGTACTTCGAGATTGGTAGCGGAGCCCAAGACGATCCTCCCGGAATTTGACCAGGGTGAACTTTTTGTTTGAGGACGCCTATAGGGTAATCCTGGCCGGTGAGAATTGGCTCATCTTAAAGATCACGTTCAGCAAGGCAGTCACAAATGAGTGGTCAGCAAAGAAGACAGCGAGATAGACAAGAAGGTGAACAACCAGTTGATGTCCCCATACCTCCTTCTCCTCCACGTGCAGCGAATGGAGCAAGTCCAGGAACTCCCTCCTCTGGCTCCAACAACTATCGTGGATTGGATAGTGGCTTGGCAAAGGCCGCACCATCGGCCGAGGGGCTAACGCAAAGTGGCTATCGCAGCTACAGAAGACGATTGGAATTGTATGCCCTGCAGTGTCGTCGACGCTCAACGGACGCTGAGATTGAAGGTGCTCTTTTGGTCATCAGCCTCCTCAAGGACACTGTTTGGGATGCAGCAGAACAAATAGATTTGAAAGAAATCACCAGTGGAACAAATCCGTTCGCACCTTTGTTCACTATGATGGACCAGCTATTTCAATATGGAGAACAAATTGAGGTTCCATATCGGTGTGAAGAGTTCTTTCAAAGCTTCAATCGTCAGAAGGGAGAAGAAATGCAAGCATACCTCATTCGCCACCGCACTGCTTTGAAGAAACTTCGAGAGGTAAAGATCGACATTCCACCACTTCTTGCTGGATGGCATTTGTTGACCCGAAGTGGAACTCCAAAATGGACACACGTGCAAGTGAAAGCATTGTGCAAAGGCGAGCTTGACTATGAAGAAGTCCAACGAGCTTTGCTTCGAATGTTTGGTGGAGATCACAAACCAAACACCAAGGACATTGGACCTGTGGCCAAGTCATCCAAAGACGAGTTCTTCTACGAGGAAGACTATGATGAGGAGTTCTACTACGAAGGAGAAGAAGAAGATGATTGGCATGAAATCTACTATGAAGGTGAAGAAGATGAAGAAGAAATCCCTGAGGAGCTTGAAGAGGCATACGAAAACATGGATGAAGCCTACATTTCCTACTTGGAATCACGAAAAAGAATGAAGGAACTTGCCCTGGCTCGTGGCTTCTACCCCGTCGTAGCCATTGGTCCTGACTTCGACCATGGCAAAGGAAGCAAAAGCGAAAGAAAGGGAAGCTCAAAGGGCAAAGGAAAGAGTAAAGGAAAAGGAAAAGGCAAAGGAAAAAGCATGTTTCCTCGACGCCCAATGCATGGTCTTCGAAAGCCACCATCATCGTCGACCACGACCTCCTCCGAGTTGAGATCAACCCTGACCGGTTCCAATTCTTCTCATGGACCGAGGTTCAAACGATATCGAGTGCAAGCACAAGGTGTCAAAGAAGTTGGCGGTGAAGAGGTGACCATGGTGGAGGAACTAACGGAAGAGTGCTTTCAAGAGGACATCTTCTTTGCCACCCTTGCTCCAGGTCACGCAATTGTGGATTCAGGTGCAACAAGAACACTGGTCGGAGAAGAAGTGTGGAAAGAATGGGTCGAGCACTATGATGAAGGCCTACTTGGACCTCTCCGTACTCAGGCACAAAAGCGATCCTTCAAGTTCGGCGGCGGAGAGATGCTTGAATCCAACTACGAAATCTCCTTCAACGCCTTGGTGAAAGGTCAAAAGTTGCCCATCACGGTTTCAGTGGTACCTGGGCACACTCCCTTCCTGTTGGCGAGACCTGTGCTGGAACAATGGGGGGTGAAACAAGACTACGCCAGTGGCAACATGAAGGTGGCTCAATCCGAATGGTTTCAACCAAGTCGGGGACAAAAAGGCCACTATGTCTTGAACTTGTTGGAATATCATGAAGACGAACAAGAGATGAACTACATCACGGAAGAAGAGGTCTTGATCTCGACAAGTCCACTGGAAATTGAACCGCCCTGTGAGACAGAACCGTCTGACATTGCAGAGCAGATCCTCATGGAGTCCGAAGCCAATGAAGTTGAAGAGATGTCTCAACAAGTTTTGCAGCGCCTTCAACAAGAAAGAAAATTGATCTTCTTTGAGGTCTATGTGGATGAAGGCAACCTGGCTACAGAACTGTTGAAACGCTTTCCAGACTGTGAGGTCGCCACTTTCAGCCTACCTCATTGGGACTTTGAAAAAGAAAATGACCGAAAAGCATTCCTCAAGTTGGTGAGAGAACAAAAGCCTCACTTCATCTGGTGTGCACCACCGTGTACGAAATGGTCACCAATGCAAAGGCTCAACATGATCAAGGCCGAAAAGCTAGCCTACATCCTGGAATTGCAAAAGCAAGAAGAAAAGCAACATTTGAAACTGGTTTTGGATGTCACCGACATCTGCAACTGGGAGATCAATGCCGGCATGGCCATGGAGCATCCTCATTTAGCTATGTCATGGAAGACGAAAACCTTGGAGTCCATGGATGGTTATGATGCAATCTGCAACCGATGCAGGACCGGCTTGTGCTACTATGATCGCATGGGAAACTATGTCGGAAAGGTCAAGAAACCTACGAGGATTCGCACAAACAGCCAAATGGTCTTTGAAGCACTTGATCTTCCATGTGAATGTCTTCCTGGAGAGCATGTTGCTATGGATGGAAAAGCAGAAAGCTTGAAGAAAATGCAAAACTACGAAAGAGGCTTCGTGAAAAGAGCAGCAAATGCCATCTATCAGGAGATGGAAGAACGATGGCGACAAAGAGAGATAGCCAAGATCTATATGGTTGAAGAGCAGGATGAGAAAAACAAAGTGAAGAATGCATCCAACATCACTGAGGAAGAGAAGAAGCTGATGAAGACCCACAGCAAGCAAAACCTACAGGTCATCAGCAAACTGCACAAGCAACTTGGACATCCAGGTGTAGATCGGATGATCAAAACGCTTAAAGATGCAGGTATGGATGAGTCTCTGATCCGATGTGCCAAAGACTACAAGTGTGAAGTATGTGAGCAACAGGCACAACGGAAATTGGAGAAACCAGCTTCACTGCCTCAGGCCAGTCACTTCAATGAATGTTTGGAAGCCGATGTTTTTCACATCCGCTGGAATGGAGAAAAGCGAAAGGTTTTGGCCATCCTCGACATCTATTCCAAGTACGAAATCAATGCAGTGTTGGAGAGAGAAACTGAAGAAGCTGAATTGAAGATACTTCGTGAACAATGGCTTCAAACTTTTGGTCCTCCAGAACGATTCAGAACAGACCAGTCGGGAGCACACATGAGTCAGAAGTATCTGGACTTCTTCGACCAAAACAACATCAAGCTGATCCTCGTGCCCAAAGAAGCTCACTATAGAATGGGATCAGTGGAAAGACTCCACGCTGTGAGAAGAATGCAGCTGCTCAAAATGCAAAAAGATGAACCGAATGTACTCCTTGAAGAAGCTGTTCCAGTTGCTTGTCATCAACGAAACCGCCTTCGTTCAGTGCATGGCAGCTCACCATACCAAATCGTTTTTGGACACAATCCTCAATCGAACGGTCTTTGTGATGAACCGCACTTGTCCAAACCGCTCGATGACACGGAACAGCACCAAAAAGATCAAGCACTTCGGTACTCAGCAGCCAAAGCATTTTATGAAGCCAACAACAACCAGCTGCTCAAACGTGCACTTCTTGCCCGGCCACGGTCTGAACATGTGGCCGCCAGCCTTGGCGATTGGATCTACTACTGGAGACAGGGGGAAAACAAACTTGACCCTACTCGCTGGCGTGGCCCTGCATTGGTCTGCGCCATAGAGCCCCGCAAGAACGATGACGGCCGCATCCGAGCTTCTGTTTACTGGGTTGCTCACGGATCCAGTTTGGTGCGTGTTGCAAGTGAGCATATTCGTGCCGAGGTGGCTCGAGAAAGAGTTCATCGCCTGGAAACGCAACCTGACACAGCTGTTTCGAACAGTTTGGTTCATCGAGTTCGACAAGCTCTGACCCCTGTGCAGGGTCCTGTGCGTTTTCTTGATCTTGCAGGGGATCCCACCTTTTCGAATGCAAAGGCTGAAACTTCTGTCCTTTCTCTGGTACCACCAGAGACAAAGGCTGAAACTTCTGTCCCTCCTCTGGTACCACCAGAGAGTCCAGAAGTTCCAATGTCAGAACCTCAAGCCGAAGAAGAAGTGACAACAGAACATCAGCACACTGCGGCAGCAGCAGAACACAAGACAGCAGCAGCAGAAGCTAAAGCAGTTGAAGTAGAAACAAAAGAAGACCAAGATCCAAGTGGCCGAGGAAGATCAAGAAGCCCTCCACCTCATGCCTCTCGGCACAAAGACTTTGAAAACCTGTATGAGTCCTACAACAAGGCACGTCAACTTGATGGCCTCCCGCCTGTTTCTCGAGATGATCATCAGCTGAAAAGTCAATATGACATGCTGTATGGTGAGGAAGTTGATTGGCTGGACGAAAATTTCCTGGCCACTTCATTCAGTGAGAAGAACCTCACCAAAGAGCAGAAAGAAGAGTTCGCCGAAGCTCGCGACAAGGCTTTGGATGTCTGGTTTGAGAATCAAGCATGGCGACCAGTCGATGCCTCCGAAGCCCAACCAGGCGAAGCAGTACCAGCAAGATTTTTGCAGCGCTGGAAGCCAACAAAAGAAGGGCAGAAAGCAAACGCCCGAATCATCATACAGGGATTCAAACATCGTGATGTGCTCGAAGACACTGTAGATAAGGAAGCTCCTACTTTGTCCATGGTTGGTCGCAGCTCCATTTATCTTTTTGCAGTGGTTCGTCAGCTCAAGCTGTGGAGTGCTGATGTGAAGACTGCTTTTCAACAAGCAGACAACATCGAACAAGAAGCCCGAGTGTTCATACAGCCCTCAGCTGAGATTCGACGCCTCCTGGAGAGAAAGATTGGATTGAAACCATGGCAAATCATGCGTGCATCCAAGCCCGCTTTTGGTGATTGCAGAGCTCCAAGACAGTGGAATGCAACTGCTCATAGGTGCTTGACTGAGGAACTTGGCATGATCCCACACCCTTTGGATCGTTGTGTGTACCTCAGCATTCGAGCTGCGTATGAATCTGATCCAGCTTTCGAAGTGTTCCAATGGAATGGGGTCCCTAGCATTGTTGACGGCATTTTTGGACTCCATGTGGACGACTTCATTGGTGCTGGTGAAGGTTTCTGCAGTGAGCATGATTTGAAAAAGGAATGTCCCAATGAAGAGTGTTTCCTCAACCGCATCCTGCGTTTGGCTCAGCGTTTTCGTTTTGGTGCATGGGATTTTGGAAATGGCTCAAAGATCATCTTTTGTGGTGCTGAACTGCAACAGTCGCTAGACTACTCCACCATTTCGGTGAGTCTGGCGAACTATGTACAAAAGGTGAAACCTATTTCATTGGACAAATCCAGGAAAACAATGACAGAGTCTCCATGCGATGAACGCGAACATCGACAGTTCCGTGCCCTCATTGGTGCGCTAGCATGGCCTGCTCATCAAAGCCTTCCGGAGTTGTGTGCAAGCGTGAGCATTTTGCAAGCATCAGCAAGCAATCCATGTGTTGGTGATTTGAACCAAGCAAACAAGCTGCTTCGTTTTGCAAAAGAAGTTTCAAAAGATCACCAACTGTACATGCGTGGTTCATGTGCTTTTTCTGAGTTGTGCATTGGAGCCTATACCGATGCTGCCTGGGCCGTGAGACCCGACGGATCGAGCCAAGGTGGACTTTTGGTTTTCATTTGTTCGCACCAAGAGCTGGAATCCGGCAGCATGATGCCGCTCAATGTCTTTTATTGGAAATCGCACAAGTTGGCACGTATTTGTCGGTGAAGCTTGTCCTCAGAGGCTCAAGCAGCCGCCATTGCAGTGGACGAGCTTGAATGGTGCAAGATTTTTGTTTCCGTCATGATCGACCCCACCTTGCCGATCGAAAGTCCGGAAGCATTGAAAAAGCTTGGACCATCCCCGCTTGTGACAGATGCAAAATCTTTGTTTGATGCTGCCAAGTCCTTGTCTCCCAGCATGAAATTGAGTGAGAAAAGAACTGCGATCGAAGTGGCCATTGTGCGAGATCGTATGAACGCTTTGTTGGGAAAATGGATGTGGGTGAACTCACACCAACAGATCTCTGACGGCTTGACAAAGCCGGCTTCCAGAGATTCCATGGCCTACATCATGAAGCGTGGCACCCATCAACTCAAGTTCAACCCCGACTTTACAGCCTCCAAGAAAGTGTCCTCGGAAGCCAAGAAAGAAGAAAGAGAAATCCATGAAGCTTTTTCAAAAGAAATGGAAGAACAACAAGTTTTTGAAGTGGAAGAGTGGCAAAAGCATGAACAAAGTCTTTGTTTGCTTCCCAAATGCTGCAAACCTCGCAACGAGAGTGATCCTCGAAACAAATATTGCAGCAGAAGGCACTTCTATGCCCACCGTAGCTCTCAAGGACAGCAAGACGAATGGAAGAAAGCAGCTTTGTTTTCCGCAGCCATTTTGATGGCCAGCGAAGTCCCTCTCGTCGAAGGAGCGCTGGAACTTGTGGAAGAACAAGCATGGAGTGGCCCAGTGCTCATGTCCTTTTTTGTCATCATGGTCTTCGCATGGATAGGTCTTGAGAACGTGTTCTTGCGCTTTGGCATTGAAACCATCTTCTACAAGGCCTACAGCTTTGTGAATGCCAAGTTGATGAATTGGTTCAAGAAGGAGGTGATCGAAAACGAACAGGTCACTGAGAACAACGAAGTTCCTGAGAATGACCCGGTGCTTGTGAACCAGCTCAATCCTCCGAGCCATGTCGTCTCCGCAGCTGTTCAGGCCGATGAGGTGATTCTAAATGCACTGACTTTGGCCCGTCGTCCTGGAATAGATTCAGGAAGCACGACTACGAACACAGAGTCGGATCTTCCAGATGAAGAATGGCATCGCTGGAGTCGCATGAAGGTGAGAGTTCAAAACGAGGCTGGACAAGGCCCATATCGTCGCCTTCTATGGGAACTTGAAAACCATGATAGCAGTCTGGACTCCCAGACAAGGTGCGTGTTGCAATCTGAGAGCTTCACCACACAGCGCTGGAGGAAGTTCAGTGAATTGCTTCGAGCTCAGGACACCTCGCAATTTTCTGATGAGCAAGTATGTCAGTGGCACCGAATGTGGAATGACAACCTGGTGTTTTTGGCTGACGTGAATCGTCGCATCGTTCGTCAGAGAAATCAGATCATTGCCTTGGAACGCAATGACCGTGTTCGTGAGCAAATCTACAACGGTGAACTGGCTGATCGAACCTGCCAGACTCCTATGACGTTTGTTGCTGGCACTCGACCAAGACGCCTGGCTGAGAGAGAACATGGTGCCTGGTACCATGTGAGTGATTTAGATGTCCTTCGTTGAAGAGGACTCTAGCCCGCTTTTTGAATTTTCTTCGACAGCCCTTGAAAACTTCCTTGGGCGTGTCAATGTTGCGAATGCACATGTGAGATTTGTTTTCCATTTTGCAATGCATTTCATGATGAGAGCGGATAGATGACATTTGAGTCACACCGCAATCGAATTTCAATTCTCAAATCCGGCCGAAGGGCCCTTGAGTCACGTTCGGCGACGACCTTCGCCACCCGCTGGCATCGTGAGAAAGGACGCATCGCGGCCTTCGAGTTCTTTTTCTTTGGTTGCTTGGAACTTCGTGAGTTCAAGTACTTCGAGAGTCCCACTATAAAGGAGCAAGCCTTGGGCTCAGCTGGGACTTTCGCAACTGAGTTCTGCTGCTAATGGAATGTGGAAAATAGGAGCTGATTGAACATGAGTGATTTGCTCAAATGGAGGATCTCACGTAATGTTGCAATTGCTTGTCCTTCTTCAGTCCAGAAGAGTCAGTTCCGTGGAGGCTTGCGGAAATATGACATGGACTTTATAGCTCCGAGCCTGGAGGTCTTCCAAGCCAACATGACTTGCTGCCGGCGGAAGCACGAGCATCAAGACTACTGTGACAAAGAAACCGCCTCTTGGAACAGCCAGAATGGCAGATCAGGGTGAAATCTTGACCCCATCAGACCCGCTAAGCCCAAGGAGCATGAAAGGTCCACTAGTAGCGTCCTTCGTCCTAGTAGTAAGGCCAGGAGCCCCTAGTAGCGTCCTTGCTCCTAGTAGTAAGGCCAGGAGCCCCTAGTAGCGTCCTTGCTCCTAGTAGTAAGGCCAGGAGCCCCTA
>CAXAMN010008513.1:163400-210168 GCA_963970005.1 Durusdinium trenchii
GCCCCTAGTAGCGTCCTTGCTCCTAGTAGTAAGGCCAGGAGCCCCTACTAGCGTCCTTGCTCCTAGTAGGAAGCCTCGAGGTCCTAGCAGCGTCCTTGCTCCTAGTAACAAGGCCAGGAGTCCCCAGGAGCGTCCTTGCTCCTAGTAGTAAGGCCAGGAGCCCCTAGTAGCGTCCTTGTTCCTAATTAAGTCCCACCAAATCAAATCTCTTCAGGTGAAATGTTTGATTTCTCGCAGCTTCAGGTGGTGCTCCCAATGATTGGGCTTTGGTTCCGCTTGTTGGCGCAACAACGTGGTATAGGTGTCACAGAGAGTGGCTGGGCTGTGTTTCTAGTTTGGAAACTAATTACAGAGGTTAAGGAGTTAAGGATGGTTACTGTAAGGCTAGGAGGGAACGCTTCAATACTTCACCCCCATGTTGATGGAGCACGCAGGTGGGAATGAGCTGTACAACATCTATTCCACGAACATCGAGAAGTACCTTCCGAGCAAGTTTGACTACACCCAGGTGAGCGGACCCACGGTAAACCGTCCATTGTTTGGAAGCTTGATCAAGCAGGTGGGCGCGATTGTGGACAAGTTGAGCAACGAGGAACTAGCAAACTTCTCCTGGTTTCAAGCCGTTTTGTACTGTTTGATTTTGGTTCAGCATGTTCAAAATGAGGTGGCTCAATGACTTCAGTTGGCTTCAAATGGGTCGGTATAGTGTTTTCAACTCTTGCTTTTAACTCTATTGTCTATTGAGGTATACTGCCAAGGCCCTTCATTTGATTTGACCCAAGGCCAGATTGAACTACAGAACCTAGATACCGGAACTGATGAGGTTGCATTTATGAGAGAAACTCAGTTGTCCTTCCTGGACCTGCAAAGGTGTTGGAGTGTTTACTTTGTCCGGCCATGACTTTGTCGCTTGAAATTAGGCTGAAATCCTCTCGATTGACATGCCACTGGAAGTGGACGAACGCCACGGCACCGTCAGCGAAGCCTTCCGCAATGCATTGTCCTGGCCCGTGCCCACTGAGATGGCTGAGGACCCCGTGAGCAGTGTCGAATTGGGCAGCGGTCGAAGCAACGCACAATGTCACATACTGTACTGTTTGAACCTATGACACGACAAGCACACATTGGACGAAAGATACACATTGGATGTTATATAACTAGGAGCAAGGACGCTACTAGGGGCTCCTGGCCTTACTACTAGGAACAATGTTCGCTACTAGCGGCTCCTGGCATTGCTACTAGGAGCAACGACGCTACTTTTATGTGTTTTCGTGTATCATTTCAGCCAAACATCGATGCCAGATGGGTGGAGGAGTGCTTGCTGGGTTGGCTGGCTTTGAACGTGATTTCACTTTCAGTTGTACAAATCTCGCGTGAGTTGTTTAAGTCAAAGAACAAGGTGTGTTTGAAAGGGCTCGTGCAAACAAGGCGTGTAATACGTAACATACATGCATAATGATCATAATGTTATAATAGGTATTAATAGGTGGTTTTTGCAGTACACTTGTCGACCGAAGACAACTTTCGGACCAGTTGGGCCACCTTTTCTTTTTTGCCGAGTCTCATCTTCAATCCAATCAACGTCTTGCAAGCCGGAGAAGCACTTTCAGGTCATTGACAGGGTGCACAAGCAAAAAGAAACGAACCACCCACACAAGCAAACATACCAAGCATTTTGCACAGAACTGCCAGGAAACCATATGAACGTATATGAACTATGAATTGCAAATCAGGTAACAATTCCAACCATCTTCCAAACCCTGGGGCTTAAGGGCTTCTCATCCTTTAATCGCGCCTTTAGGCCCGAGGGCCTTTCAGGAACTCTGTCGTAGGTTGCCGCCGATTCAACATCTCCACACATCGTGACATCGTCCTCGACAGGTCCTCCACAAGTCGGCGTTGACATCACCGGTTGAATCACCTGACCTGAAGCACCCGTGTCTAAGATACTTCTAGATATTTTAAGATACTCAAGTATATGTGTGTGTTCTTACGTAAGAAACCAGCCCTTTGGAGAGTCAACAACCTCAAGCCCCGAAGTCCAAAGCCAAAAGCAAGGGTGCCAATCGCAAGCAGCTGCAGCTGAAAGGCACAATTGCAAAGGCAAACTCATTCAAACAGTTTTCAAGCTTTCCAACAGATTACAATCGCGTTTCAAGCATGACATTGAAACAACCAATTGATTCAATGTTGACTCAGTTGACTCAAGCCTTTCAATATCAGAGGGGAAAACTAGCATGGTGTGTTTCAAGCAGAATGTCAATGTCAAACGCTTAGACACTACAAGCAAGAACATGAACAGTGCACATGCAAGAAACAGTTGCACTTGTAAATCAGCCCCTTTGCCGCTTTGCCTAGCAATTTTGTGCTTTTGCAAAAGCACATAGACCCACCTTTCCCTAAATTTTGCCAAAGAGGTCCAAAACTCTTCCACTCTGCCGATTCTTCTTTTAGGGACTTAAGAGCAAAGCACTCTTGTTGTGAACAAAAAGCAACAAACATGCCAAGGAGGTCTCTTGACGACGTAAGAGTTTGATCTCACCGAACAGGGGTTCTGAGTCTTCCGCATCAGCAAGAGCATGTTATGCACTGCTGCATGGCAGTGCTGTCAACTTCGCTTCTTTGGCCCTTGGATTCTTCTCTATAGGAATCGCTAGTGATACCTATAGCGTTCTATAGCTGTGGTGAGAACATAGCTCTCATGGTGGTTGAGTTTCCAGATATTTTAATCCCTTTCGTTTTTTTCTCCACCCGCTCGAGCCTGTGTGCTTTGGAGGATGATGTAGGCTCTACTGCATCTTCTGACAATCGGACTCGCGCCAATGTGATGGAGTTGGAATTGTAGAGGTTTGTGGCAGATCCCACGTGGCGGCTTGCGCAGCTGCAACTTGAATGTTTGAAGCCCCAAGCACAGAACCGTGCACTGAATGTCTGCGAAGCAGTTCCACATGGTGTTTGTGGCATGGCTGGCTGATTCTCGTTGAGCTCATTGTGAATGTTTGGGTGTTACGCATGCGCATGCGCCGCAGTTTTGACCGCTTTTGGATGCCCAAACCGTTTTCCTTAGATTGCATATACAAGGTCATCCAAGATGACCAATACTACCTTGACCTTATACGGCACTGATTGACGAAGCTTTAGACCATTGAGCTCAGCGCCAAAACATGTCTTTTTGTCAGATCGATTTGGATCAAGCCAACACCCCGTTCGACAAGTTCAATAATATCTAAGTCATGTTTATTCGCCACGAAGTCCCACTTGAGAACCGGGGGCCGGCCAATGACAGTGTAAGGGACCAGCGAGGCTGCTTTCGGGCACTTCCACAGCCAGGTTGATGGCTGAAGCATTGGCGGCCAGCGAGGCTGCCTTGGTTTCGCCTTGGGTCGTGGCACCCCGGCAGGAAACCTGACATGTTGTTGGTATGTTTGAGGGAAACTTGGCGAAGAAGGAGGATTGTACTCCTATCTTCAGATGCCCGAAGGAAAGCAAGCAGCCAGCATTTCGGACTTTCATGAGTCACTCACTGACGAGGGTGATCGCGTGGCCATTCAAGTCCTGAGCTTCCGAGAGTTTGGTTCAGGTTTGCTAACAACGGCCACAAGATGATGATTAACAAGAACGCTATTTAAGGGCTGACGCCCGACAGCCGGCCAGGAGCCCATGACTGGTGGTTGTTGTTGTTGTTGTTGTGGTTCCGGTCGTGGTTGAGGGGCCCACCACGTGATGCAGGTTATGCCTGCCGGTGCGGCCGCATTTCTAGCATTATGATCAAGTGTTGTGCCTATGTTTGGAGTTATGTTTTGTGTAGTTTGGACCATTTATGTTGACAGACGCATCAGATGCGTTTTTTTTCGCTCCGGACCCCCTCTCCGAGGCCGAAACCATGTAAAAGCCACAGTTTTTTGACGTGGCCAGGATCGACTCTGGCCCCATCCAAGCGCACGAAACACTGCAAAACGCGATGTGTTTGAACGTCGCGCGCAAAAAACACTGCAAAGCACAGGGGGCGAGGTCTAACCCAGTGGGTCGGCGGGGGTGGAGCCACTCTCTCCTTTGAAGAGGAGAGAACCCTTCGGGAGGACATGGCCAGGTGCGCCCCTGGGTGGGCTACATCGCTACATCGCTACTAGGAGCAAGGACGCTACTAGGGGCTCCTGGCATCTCTAGGAGCAAGAACGCTATTAGGGGCACCAGATCACAAGCTGACAACGGCCAGGCACGAACACCCTCCCGAAACGATCTGGAAGCGGCAGAGGAGGCAGACTTGCAGGTGCCAGTGCTGGCAGACTTCAAATCGATTCGACAAGAAGGCCTAACTACCCCTTACTACTGCAAAGATATGTTTTATGTTTTTTCGTCCTTTTCGTCTATTTTCCCCTAAGGTATTTGACTCAACTACCCCTCCCTGCTCGAAAGCCAGTTACTGTAGTTGGAAACCTGTTGGTTGTTCCAGGTTGGTGTCTAGGGCACTGAGTTTTTCTTCCGGAATGTCAGATTGTGGCACATGTGTGGCTCCATGTCCGTTTCTATATGACAGCTTGAGTCAGCAGAGGGGGTTGGTTTACTTCTTTCAAACAGGGGGTTTTGAAGGTTCCCCAAAACTCAAAGACTTTGTCACAGGCGGCCCTGTTACTGTCCCAAAGAATGGTGCCGCAGCTCCTGATTGAGTCCAGTGACGAAGAGGCGCGCAGACGGAGTTCTTGCCAGGTTGTTTTGGTTGGGCTGTGCAATCACATTCTCTACGACATTGGGACAGAAGGTGCTGTGGAACTTTTCATCATTGTGGAATGGTGTTGCCGCTAGCATCCTAAGGATCTTCTACATGTGTGTCAAAGGCGTAAGTTCTCTTGTCTAGTGTTTACCTGACAGCCGGGCACCGCCCAACCTGAAGGAAGAGGAAGAAATATATTTCTCTCTTTCTCTCGCTCTTTCTTTCTTTCTTTATTTCTTTCGCTTTGCCTTTCTCTTTGTCTTTCTCTTTCCTAGTGCTTTTCCCTTTCGCTTTCTCTTTCCCTTTCTTTTTCTCGTTTCCTTTCACTTTTCTTATCGCTTTCTTTTTCCCTCGGTTTCTCTTCCTCTTGCTCTGTCTCTGTCTCCATCTTCGTTTTTCTCTGGCCCGCGGCTATGTTGGGCCAATGTCGGTGCCTATGCTGTGCTAGGCCTATGTTAAGCCCAGGAGCAGGCAGCATACACATAAAATGCTAATAATGCCAGGCACCTCCTGCAGCATAAGTTGCGCAACTGTCCTTTGAAATCAACAAAAATAAGAAATCGAAGACTCTGCATAGACACTCGGTGGGGGCACGCCCCTCCTAATCGGGCCAGCACGCCCTAGCACCGCCGGAGGCGGTCCCTCCGATTAGCCGCCGACCAACTGCGGGGATGCACTGAAAACTTGTAGGGGAGTGGGGAGAGCGTGGACGGATGGCTGCGAGATCGTTGTCAAATGCACGCGGTGCGAGTTATGCTGCGCGAGGCGCCTTGCATTATTAGTAGTTTGAACTTTTGCAAGCTCTTCTTCTCTTCTTATTCCAGAGAAGGAGAAAGAAAAAGATAAGGGAAAAAGGAAAAAGGGTGGAGGAAGAGAAAGATACAAAGAAAGAGCGCGAGAAATAGAAAAAGGAAGACAAACAAAAAGAGATGCAGAGGGGGGCTGTTTCGGACACCCGACCGAGTCCTGCTATGCCGCCTGCGCCCTGCAAGGCCTGCGCCTGACGCCTGCACCTGCCCCGGCCCGCTCTTAGGTGAAAAAAACCGCTGGGACGCTCTATCGGAGGCAATGGAAACTCGCAGGCCACTAAGGAGAGCGTGGACAGAGGGATTTCTGTAGAAGCGGCGCAAGATGGATGAACATAGCGCCAACATAGCCCCAAGATAGCTCAAAGATTGATATGTTGATGGCAGCGCGGTTGCTTTCAGTTGGCCGTGGTGCGAGATATGCTGCTCAAGTGGCTGTGCACTATTCGCATTTTGTGATTTTTGCTTGCTCTTCCAGAGAAGGAAAAAGAAAGAGTCAAAAACAAGAAATGGAAAGACGATGCACCTGGACGGAGTTGCAGGAACTAACACGACAGCAGCAGCAGCAGCAACAACAACAACAACACCCACGACGACTACGACAACGACAACAACGTGAAGGACTGCCTTGATCAGAGCTTAAACCCCCCTGCGCCTGCCCATGCCCTGCCTGCGACTTGCCTGCCCGGCCCTCGCTCAGGCGTAAGCCTTGAAATGGGGCCAGCGGGTCCGGCCCTGGCAACAACGCCTGACCCTGCCAACAAACGCGGCTGCCCGCAGGGCAAGGAGCGTGCCCCCCCCCTGACTGACCTACATGATCGCGGGCACCCCCGCTATCCTCCAGGGCCACAGGGGAAAAGGGTTGGAGGCCTTTGCGAACGCCAGTGGAAGGGCTGCTCTTGGAGACAAAAGTATAGGCACCGACAAAACATCGAAAAATGTGTTTTTGGGCATGTTTTTGCAAAACGTGTTGTTTCAACATCTTCTCATTTTTTAACATGCTCGTCTGGGTGTCCTTTTCGCGGCGGGGGGGTCCATGAGGGGTTCCGTGCAGGGCCCCACCTCACAATGGCCCACGCTCGAATCCAAGGGCATATCAACGCCCTTCCTGGGAAAAACATCCCGGTCAGCAGCGATTGAAATTTTTCACACAATCCTTAACTGCTTGGCAGATTTTTGACAATGTGACAGGCGGCTGACATCGCCCAGCCCCACCGGAGTCTGTCTCAGGAACACGCTGTCTTCGCTCCACTCACGCTCACGTTCATCGCCCTAGACCGGGTCGGCGGATTTGATTTCGATCATTGGCATTCGTCTTGTGTTGAACTCGTAGATGTCTCTTTGTAAGCGAGGGCTTCGAGTTTTGGTTGTCATGTAGACTGAGAAATGAGAAGGGCCTAATGTTGCAGCTCTGCGGAAGTCAACTTCAAGGCCATGTCAAGGAACCTTTCAAGTTTTCGAGGAGTCCAGTCACCTCTACAGACCAACTACTTGGTGGAAGGATTCGTTGTGACTCTGTTATCTTCCTTAGATATGTACTCTCTGGTTTCTCTGAAGTCAGAAGAAAGAAGTGCACTTCTCCACGACGTGTGAAGAGTGGAGGTATTGAGGGTGAAGTTCTGTTGCTAGCAGCTAGCTGCTAGCATGTCCAGCGAGTTGCGTGAGGCAGGAGATGCGCAATGTCCGAAACGGCACAAGGCCAGCGGGGTTTTTGCCACCAATGATAGCCATCTGATATGCAATGCAAGTTGTGGTGAAGTTTGTGAAGGAAATGTTGACGGAATTGTCCGCGTTTGTGTAGCGTGAGAACTTGCATTCATTTCAACACAATCCCATTGTTGTTTGGAATTATATATATATATTTCAATGGTAAAATAGTTCAGTTCACTTTCGTTTGCCAAGGCTGGTAGCCATACAGCAAGCACACAGTAAAGACGGGTGTCCAACCCGAATAATTAAATTTTTCGCAGGAACTGTCTTTTGAGGGGTCACGTAACGCATGTGCAGAATTCTGCAAAAACCTGAAACGAACGGACTCTTCCAGATGAAACGTCGGAGACGTTCGAAGGGTAATGTATGAATGGTCAATGGGGCACATTTGGACATTGATCATTTCAGTGCTTCCCATGAGTGTGTGGAATCTGACAGTAGAAGACTTTGACCGTGACACCCCTGTAGTCTAGGCCAGCAAAATCCATGAAAGTGTTCGCTACTCCGGTCGGCCATCTGTGTGGTGCAGGCCGCAGCTTGAGGTAGCCCCGGCAGCCTGTGCCGAGTCGGAAATTTTCCATGTTTCCTGCAGAGGCCAAAACGGACAAGTTTGAGCGATGCATGAGCTATGCAGCTACTCCCCACGTGAACACTTTGCTCCGTGCAGCCATTCTGGACATAATCATGCATTTCCGTGAATGTTTGCTTGCGAAGACCTATATAGCCACACCTGTGAAGTCATCAAAGGTAGGTGTTTATTTCGAGCTAGTTTTTAGAAGCACGCGAAGGAGAAACCACAATGAAGATACACGTAGCAAACAAGTATAGACAAGACTTGACATGAACAAAAGTTGAAAGAATAGAACAGGAAAGGCAATAGTCCCCTTCCACCCAGAAGAAACCGGAATTTGTGATCACACTGTTTACTAACCATGGTGCCGATGGTTGGCGCGACCCTCATTCCAAACTGTGATATATGTGGCCAATTTGCTGAGATTTGCTTAGGAATCCAGGTGGGCGGGAAGCAAAAGGATGTTCTTTTTGCTGCCACAGCTTGAAAAGTTTTGATTTGCTTTGCGACATTCCTTCAGGTTTGGCCTATTGGCCACTACTGTTATGGCTGCCACTGCTTGCTGTACAGTATGCTGCCGTGAGGGGCTCGTGAAACTCCAGAGAGTGTTTGCAATGTGCATCAAAAAACGGGGGTTGGGTTGGGCCGGGTGTTTCTTCGACCAAGCGAAGGGTTCAGATCTGAGCCCTCTGGCAACCTACTAACTTCTA
The DNA here is from genome assembly GCA_963970005.1 of Durusdinium trenchii. Lineage (NCBI taxonomy): Eukaryota > Dinophyceae > Suessiales > Symbiodiniaceae > Durusdinium > Durusdinium trenchii. Next base: position 171,909 of record CAXAMN010008513.1, read on the forward strand.
GCGAGGCGCCTCCTATGATTACCTACAGTAGTTCCTTTTTTGGGAGGCGCCTCCTACCGCTCTTCATCGCTTAACCCTGAGCAACAGAAAAAGAGTAAGCGTTCATTGCATAATGCTTCATGACGTGCTCAGGTGATGTTTCTGGGCACAGGCATGCAGGCAGGGCTGAAGTGTCAGACACTTGCCTCAGCGCAACATGTAGACGTTCCGCTCAGTCTGCCGTGCATTCCATCACCGGCATTTTTGTCGATACGCCTGTATGTGGCCAGGTGCTAAGAAATGTTTGCTTCTCGTTTCACTTGTTTTCTCTCAGAGTGGGGTGGTTGCAAAGCAGTTATGTCTACATTGTAATGGCCAGGTTGTTGTTTTGCTGCACTTTCAGAGACACCTAATATTTTTGATACATGCATGGCTGAATGAGCTGTATTACTGTAAGGCGCTGTTGTAGTCCATGCAATTCCCTTGAGACACTTGATGAATGTTGTTTTTGCATTTTCTGACAATTGAGGGCTCATGAAGATCGTTTGGTGCGTCATGCTAGTTTTGTGCCAGAGACTTAGAAGTCCCTTTTTGAGATCTTTCCTGACGTAAATTTGAGGGTTCCAATCAAGTGCATGACGCACTATGTTGTTTCCATTGTCAGATGCAAGATCAATTGCTTTACTTTGTTTTTGTCCTGTCAATGGAGCGAGGCGGAGCTTGCCAGACACTATATTAACAAATTGCTTGACTGTGACACCCAAGCTCAATGATAAATTGGCTGCAATACCTCGCAAGTTGAATGAATTTCTGTGCCAAGGTTTGGATTGTTTGCGGAACGTCTTCAAGCCAGGTGTGGCATTGTGGCGGGTGTGAGAGAGGAAAGAAGAACTGATACATAATATTATATATATATATATTATGCAGCATTCCTCACTGGAAGTCATGCCCTGAAAAGCTAACAAGTGTCACTAGATTGCGGAATGCATGAAGTCATCACAAACTACTTGCCAACGAGGAAGTGAATGTTCGCGAAACGAGACCAATGGTCGAGAGTAAACTCGAACAGAGGGGTCTTCGAGAAATGATCGCATGTTACCGTGTTCTGTTCCCTTGTCAGATGAGATGATGCCGACATATGCTAACTGTGACTGTGTTCATAAACCTTTGTGTCATCCTGTGACTTTGCGTCAGGTGTTACTGGAGGCACAGATGTGCAAACTGCCCAGATGTTCGAGTCCTACGCCGCCAAGGCCTGACGATTCGTGTCACTCGTGTTAGACGTCAGCTGCACGTCAGGGGGTTCAGTTTGCTTCCTTCTGCATGATCTTGTCTCTCGGCTCTCGGTCAGGTACTCCCTGTTGGAAGCACCGTCCATATGTTGTTTACCACAGATGAAAGCATTCTGTTTCCTTCCTGCCAGAAACATCATCTGTGGAGGTTTGGGACGAGCTTTTCGGATTCGGGAAGTTTATAGAAACTTCACGTGCTCCAACATGTGCCCCATGTTGCCCCTATTCAAGACCTGTTCGCGGACACAGTATTTCAATGGCCCTTTGGACAATGCTAACCGTTCGGAGCTCTTAAGGAAGGAGCGCTGGTCCTGGCGGTGAATTTAGCATCTATGGCGGTGCAGCTGCCCTGTGGTTTAGCATAAGGAAGTCAAAAGTTTGATGTCATTACCACAGGGCAAACAGATGCAAACGTTGAACAGTACCTAATGATACCTATATCATGGATTATTCTCAGGATATTGGATCCATGTGGATCCAACAGATATAGATCTTAGATGATCTTAGACGTGCATGGTTGCAAGGCTCTCTCGATAATATTCTATAGATCAATTGTTTACTTGCGTTAGTCAATGGATGAAGACAAATGGTAAAGCATGTGCCAATGTGCGTTGCTTTATTTGTCAAACATGATTTACATGGGGGAGGGGAGGATGATCACATCAGAGTCATGGCGGGCCATGTTGGTTGATTGCCAACAGATCCGCATTTGTTTATGCCATCATAACGGCCCTCAAGCGCCCAGAGCAAAGAACAGGTAGCAAGCATTCCTTGGTGCGTGAATCAAGCAAGTTGCAAAGCTTGGGCAAGAACTTCTAGAAGATTGCCGAGCTGGCTAATGTCTGCTGAACAGAAGGGTTCTTAAGTCAGCGCGTTGCTTCTCAATATGTGCCAGTTACAATGTTTATACATGCTCCACTGTCATTGTCCCCGAAGATATCAGGGGTCTATGATGCCAGGCAATTCAAGCACTGCATGTGATGATCGGGCTTGGGTCCCAGTACCAATGCCAGTACCGGCACAGCCGTTTGGAGCATTCCAAGTTTGGGACATGAAGATTTTGAGAAAGAACCAAAAGCAAGGACCAGAAGCAGCAAACCATAGCACTGCTTGAACAAAGAGCACTGGCTACTAGGGGCTCCTGGCCTTACTACTAGGAACAAGAAGCTACTAGTAGCAAAGGGCATCGCTACTAGGAGCAAGGACGCTAATAAGGGCATCCCCATACCTGGCCACTCAAGGAGCTCTTTAAGGTGACCATGATGTGCTAGCCTGAAAGTTGGGCACTAGCCGCATCTTCCCTACCACACCACAAGAGCAACAATCGGTAACAATCGCTGTTCCTCCACCCTTTGTTACCTTCTTAATGCAAGTGCGCTCCGCATTGCGGCGCTGTGTGTGTGTGTCCCACCCTGTACCCAAGGGACCCATTCGATACCGATTTGATTCATGCAGGGGAGTGGAGCAGGCCTGCAGAGCTCCACTTAACAAAGCTCTCTGCAGTGTCCTGAAAATATCACTGGAGACGTCCAGTGCCGTACCTGCACCATGACAATACACTACTTTTCCTGCGCTGTTCTTTGCTTCCATGGCGGTTCATGTTCCTCCCCCCAAACCTTTACACCACCTTTGAGAGCAGCCGCGCTACGCAGTTTTGCAGCCGCGTTGAAACTTTGTTCGAACACCTTCACGTGCACGGACCTTTCACCTTACCGTTCCATCGAGTCAAGTGCATTGCCTCACTGAATACCACTCGGATGACTATCGAGGTGTGTGTGGGTACCTAATTGCAATGGCCTCCAAATAAACCTAGAAGCGATGGCCTCCAACCTAGAAGCGATGGCCTCCAACCCAATAGCGAACTATATTACTAAATATTGCTGAGACTCTTGGCGGGGGAGGAGGCCTGTTAGACCAGAGCAGCTAATATGTTTGCACAATGGAATATGTTGCAAAAGGTCCAGCAGGCTTATCAATGGATAGTTTGGAACAATGGGGAACCGTTTCCCTTTCATCATATTTCATCTCTCGAATGATTTCCAAGGCGGTGTGCCAAGCTCGAAGTGGACAGGGATACCATGAAACGACAGGCAAGGGGCTTTGGAGGGTTGGAGAATGTGATATCCCTCCAATTTGACTGCCCCATCCATCAAATGTCAACCTAGAATCCCTGCCCACTTGAGGCCCAAGCAGCAGGTGAGCCAGTTTCTCAGATTGCTTTCTCGAGCAGTGCATCATGTGTTTGAAAGGTAGAACAGGGTATTTGGGAATTCGATGTCCAAAATCTGGCAAATCATCGGATCGAGAAATCCTGCTCCCGGAGTCTAGGTTCTCGAAGCAGCTCATGGCGGAGTCGAAGGAAGGAAAGGCGTCCTGTGCTCAGAAGCTAGCTACACTCCAGTGGCCTGTTCGGTCAAAATCCTCATGATCATACTCGGTACGAAATCGAAAGACCTTCACTGTAATGTTTGCAGGAAGAACTAACTATAAACTGAAGATGGGTGTGCTATTGGGTAGTCAAGAAATTTGAACCGTAAAGATGCTAGCAATGTGCTGCAAAGAACCAAACACACAATCAATCACCCAAAATACAGCATCGAGAAAGACATTATTCTGAAAGCTTAATTATACATAATACTTAATTGGAGTCATGTCGTGCTCGCTTTTCTGTGAGTTAGAACGTCTCACTCCCTATACACGGTCCCTTGTTTGTAACCAGCTGGGTCACTCAGATTGTTTGGTTGCTTGGACAAGTCAGACACCATTAGTTTAGGCCAGAGACAAAGATGCCAGAGGAGACAAAGGAGAAGGAGGTGGACTGCAATGTGGTGGTTGTGCATGCCGCAAGAATTGGGACAATTGGGACGCTTCACAACAATGTCATGTCCTTTTGGCCTCTGAGAATTTTAGGATATTTTAGGCATCCTGATTGCAAGGTATCAAGTTGGCATGGACCTGTTTGAAATCATGTAGCTACCAGCTACCATCGTTCAAGGGTGTTTCAATTCAACTTGGAACTATGAAACACCTGCAACATCCTGCAACCCTAAGATGGCATCGTTCCAACATTTGCAGGACGAGCTTCGCAAGCGAAATTGATCATTCACACTGGTGATTTGGTCTCAGCCGCACCATCTTCACAGATGTTGATCTTTGCATTGGCAGTCCCGTTGGAGAGCACAAGACGATCCAAACAATCAGGGCCAGATTGGGGAGAATCCGTTTCCAAGTCCAAGAATCCGTAACCCCCAAGCCAGATAAGTTGCCCTGATAGATCTAAAGTCAGATTGCAATCCGCATGGTACTCCTTCTCCCTGGCTCCGATTTTGAACCGTTTCAAGGTGTGATCGATTCGGATGGAAAGGGTGCTCAAGCAAGAAGTGCAATGATCCAATCGCTGTGGAATTCTCCAACTGCGTGGAATTGCGAATTGCGTGGTCTTTGCACGATGAAGTGGCTGGATCATTGTCACCTTCATAAGATCTCACTTTTGGCCAACAAATTCCCATACACAAGAGAGCAACTGAGAAGAGTTGCAAGGCTTTGCAGTTTGACAAATTGATGGATTTGAGAGATTGGACTGGGAGCTTAGTGACTCATCCACCTGATCCTTGTGGCTCAGTGGCTCCGGCCAACCGCAGAACGAAGTTCGAGGCGAGAGTTGAGCCGTGGCACAAACTTGCTGCAGTTTGCATCCCTAGTAGACTGAAAGGAGACCTCAGCAATGCAGGGTTGGCGTGCGCTCACGCTAGGCAGCACGCCTCCATGCGCTGAACGGCGACAGGTGCAATCCCTGTGTTTGGGTTTCGTTCTCAAAATCCTGACTGGCAAGATGTGAGATGTGGAGCTTCACAGATGATTGTTTGTGGGATTACTCTTATTTTGATATTGCTTGCAATGCCAGATATTTGCACGACTAGCACCAGCACATGGAATAATAGTATTACGTAGTTTGAAAATGCATTGCAGCCGCCCTGGCGGGGGCACTTTTTCACCCGCAGACGCATCCGCCTAACGAAGACGGATTCGCCGCAGCTGTGTATGTTTGATGAACCCCGAAGACACCTAGCGAAGACGGATTCCCCGAAGACGCCCCCAACTCCGAAGACAGATTCCCCCCCGAAGACGCCTAGCGAAGACGGATTCCCCGAAGACGCCCCCAACTCCGAAGACGGATTTACCCCCAAAGACGCCTAGCGAAGACGGATTCCCCGAAGACGCCCCCAACTCCGAAGACGGATTCCCCTCCGAAGACGCCTAGCGAAGACGGATTCCCCGAAGACGCCCCCAACTCCGAAGACGGATTCCCCCCCGAAGACGCCTAGCGAAGACGGATTCCCCGAAGACGCCCCCAGCTCCGAAGACGGCCCGAAGATGACAGATTCCCTGAAGACATGTCCTGCGCGACCTTGCGCATACAGTGGATTCTATGTATCCACTTGGCAGATTGCTTCGCGCGCCCAAACACAGCAGCGCATCAGCTGTCCTGCCCTGCTCAACGCCAGTGAAGTAGCTGTGGTTTTTGTCCGCTTTGTGGGGTTGCACCAGGTTCCTTACAATCCAGAGAAGGAACAGTTGTCTTTTTTGGGGGGTGTGTTTTGCTTCTCGCTCTGCAGTTCCATCAAGTCGGCTTGCAAGCTTGCCTGCATGTGAACAAGTTGGTATGAAGAATCACCTGGGAGCGTTGGTGTGAAAGGCGGCGTGTATGCACATGTTTTTTTTATGCACCACATTTTCTTTTCATGTTAATTGTTTGACGTTATGCAGTACATGGTGATTTGCATAACTCCTTTTTGTTCGCGCTTTCGGTCCAATGATGGTGCGGCGCAACCGTGTGCTGCTGCCGGCGGCGTTTGTGTGTTGGCCGCGGCCTCAGGAACGGAATGTTCATGATTTCGCCGGATTTGGTGGTGCTTGGGGTTTATAGGTTTTGAAATGAAAGTGTATGATGTTACACGGGTGTTTGGACTTGCGATGATCCCCTGCTTTTATTACTTTGGGGTTTCCGCAACAACTGAAGAATGCAAATTCTCCGCGCCCCTCATACATGGAAACATTTTTTCACAAAAACAACGGTCAATTATGCAGCCAATGCCTCGTTGTAACCGAGCACAAGGCAAATGTCACGCGCCCCTCGTTTGTGCCAGGTGTTGGTGCCACGTAAGCCACGCAAACAAAAAGTGCTGACACGAAATCTAAACATTGTTGATGCCCATAACTTACTTGGCCGGCGGTTGCCCTAAGTGGACTTATAACCTAGGTTATACATATACCTAACCTAGTTATAACCAACGTTATAAGTCTGCTAACCTCTATAGAAATTAGGTTTTACTTAGCTTGGACTTGGCTCAGCCTATAAGAGTTAGTAAGTAGTTAGGTTTGACTTAGCTAAGTCAAAGTTAAGTGGGCTAAGACTTGGCTTGGACTTAGATTCGACTTAGCTCAGACTTATAAGTCCAAGCTAAGTCAAAGCTAAGTCGAGGTTCAAAAATTGAAGCAAAATCAACCCAAAATGCGTCGAACGCAGCCACCAACCGACAACCAGCCAGCATACGGCCGCGCCGTTATTCTTTGTTACATTCCGCGTCGTGGCCGCTTGTTGATTCTTCTACGGTATCCTATAGAGTACTTGGCGCAAATAGGGTGCGTCAAGCAGAGTCACATGAGATAAAGTTTTGACATTGTCTTCATCCTGAAGTCTTTGAATCATTCACCCCAAAGACTTAAACATTATCGCAATTCTATTTAGACAAGTTTTAGAACTTGTCTTCATCTTCAATATTTTTGACAAACGTCAGAAAATATTCTGACATATATCAAAAACTGACAAATGTCAGAAACATATTCTCACAATTGTAATCTGACAAATGTCAGAAAATATTCAGACAATTGTCAGAAGATTCTGACAAAATCTGACAGTATATCCTTTTAAACGTAAATGTAAACAACACTTTGTCAGAACATTATGACAATATTGCCTTTTAAAACTAAATCTAAGCTAAAATTTGTCAGAAAATTCTGACACATGTCAGAAAATGTTTGTGTAAATAGTAAATATTTCTGACATTTGTCAGAAAAATGTTCTGGCCAATGTCATAAAATTCTTACAGATGTCAGAAAAAGTCTGACATTATTATATTGTTGAAAAGGTACATGTCAACAACAATTTGTCAGAAGACTTCTGACAATATATAAGTTTAGTTAAACTGTGATACACTAACTATGATAGTATTAACAGTGTAATTAACCAAAAACTATATTTTTCAAATTATTAAAAATAGTTTCAAAGATGTGATGCCTGTTGATGCTGGCTGTTGATGCTCAGGTGATGACTCTTGATGCTCGCGTGAGAGAAGTCTACCAGCGCACTCCCAGACCGAGCTTTCGGTTTTCATTTTTCATTGTTACTTTTCAATAATTGCCTTAGACTTATCTTTGACTTAGCTCAAACTGATCAAGCAAACTAACACTTAGCTTCGACCTCGCTCGGACTTCTAAGTCTTAGCTGAGACCAAGCTAAGTCCAGGCTAAGTCCAACCTAAGTCCAAGCTAAGTTACCCTGAGCTAAGCCCAAGCTAAGTACTTACTAAGTACTTATAAGTCCAAGTTAGACTTAGCTAAACTTAGCAAAGTCCCGCCGGCCAAGTATACCTTTGTGGCAGGTGTTTTATGCTGTGTGGGTCCTTGGCTTTATAATTTATAGTTGAACCATTTGCGGCTTGGCAATTTGCGAACCAGACAAACCCGGGGGAGGCTGGCTGTGCTCCCACTTGTGCTCCCTTGGTCCTTCATTGGTTCGCCAACATCTCCACGTGTCCGTGACCTTGGCCGCAATGGTCAAGGAGCGCCTGGAAAAGGTCTAAACGCCAAACGACCTGTCCATGTCTTTTGAAGGTCTTGAACCAAAGATTTGGTTTCATTTGTCCATCCATACATTGGCGTCTGTTCATCCTTCAAGTGGCTGTGCAGCTCAATTAATTTGTTTTCTGAGGTGACAATATCCTCAATGGGTATTAAGTTTATCACTAGAAACTGGCCATTTCAGAGTGAACACCTTCAGCGTGAAGTCATGAAGCGGGTGCTGGTGCAGGAACCGAAAATGCCCCTCATCTCTTGCGCGCCCGAGGGGGCAACATACTGGGGAGGTAAGATGTAAAAGTGTAAAGGAGATAAAAGGAATACGAATGAGTACTGTGCCAATGAAACTAGAATATGAAGGCAGTTTTTTCTGGTCAACCCCCATTAAATTGAAAACATTTGAAAGCTAGTATTCTGAAACCCAACATGATGAAGAATGAAGATACACATGTGTAATCAAGTAGATTCACAGTGATTGGCAATTGCATCATCAAGAATAGTCACAGTACTGTAAGCATGCTTTGTTTCGGGCGGTAAGGTGGCAACGATCCCTGGCGAAGGGCAAACAACCATTGCTTACCCCAGTTGATTCATAGAAATCTACCGATTTCCACTGGACGCGGAGATGTTGCAATGTTCTGCAGATCTGCTCTCGGCCGTTTCAGTGCTAAGGAGTCGACGAAATCTTTTTTTGGCGATCACTGTAAAAGAGAAATTTGTTGAAGGTAGAGGCTTACAACTTACAACTGTGTTCCTGCTCCTGACAGAAAAGCTAAAACCGAAACGCATTCATATGATCGTGGAATTCCTCGGAATTCATGGCTTCACGGTCCAAACGAAACATTTGACTGACTGTTCCTCCATAGCCATAGCCCAGACATATCCAGGCATGCTTTGTTGAGCTTGAAGCCACCAAGACGCAGCCAGAGCAAGCTGCTTTATCTGTCCGAACTTGACGCAACGTGAAGCGGAGGTAAAATCATTTGGCCGTGGAACCAGAGCGGCCAGTCATGGTGCTCAAGTCAGACTAGCAAGAACAAATCTTGGTTGTGAACAGAAGCTAATCTTGTGAAGCAATGAAAATCAAATAAAATCTTGGCAAATTTTAACGACGTCACCGACGTCACCCTGAATTAACGACCTAGGTTTGAAATTAAGATCTTGCCCCTTCATTTTAAGTAAGATCGTCCCACTAGCAAGCTAAGCCTCTTTTGGCAGCCTGTTGCTTCAACGGAAAGCCCTCACACACAAATCTAAAGGTTGATGTTTGTTAGAGCATACCCCTCTTCATTTAAGCGACCACCGTTTTCTCGCCGCGCGCGCAAGACACACAAACAAGCACATTGCTGGAAAGACGGGAAGCTTGCCAAGGCTGGGGGTTTGAGCCCGGGCGCTCCGCTTCCGAGGGCGCGTTTCTGACCGCTGGGCCGCTCACGCGGGGGTTCGCGAAGGGCCGAAAGCAAACAAGAATTGGCGACGTTGGGTTTCAGAATGGTTGAGTGGTTCGGGGCCTTCTGGACGCGTTTTCCCGGCTTACCGAGCCCCAGTAAGCAAGGAAACTGCGACGAGCAGCTCAAAAAGGCAGCCCCATCAAAAAACCCAATTTTGGCGAAATGGGGTTTTGCGACGGCTGGTTGGCTCGGGGCCTCCTGGACCCGTTTTCCCGGCTTACCGAGCCCCAGTAAGCAAGGAAATTGCGACGAGCAGTTCAAAGAGGCAGCCCCCATCAAAAAACACCATTTTGGCGAAAGGGGGTTTTGCGACGGCTGGTTGGTTCGGGCCTGCTGGACCCGTTTTCCCCGGCTTACCGAGCCCCAGTATAAGTAAGGAAACTGCGACGAGCAGCTGGAAAAGGTAGGCCTCCTGGACTTGTTTTCCCGGTTTACCGAGCCCGAGCCCCAGTATAGGAAACCGCGACGAGCAGCTGGAAAAGGCAGCCCCCGTCAAAACACCTTCTTTTGGCGAAATAGGGTTCTGCGACGGTTGGTTGGTTCGAGGCCTCCTTGACGCCTATTCCCGCCCCAGTTGAAAGCTCAAATACCGGATTCTGGAACCGCCTCCAAAGCCAAACTCTTGTAGCCCACACGACATGAGCGTAGGGTCAACCGGGTCAACACCCCCAAGCATTGGAGAGATCGAAAAGAGAATACGCAATGCTGTTCCCAGGCATCCAGTCCACTGCCTGCAACTGGATCTCTCCCAGTACAGAAGATTCAAACAGCGGCCTCGCCATGGAGGTGCTCACCGTAACGGTCACCCCAACCAAGCCACGTCCACAACTGGGTGCGTGCGCTGGTTGGGGTGCTAGGTCTTCCCGAGGTCACTTAATTTCATATTTCCAACGACGTCACATAATTTCGTTTCCGATTTAACGAAAATAACCGACGACCCACGATTTTTTTTAATTTGCTCAGATAAAACCCAATAAACAGTTGATCCGAGTCACTGTAAACACGGTGAGAATGACGTCAGGAGAGGCCCGGGGTATTTCGAAGCTATAAAGCACAACACCAACAGATTTCGCGCCTGACGCTGCCGCCAACTTCTAACCCTGGAAACGGCCCCCGGTCGCAAGGGCCTTTTTTCGATTCAAGGATATAATCACGCAACGTCAATGGGGAACGCGGCCTGATGCGGGGAATGTGGCGTCAATAGCCGGCGTCAGGGAGGTATGCGGCGTCAGACAGGAACGCGGCGTGAATGCGACGTCAATAGGCGGCGTCAGGGAGGTATGCGGTGTCAGACAGGAACGCGGCGTCAAGGAATGCGGCGTCAATAGGCGGCGTCAGGGGGGTATGCGACGTCAGACCGGAACGCGGCGTCAGGGAATGCGGCGTCAATAGGCGGCGTCAGGGGGGTATGTGGCGCCAGACCGGAACGCGGCGTCAAGGAATGCGGCGTCAATAGCCGGCGTCAGGGGGGTATGCGCTGTCAGACCAGGAAGCGGCGCGGCGTCGCTAGGCGGCGTCAGGCGGGGAGGCGGCATCAGTGGGGAAAGGAGCGTCAGGGAATGCGGCGCCAACGAGTTCCCAACACCGCGGCAATAAACGGAGGCAGCGTCAGGCGCAAAAGTGCCCCCACATGGGCGGCCGCCCCGTGAAAATGAACTATTGGCAATCCAACAATATTTGATTGGAGGACTCAATACCAGTTTTTGCAGTACAGTATTCTTGATGATTTGTGAGCGCTTAGGCTAAACCCATGAGTCGCTTGAGATCCCCCTGCTCGATTGGTTCCTTCTTGGTTGCACAAAACGGTTTTACTGTCCGAGGACAAACCGATTTCTTGTGGGCCTCTGAATTTGAAAGTCTTCTTGATTGTCTCGCAGAGCCTTTGGATTTTTCCTGCACTGCCTTTGATAGTTTCACAGACCAAAACGTTGTTTGGGCGATTCGCAGGTGCCGTCATGGCGCTCGGGCCCCTGGTGGGTTCGGTCGGTCCCATGCTCAGAGCGAGGGCAAGACAGATGGAGTTGAGGAAAATGATCTAACAGACTTAACATGATTACATAATCTAAATATGTATATTATATAGAATCTACAAATCAAACGGATGTTTCAAAAAGAACACTGAGCAGACGAATGCCAACGGTGTGCTTCAAATCAAGCGGAGTCTCCAGTTCAAATGACCTCGAAAGCATGTCCATTTTGACTCAAGCTGCACAGCCTCATCTTGGCAAGGCAAATTATGGTTTGACATGTTGGAAAACATGTATATAACTCTGTTTTGCAGAAACCTAAGAAAAATTATGGGAATAAACCGGGATTTCAGTATTGGTTGCACTGCCTTTTATATATATATATAGTTATATTTATATACACATACACACAATAGAGAATTCTGAATTCTGTTCCGACTTCTTTTGTGTATGATGAAATCGTTCCCGCAAAGTGCCGCGGACTGGCGTTCAGCTATTGAAGGCAAGGCGCAACGGCTTGAAGCTTTCTTGTCCAGCTTTCCAGATTGGGGTCAGTGTCCAGTTTGCCAAAAGGCTTACCCGGACTCACTGGCGCCACACATTGCGGGCAAAGACCACTGGAAGAAGCTCTGGTGGAAAGCGGAGCAAAAGGATCAAAAGGAGTTGCGGCAGGAATGGCACAACGCCACAGCCACCGTGATCTTCGATCACTTGAGTGGCGAGGTGACCCGCATTGCTGGGGAAGTGACAAGTCCTTTCACACCAGAAACGACACCGCCGCCTTTTTTGCGCACGGATGGTGCTTTAGCGCTTGAAACCCCACCTGTTGATAGCCGCTCCTTTTTGGACGTTCTTAGGAGCTCTGAGAGTCAAGCGCCAGCGCTCGGCTACAAGAGTCCTCGTCCGTGTCAGAGTGAGTTGGATGTGTTGTGGAATCAAGGTCGATTCTTCTGCGATGTGTGTAGCTTGGTGAAGGCAAAGGACTCCTTCCACAAGACCCAGCAGAAATACAGCTTAGCAAGCCGACGATGCATCCAGTGTGTAGATGAAGCCAACACCGAGGCTCAATACATTGTTTGTGACGGCTGCAAACAGAGGCTTCATCGTGATGATTTTTCCAAGAGCCTGCGAAACAGCGATCAACCACTTTGCAAGACATGCAAAGAAGAGAGAGACATCGAGTTGAGCAAGTTGATATGCCAAATTTGTGGCGTTTCTCAACTCCGAGATGCTTTCAGGAAGAAGATTGACTGGGACGCTCCAAAGTGTGCAAATTGCTTAGAATTGAAAGAGAAGCGAGAATACGAGGAATGGCAGCAAGAAAGAGAAGATGAAGCTGCTAGACAAGCAGAATTGCGAGAGGAAATGGCAGAAGAGGAACTGCGAGAGCACTTTCAAATCCGAATCCTGAAGAGGATGCAGGACCTGCAGGTCCCAGCCCTTTTTGATGAGTTGACGTCCGAGATCTTCGAGCAAGACAGGAAGAATTGGGCACAACAGCTCATGCGCAACATCCTGAGTAAGGAGCTGGACGACCAATGGAGGAATGAGACGCCCTCTCGTGACCATGCTTCAGACAAAGACCGAGCGAATGCCTTCAAAGCTTTGGAGGATGCAGGCCGCACAACTTGTCAAAAGTTTACCAATAGACCATCTATGAACAGTATATAGTCACAAATAGTCATTACGTGTATAGACTCAGCAGCAGCGCTGCCTTGTGAGACCACATGGGAACCGTGCTGCGTCGATCAGTTTGACCAGTTCGTCCACACTTGGGTGTGTCCCTTTGTATACCAATATTATATATATATATGTGTAACAGTCGTCAAAGATTATCACTATTTTGGGAAAGGCCTTTAACTTTACTAACCATCATCATCAACTGTCAGTGGCAATGGGGATATACCGAATGTATAATTATAGATGAAAGCCTGGTATGACATTTGCTTGCTTCCATGGGTTTCTACTGTTGTATTGCCTTGAAGTTTTGAGACAATGCTTTGCTTGGCTGAGTCATTACTGTACTGATTTATTGTGTAGTAGACTAAATTGAAGGGGCTTACACCCAACAGCTGGCCAGCAGGGTGTGCAGTGGCAGGCGGCAGGGGCAAACAGGTGACAGGGGTTGTTGTTGTTGTGGTTGTGTGGTTGTGTGGTTGTGTGAATTTGGTTGAAACAGGCGGCCAGTGCAGCCGTTTCGAGTCGGCCGTTGCTGTGGGATTCTTAGCAATAAACACTCGAAGCTGTCAAAACCGCATCCAACCCTCAGCCAGGCAAAGCGCGCGGGCCATTGCTTCGCGAAAAAACACTTCCACCCAAACTAGGCGCGATCGCCGGTCTACGTCCACGGCTTCCATTGTAGGGGGGCGACTCCAACCAACCCCTCCTTGGGTAAGACAGGGGTCCAGGCATGTCCAGGCGCCCGGGCAGCATCCTGCGCAAGACGCAGCAAGCAGCTTGTGCATAGGAGGCTGGCCGCCCTGACAGAGGCAAGTCCCTGTCAAAGGTCGAGAGCACTGGACAAATTGCGGTAGTAGTTTTTCTGTGGTTGTTCTTATGGTTGTGGTTGTCGTTCTCGTGGTTGCGGTTGTTGTTGTGGTGGTGGTGGCGGCGGTTGTTGCTTTTGCTGCCAGAAACAGAAAATGCCAAATACAGTAAGATGTGCTTCGCCACGCCCTTAGCCCATGTTGTCCTGCGCGCAATTTGCAGCCGGAGAGGGTCCCACATGGCAGCTTCGAAGCCCAGTACCAGAAAGGCTTGCAAGCCCACGGCGAGAGGCGTGGAAGGCGGGCTTCGCCACTGACTTAGCCCATGTTGTTCTGCGCTTCGAAGCCCAGACAAAATAAGCAAGCCCGCGGCGAGAGGGGTGGAAGGGATCTCCTGTTTATGCGTACTCAGTAGTTTGATTCTGTTGGCATGTGCGTGTTGGGCACGACCTTGCAGGCGATGAGCTTTTCAAGGACCTATGCTATGACTTTTTCAGGGAGTTCGTGACCAACGAAAGGGTAAAGGTCATGACTTCAAATCAGTTGGCGCAGGAGGTGACCCCTGGCCACCGGTCATGTTTTCTGAAAGGGCGAGTCATTGCATGCATCAAACCTGTACGCCAAGAAGATGAGTTGAGGCTTGAAAAATACCATTTGTTGGATGCGAAGTACCTAGACCCGGGATGGAAACAAGTGTCGTCAGATCACCTCGATGTGCTTGAGTCCCTGGACATGTCCTTGGCAGTGAAAAGTTACCCTCAAGACTTGTGGAAGGACATTGAGGACAATTTGTATGCGGATGACTCCAACTCAGGGTCTCACAACCAAATCCTTTGCAAGCTACTGAGCATCACCGGCGGCATTTCAGAGGGATCAAATAGGACCGAGACCATGAACTACTGTGCTGACCTGCTGGGTTTCGAGTCACCCCAAGATCTGAAATACAAGATTTGGGCAGAGAAATTTGGTTTCGTGCCGTCCGAAGATCGAGTGGCCATCACCTATGGCCAAGGCAAAGAGTTTAAACTGGATAAATTGTGGGGCAAAAAGAAGGAAGCCAATTGTTTGGAGGCACTCATGGGAGCTCTAGATAAGGCCAATTACGAGCCTGAGCGCAGGGCATTGGCCGCATTGGCGGCTTTATGCCACCTTGCCCCTCCCAACCCAAGAACTCTGGTGCCATCAAATTGGTGGATGGCAGAAAAGGTCCTTGACAATGCAGAGAAGAGGGCATCAAATCCGGAGTACTTTGGTGGTGACTTGCTCCAAAGACAACTTCTTCGGAAATACCTTGACAAGAGCCGCTTGCAGTCGCAAATGGAGCAGTGGCTGAGAAAGAAGGCCAACAAGATGCGGTAGAGGAAAATGTTGACAGAAAACATTGTTCAGTGCGCGCACGCGATGACTGATATCGCCCATGGCTGACTGGACTTTGCTGGAGAGTGTTGGCGGTGCTGTTTTTGTTCGACTGAAGGGTTCATGAGAGTTGACCGACCTTGCATGGAAAGGTATCATAGCGGCAGTCGCCCTTCTGCTATCCCGGGAGACAGGCTATCAGAGGCAGCTTACGGGAGAGTCAGAGTTTCTCTTTCTATGTTGGTGGAGTTCTTAATGCACGACGCACGGATTGTGTTGTTATTTTTGTTCGGTCTTTTATCATTTGAGTGAAATACACAGGGGGGCAGGTAACAAAGGCAGGAAGCGGCCCTGTAGCAACTAGTAGCAACAACATGCAGCAGCCCATGTTTAATTCGACTGCTGCGTAGCTTTTATGCCAGGCCTGAGCGCTTCGTCATTGCCGCTTCATTGCACTAGAAAAGAGTAGAGTGTACTGGTTGGAGACAACAAACACGCCAAGAAGCGCAAAGTTGCATATAATATAAAACCATTGAAACAATTGAATCAAACTTTGTGAATGGCTCAGGTGACATCGCCAGGGACTCGAAACGTCCTTTGGGCACCATTGCCCAAATTCCACGATTTGACTTTGAAGGCGCACCAAGTCGCAATGGGTGGTCAGGTTCGTTTATTTTTGTTAGATAATTATTTAATTGTTGCTTCTGTTCTTTTTGGGCCGGGGTAGGCCGCTATAGGAAGAGGAGCAAGCTAGATAGTAGAGTAGATAGTAGCTATTAGGTACTGGACGCTATTAGCTGGACGCAGGATAGCTCACGCTCGCATTAATTTAATGCTTTCGGTTGCAGCTGATTCTTAGATTCACCAGTTGTCCACTATTCACTTTTCGGTGTCGAAAGCTATTCCTGGATGAATTTCAGAAATTGTGGGTTTTCCTTTCCAGCAGTGGATCTCCGGAGAAGCCAAGTTGGAAGCAGAGGCTATTCGTTTTTGTTGTGCGTTATTGGCTGCAGGACCGGCCGATTCCAGATGCTCAGATTCTCATTGATGGAGCTGCAAGCAAGCCAGCTGCTCAGCAGACGGCCACGAGTGCACACGAGCCTTTCACACTTCCCGTCTTCAGTCTTTTCGGAACGACGGGTCGATGCCTGGGGCATCAGTGCAAAACGATGCTGATGCCTGAAATATGGTTTTTGGGTGTGCTAGGGCCGTACAGTACAGCTGCGAGCCAGGTGCTCTGGTTGGGCCTGCATAGAGACCTCCAATCATGGCTTGGAGGAGCCAGCAGGGCTCGCGCAGCTTCCTCGGTGTTGAGAAGGGTTCTTGGGTTTATGGTTGGTAATTGATTCTTCATGCAAAGCATGGAATGGATCAGTTGTTCCAGTTTCACAGACAGTCCATACGGGGACACTCTCAAGTCGCGAAATTTCTTAAAACAAATGCCTCCCTGTTCTCATGGTACGTTGCAACTCCAGCTTTCAGGGAAATGTCGTCGGCATAGATTGAACAAAGACTCCAAGTCTCTGGACACTGATAGATTGTGCTGCCTGTTGTGGCTTTCACACAAGTGTTATCTACTATACCTACTGTTACCACTCCACAGTCACCTTGGGAAACTGTGAAGTAGAGAAGTACATATCCAGGTTCACAGTGTTAATACAGTGTAGCAAGTTGCCCGCCTAGGCAGAGCTCATGAGCACAAAAGCAGGGCCTGGAGGAGGTTGTATTCGTTTGCCCAAAAGAGTGGTGACTTCAGACAGCGTCCATCGTGATTTCTTCACCAATGTCCAAGGCTGTATCAGAAAGCTGGTGGCAAGGCATGGCTCTACGTCTCCGATCCCAAAGACGTTCGGCAAGAAAAGAGAGCAGTGGGACAGTATGGGACAGTATGGGACAGTGGGATGTGTTTGGGAGACCAGCAGCTGGGCACGCAAAGCATGCTAAGGAAGTCTAAGGAACTGAAGAGAACCTGCGTACGGATACTAAAAGTCACTAGCAGCTGATGATGGTTTATCAATGTTGGATTTACTGTATCTTGCTGGTCAAAGCACTGCAAAATGTTTGGACCCTATGTTACTATTATCCCTATGTTCTGATCGCCCTAGCGCCAATCTATGTTTGCCCTGTCAAGATCTTTAAGATCCCTCCATCACTGAGACGAGACCTGAACTGTGAATAATGCAGAGTTCAGAATGAGCTTATTACAAGACTGGTGTTATGCATATAATTCAACGACTTCATTTGCAGGATGTCATAAGGTTGTCAAGGAAAGAGAACGATTGTTCCAACAGTTGTGTTCTTTTGTTCTCAGGTTGGCTTCTTGTACAGGTATGAAGCGCGGGATCTCAGATTGGCTGTGAACTTGGAGTCTTGCTTGGTTCCCGGTCTCAACATCGAACTTCTACGCAATACTTAGAACCACCCATTTGTACCTAATTATGGGTAAATTTAAGCACCCTTGGGACGCTTCAGTCTTGCAATTGTATAATTAGCTTGCTCCTGCTCCTTTTTACCTGGCAACACCACTTGAGTTGTCCAAATGGTTGAACCATCATTCTTCGTTGTGGTGGAGATGGAGATATCACCCTAGTCGTGCTGTTTGACTCGCTTTCCGATGGCGATAATCACGTATGACAGTCTGAACCCAGCCAGGTCACCAGCACCTGGCGTAATACGCTGGAGGCTGGGCCGCAAGAGCTTGTGGCCAGCAACCTCAAGGAGGGCACGGAATGTAAAGATTTCTGGTTTGAGACGGTTTGTGCAACGTAAGAGTTCCCACTCCATAGAACTCATCGAGAAATTCGCCAGGAACAGAGGGCTCTTAGAGTCCACGCTTAGCCCTAGAAAGCGTAAAGGTGCCGTTCCTACCTCCAGGCTCACTCGCTTTTGATCAACTGGTTATATGTGTGGACGGGTCCATCAACCGCTGTTGTGAGCCTTCTTGGCGGAAGGACGCCGCATACTGGCTGGCTGTGGATGGCTTTGGCAACATTTTCTATACCGATGCGGAGGCCACGTCCCCATCTACAAGAGGGGACGGAATTTTCAGGCACTTCGTTCATGGTAGTCTTGGTAGTGATGCCTACAAGTTTGAGACAAGTCGATGTCCAAAGTGAAGGTGAAGGACCTTAAACGTGTTTTGATTGGTCGATCCATGACCTTTGCACCAAGGCGGGCACCGTCTCGATGATCAAAGCAGAGGACTTGAGGGCATGACAGGGGCCAGGGTGGGTTCTTCCCAGGGAATCCGTTCGCAGATGGCCAGAAGGTGTACACAACTGCTTCCATCTCCCTCCAACAAAATGGTAAAGTTTGTATCCCATCTTAAGATCTTCTGAAGTGATCAAGCTTGTAAGTCAGGATTCGTCAAGTATCCCACGGTATAAAGTTACTGGGAGACCATTCCACTGGCAGTTTTTGTGGACGTGGGCAGGAACCCATAGCAGCCGGCTTCCAGTCTTGAAGCGAAGATTGGCCTGCTTATGCAACAACAACTGGGGCTTCGGTTCTAAGCAATTCCATCGATGTGTAGCAGAAGGCAGTGGTGCATTACCTTCGATGCATGATTGGCAAAGCGCAGGATGTCTCCAAGAGCGTTCCGCAGGGCAGGACTCTTCAAACTGTTCTCAAAACTTTCCTACATGCTTCAGCACGAGCGTCATTGTGCATTGACATGGCACATCGCACATACGATTCAAACATGTTTGGTCACTACCTGTGTCTACACTCAAGGCTCGGCTCCTCTGTCTACCTGATGTGTGCAGATATCACAAGCCCAATGTACAAACTCCACCACTTGGCCTTTGTGAATTTATCAGAGTCTGTGCAACATTGTTTAAGCCAGCTGCACCATGCATGACATGACCCTCATTGCATTGAACACCAACCTAGAAGTGGGACTCAAGAAGGTATACTACGGTATATTTGTCACTGCAATTTTCAGCAATCATGGACAGATTATATATCCATAATTTTCTGAAAGTCACAGTGCGAGAGAGTTCAGAGATGTTCAGATCCCTTGCGCCATTCCATGTCACCATGTCAGTGTAGTCCCTCAAGAGCTGCACCATGAGACCAGAAGAACTCAGATTACAGATGACCTTTTCGAATTACCTACTGATCCTGATGATTGTGAGTGCCGCAGGACTGTTCTAAGCTCTGAGAAGATGCTCAGGGTTTGTTTAGTAAGCTTTTCGGTTTGGAGTCCGAACATTTGCACCCCAATGTGACAACACTGATATGAATTGATCCCAACCAAGAATTTGTCAGTCAGTCGTGACCAAACAGTTGATTACTCTAGCATTTGGGCCCACCTGAAGGCACCCCAAGCAGTCCTTGTCCTTGTGGTGTTGCTTATTACTGTACCAAGTCCCAGCAAAATGTTCGAACAAGTAAGGGTGAGACAGCGGCCGGAGCATTCCCCCTCTGACAAAAGCTTTTCTCTTTGGTGCCTCTAAGGATGGAGAAGGTGGCTGGCCCAGCAGGGATTGCCACGGATTCCACCGCCTTGTACTGGGCCAACCTGAAGGCCCAAGACACGGTGGTCGTGGAGACCACATTCTGGTGAAGTCCCCGTGTACCCAACAAACAACTCGGGACAAACCCAGCCATGTCAGACTATAAAGGTGAATTCAGGTTTACATTACTTGCCCAGAATGTTGGTTGGTGATTGCTTCTGACAAACAGGACGGTTCTTAATTGGATTTTTTTCACGAGTCCTCGCAATAGTGCATCACTGTGTGTAGATGTGGGTTTTGCAGGGCTAGGAGCAATGACCTGTCAAAGTCCACAAACACCTTGTGCAGGGGGATAGATCCACTGGCACCTTGGTTCAAGCTCGAGCCTAGCTCTCAGTGTGGACAAGTTCAACATTAGGATGTCGAGCGCCCACCGAATAACATCACCACATTGAGCCATTGAGCTATGGGATGCTATAATTAGGATGCTATGGGCATCTATGGGCTATGATAGCTATATGTCGAATCCATTAGGCAACTGTCGTCTATTGCAGAACTTGATTGTGTGTGTCTCCCATTACATCCAGTCAGTTTGCAGAAAGACCACTCCGTTGGATCAGTTAACCATGTCCAAGTGCTGTTTCAACTTGGTTGTTGTAGAGTATCTACTTTAGGACACCTCAGAATTCCAGAGCCGATGCCACCCCATGCGTGGTCCGATGAATTAAACACTTCCACAGTTCCCATGTCATTGACCGTGACAGTCAGCCCGGACGCTGAAAACTCTCCAGTTCATTGGACCTACTCCAGTGTGCTCCCAGGTTGAAGGCTCAGGAAACCATTCTGCCAGTATTTTGGCGGGGAACCAGGACATGTACCAGGCGCACTCTCTTTGTACCTGGGGACGGGCGATGCGGGCCAAGCCCAAAGCCAAAATAAGCCAAAGATATCAACATGTTACATACCAGTTACCCTGGCTGGTTCCGGACATCGTGTTTCATCGTGTTTTTTCTGGTCTGTTTATAAGGAGTCATTCCGAAGCTATAGGAGAAATCCATTCTGGATGGTGATTGCTTGTTGGAAGAATGTTCAGAAGAGGCCGATAGTGTGCAGAATGCAGGCTGTGTATAACTATATATAGAGAGTGCTTTGCTCTATTTATTTTGCTTTGATCCAAGATGGCCAGATAATACCGGTGTTAAGGTATGATGGTATAAACATACCAATATGACTTGACTGACCATATGACACTTGCACAAGGGAGTCATGACCGATAGTCAAGTCGGAGTGAGCAGTTGGATCTCCTGAATAAAGATAATCATCTCGCAATGGTTTGGTAATTCCTATACTTTTTGCAATAGATTTTGGAACTAGTAGTCTGAGGCTTTCAGGCTAATGCTAATGCTCAAATGCTGCTCCTGGCTCTCAATCGCAAAAACTGGCATGTCAACCACAAATATCAACATTTCTTTACTAGTAGCCAACTACTCAACTAGGGTACGGCATGGTGGGACGCTACGAGGCGACTGAGGGTGGAAAGTCTTTAAGTGTGGGTTCTTTGATCACAGTGGGGAGGACATTAAGAAGTGTGGGGCAGAGAGAAATGAGGCGTCGACTTTGACAATAGTTTTCTGGTGTTTCCCAGCCGCCAATTCCTTGCACGCATTTTCAAGACATGCCTTCGCCAGAGTCTTCGCCAGGTGTTTCAGGAACTCTTGTCACACCGCTCCATGAGATTCACTCACTGAAACTGAAGCCCTTCTCTTTCTTCTGTCTCTTTATTCTCTTTCGCTTTTGCATGAAGCGCTAAATTCAGCGCTCCCAATCACCACATCGATGCACTGTGTGCCTGCAATCTTGCTCAACTTTGGGCGAGGAGCTCGGCGAAGCCTCAACGCATACTGCCGTTGCGTTGCCGCGAAACCCGAGCACATGGGATCTTCAGCTTCTTCGCCAAAGCCCTCCAACTCGAAGCTCCATTTGAGTACTGCAGTGTGCCTGTTAAAGACCATGGCTTTCGGCCAGCTCTTTCGATCTCCCGACTTGGCTCCACTGGTGGCCGAGCTTTGGGAAGGGTCGCACTTGTACAAAAGCTGGAGGTGTGTGTGTGTGTGTCAACCCCTGTGCCTAAGGGCTTGGATTCACCTCATGCAGGGGCGTGTGACACTCTTCTCCTATCACACGCAACGAAGCTGTGGAGAAGAGTGGGAAGGGAAACTTGGCCAGTTTCCTGTACCTGCGACGCAACTGTTGATCAAGCCGTTCCACTTTCTGCTTTTTGTTTCATGGCGTTTCATGATTCTCCCCCTAAACCATTTCCTCCCCAGCAGAGGTGCAGCCGCGCCGCGCTGATCGTTGAGCCGTCTTGCATTAACCTTGTTCAACAATACAATTTGAGCCGACTCTCTCACCTTTCCGTTCCATCGCCACTTTCCTGGAAAATTGAGTTAACTGAAAACCAATGTCCGAGTGTGTTTCGCTCAGCCGTCCCACTCGGGTGCTGAGTGTGATCCCCGTCACTGGGGCGCTGTTTCATTGGGAAATCATGAACGGAACTCACCACCGCTCACCGGAATTTCACTGGAATTCACCTCCACTTCCACTGAATTAACTGCCTCAACGGCCGCCGGGCCAAAACACAGGACTCCATAGCCGCCAGGCTTTAAAACGGTACTCCACCCGCAGTCAGGCAGGTTTCCCAACCCCCCCCCCAGCCGAGTTCTACTCCCCACCTAATTAGGGCAACATAGGGAAATGGTACTCGACACACTTGTGTGTCGGTGCCTTTCCCTGTGTTGTTCCTGTTCTAGTCTTCTCTACCCGGGCGGTCTAAGACTAAAGTCCCGCTCCCTAACTACTGCACTTAATTATTTTCGGCTAAGTAATCAGTAACTCTAGAGTGCTAGGTAGTCAGACACACACATGTACACACACATGAACATACATCCCCTCCCTGCCCCCCACTTTTCTTCTTGCGCTTTCCGTCGTTTGTTGGGCTTTCTCTCAGGCTTTTTAGGTTGCTCTTCAGGCTCGTTTCCCTACCCCAGTCAAAGGCTAAGTATTCGCTTTTTTCTACACCTATCTTTCTTTCTTGCCCTCTTAGCGCTGCTCTTTCTGTCTTTCCTTTCTTTTGTTTCTAAGGCTTTTTAGGTGACTATCTTACGTTTTACGCCAGAGAGCCGCAAAGCGGCGGAGTGTGTGTGTGTGTGTGTGTGTCCAACCCTGGACAAAGGGTCTTCCACCACCACTCTTTCCACTTTACATGGGCAGGGGGACTGTCTACCCCACAGAAGTGACAGTCCAACGAAGAGGCTTCTGTGGCGGTACTGATATCAGTTCCGGACGCGGAACTGACGTACCTGCTTTCAACACACTGACTCCACTGGTCCACCCTGCCGCTGTTCGTTGGTTCCATGGTTCTTCTTCACGATGCTCTCCCACAAACAGGTTTCTTTCAGCTTTGCAGCCGCGTCTTTCGAGTGCGATTGGAAACCATGTTCAACCATACTGTTTCAGCTGACTTTTCCACCTTGCGGTTCTTCGCCATCCTTCCCATCGGAGAAATTGAGCTAACTGAATACAAATTGTCGAAGTGTGTCACACTCTGTACCTAAGAATTTTCCTTGTTTGATTCCATCAGGGGCGCCGATCACGGCGATCTGGTGTGTCAACCCCTGTGCCTAAGGGTTTGGATTCACCTCATGCAGGGGCGTGTGACACTCTCCCGCAACGAAGCTGTGGAGAAGAGTGGGAAGGGAAACTTGGCCAGTTTCCTGTACCTGCGACGCAACTGTTGATCAAGCCGTTCCACTTTCTGCTTTTTGTTTCATGGTGTTTCATGGTTCTCCCCCTAAACCATTTCCTCCCCAGCAGAGGTGCAGCCGCGCTGATCGTTGAGCCGTCTTGCATTAACCTTGTTCAACAATACAATTTGAGCCGACTCTCTCACCTTTCCGTTCCATCGCCACTTTCCTGGAAATTGAGTTAACTGAAAACCAATGTCAGAGTGTCTCCATAAGCATGTCATATAATTTAATTTGTTTTTCAAAGGCGTAGGGAACTTGCCCCCGACACAGACACACTCAGGATGAAAGTACGTACGATATGAATGCCACGTGCCACACGCCGACCTAGGTAGAAAAACCTAAGAATCCAGGTGTACAACAAGCAAGGGGGTCTGACCCTGAAGTGTCAAGTTCCAATTCTCAGATTCAAAGAAGTTCAATTCGATCGAGGAACGGCGAAAAGTACATAACTGCAGAATGCAAACAGAAGCAAAGGATGAAAATTTGCTCTAGATACAAACAGGGCCCAAAAGGTAGTGTCAAGTCATCACTGCAGGTACGCCAGACTGATCAGGTCTGGTTTCACCACCAATTGTAAGCGTCTTCGTTGGCAGGAGTCTTGCAATGGTGCTCCTGCCCCCTATTTGAAAAAGCCAGAAGGCTCTTTGTGACTCTGAGGGTTACACACACACAACCCCTCGCCAAACATGCTGGAACTGTTCATGGCTGGCTTTGACATGTCTGCCACAGGCGCCTGAAGGCGTTATGGACAAAACAAGGTCTCCCAGCATTCAGCCCGTGCTCCAGGCAGTTGTGAAAGATGTATGCCTTGCCGGTGACAATGCAAGATCCTCAAGGGAAGATGTGCGAGCCGATGTCCATAGAACAACTGCCTAATCTGGCACTGGAAGAAAGAGTCCTCCATACACTTCTCCGTGAAGAAGCTTGAATGCTTTGCGGCTTTGCCATAGTTTAAGAAAAACACTAAGGTCTTCTTCACCGGTGATGGCCAATCCCTTTTTGCCGTCAAGGCTGACAGGGCTTCGGGCTGCCTTTGAGCATCACGTGGCAGCGTTGCGGCCCTTCTATAGACGTTTGGACACGTAACTACTTGTTCTGTGCGGACAACTGGGATAGACCAACACGAACCCCCTGTGTCTTACAAACGGTTTGTATCTGCCCGATGTTGTACAATGTGCCCGGCAGAACTGCCGGTGAATTGCCATGGGGAAGATGTGTCTTTGCAACCTCTTTGCCTCTGTTTCACACCAGGCCGATGGCTCCAGTGATGTCACGGAAGTGGCCAAGTTGGAACAACCCAAGGGCTGCACCTTTGATCAGGAGGGGGTGTCTACGGCAAAGCAAGTGCCGCAGTTGAGGTCGAAGATTCCATGAAAGGGCTGAAGGACCTGAAGGAACACTATGGAGAGGTGTAGCTACTGTTCTTGTGACAAACATTGGACAACAGTCCCAAAACCGCAACAGCATGGGGTGGTTACCAACGCTGAATCTCCTTCAAGCACAAGGATCAATCTCAAGCGGATTGCAGCTACCTGGCTTCGTGCGTTTACATTAGAGTTCTCATGAAGGACATTTGGAAGAAAAGATCCCAGCCACTTTTGCCCGAGAAAAAAGGAAGAGTCAATCAAGTTTTCTTGTTAGATTTGGTTCTAATTACAAGAGGCCTTGGAAAAAGAAAAGCGCTAAGCACACCAAGAGAACTGCCTGAGGAGACCACGCTTTTTGTGGCGGACCAGGGCAGCAACGGCATTTACTCCTTGCCGGCGAACATGAACCAGCTCCGGAGGGCCACGCGACAGCAAGACGCTGCAAACAAATTGCACACACCAGCTAAATTTCTGTGGAACTGTTTGTAATTAAATTAATGACTCAAGACCCATGAAGGCATCTACTTTTGCATACTCTGCATGTTGTCATGTCCTTGTCGCTCTCTTTCTTGAATTCATGGCCACGTGAACACATGCAAGTATAATCCAACAGACCCAAGTGACCGCCCGCGCGTTTCGACTTGATGGGCAACGCCTAACTCCAGTTTCCATCCAAGGCAAGCCATGTGGACAAGGCGGGCCCTGGCGGGCCCTTGTCATGTGGGTCCAAGATGACTTTGTCCTTCAAGACTCAGCAGAACACAAAGTTTCGATGGTCAATGGTCATGGATAGTGACCATTTGGATCCAATTGGTTTGATGGGCGGCCACGCATGTTTCGAACTTGTAGGTAGAGGCAGAGTGAGTTGTTCCCTGAGTCCCACCCCCTCAGGTGGCTTCAGTGAGAGGCCCGCATCAGATTGCCATGTTCTTCGGTGCCGGGCTGAGATGGATCGAAGGGGCCTAAAGATTCTTTAGATATCTTTAGATGGATGAAAATGGATGAAAGTGGCCCGTTGTTTGTAAGAGGAAATCAGCTTCAAGCGTCAACATCACATGTACATACATCATCGTACCACGAATGTCAACATCGACCGACATCATCAAGTCGCCAAACCGCGAAGAAGTCTCTGAGCACAGTTCCATGGCCGGTGCCTTGGATATGGATGCATCGCATGAAATTGAACATGGCGACTTGCGTGAAAAGACCCGGTGGCTCCCAAATGTCTTCTCAACACCCCGCGAAAGCTTGGGTTTCAATTGGCCCAGGTCCGTCTTCCAACAAGTTTCTGCAGCAGCTTGCTGGTTAGCTGGGAGACGTGGCTGACAGACCACACGTGCATTTGTGCATCCAAAATGTTGCCTATTGCCTGGTTCCATTTGGTTCCTGTTCAGTTAAGATCATCCGGTTAAATGAGGTGAGTCGAAGCATGTCGAAGCCGATGGCATAGGATCCAAAAATGGAGGTAGAGGGCCTCATGCGGTGCGTTTAAAATAGGTGGATTGCATTTGGGGATTTTGACAGCAGTCTAGCGGTTTTTGCAATTGTGCCTTCCATGCATCTGGCTTGCTTCAATTTCTGGGCGGTCCGTCGGGCATCACCGGGATCTTACTGATACCGGGCAACCAGCATGTCCGCCAGAGATGAGGCAACGAACTAGAATAGGAACTGAGTGACAGAAAGAAAATACAGTAAGCAGTAGGTTGTGGTGAGTTGTGGTGAATTGAGATGCTTGGAGAGGAATTCCGGTGATTTTGTCAATCCATGTCACGATTGTTTTACCTATACAGAGATGGTGCCTTCATTTTTGGCTCATTGCAGAACAAGTCGGCAAATGGCAATTTTTAGATGAAGAGGAGTCGAGTCAGAGTCTCCACTTGGAAACTCTGACAAGTTAGTTTTCTCAAACTGCCCAATACATACAGTAGAACCATTGCAAAACATCAGCACACATCAAAACATTATCATTTAGCTCTTTGCTTGCTGCCCATGGCCGAATGGAAGAACCACATTTGCCAGTTGAATGTCTAGATTCCAACCACCAGAACCGACGTTTGCAAAGACCACCGGCTTTGAACCTGTATAGATTCCGCGATCTTCACGCCGAACCTCGTCCACCGAGTGAAAGCCTCAGAAATTCATTTGGTTCGTCATGTTGTAGTCAATTGCTTGCCCTATCTCAAGAGCAGAGAAAAAAAGCCAAGCCCATATGTTCGATCTAAGCTGGAGTGTTGGATATGAGTAGATGCTAGTAGGTAGTTGCTCGAACAAAAGCGAGCTTCTTTCGAACAATTGATCAGCCTATTGGTGTTGGATAATATAACTAGCCTGGGACTCTTTGCTCAGAGGCCTTCATTTCAGCTTGTTGAGGTCTCACACAGGACTTGGTGGAATGAATGATGCAGGATCCCCAGGAATCAAAGAGCAACCGATGACGTAGCCAGCATGTTCATAGGGTATGCCGTTTGATTACTCGTGTACCCAGGGATCGTATTGAGAAATCTTGTAAACAAGCAGGCCCCCCCAATGGCTGGAAGCCATGGAAAGGGTTCAGCACTGATTTGGCCCGACAAATGCAATTACTAGAGTTAGTGGCGAAACGACGTTTCAGTGATTTGGGTATTTGTGTCCCAGGCACAGGATTTGAGCAGGAAAGGGTGGTTGTACAAAAATATGCTCTCGAAAGCCCAAGAAGTTGACCCTTTATACCGCCAGGCTACATGTGAGAGCACTCATCACAACTCTTCCCAGCACCTTAGCTGAAGATTTGCTGGACATGTCAAGCAACAGGACTGGGAAGAAGTGGGACTTTCACCTTTCCAGGTGGTAGCGGGTGGTAGTGGTAGTTCCACTGCTTGGAGATTGAGATGGATTGAGTTCATTCAGTCCAATTTTGAAGTTGGCCTCCTGGAGCTGGTTTGGCTCATCATTGTAGAAAAGAGTTGTGCTGCAAGAATTTGTGTTTCTTCATATCCTATCTTGCTGGTATAAATACTTACCATTGCTCATGTTCATTGATTGATTCAATATGATTAATGTTTTCTCAAAGGCCTCAAACACCGATCAATTCTAATGAGTGTTAGGCAAGTCTACTGGCCATGAGGACCACCCAACCTGTCAGTTGCTGACATCAAGTCCCCCGTGCCATTACGCAGGTGCAGCACCCACCTGCGAGATGGAGACTTAGCAGATGGCGCGTGGATCGGGTGAAGTGGAGGACTTGTTGGGATGACAATCATGGCGTTTATGCATTATGAACATCAAGAGCATCACCAAGCACGTCCAACAACTTCACAGGGGTGTATCGCTACATCCAACAATTCTTGGCTGCTGGGCACCGAAGATGTTTGTTCGCAACAGTCAAGCTTTTGAAATACAAGGTAAAAGGATGCGAATTAGTTAAGTGTCCCTAAAAATCTAGGAACCAAATGAATAAGCGTGAGCTATCCCTTTAAAAAGAATTAAAAAAACAACGCGATAGCTTCCGCCTCTTAACTTGGCTCTGCCAGGCAGCCTGTCATACTTTCCCAGTGACGAGGCTGGAGGCGCCGACCTCGGTGACCTCGGTGACCTTCACATCCGTTCGGCTCGAATTCAGAGGCTGCAGCCTCGCATCCGTTGATTCACCCTTCCAAACGAAGATGTTTTTTCGATGATGTGTAGAGTATGATGTGTATGTTCTCAACAGTCCAATACGAAGAACGTGGTGCTTCATGGAAGGCCCGTGCACGCTATCAAGAATTCAAAATTGCCACTGTTGAAAGGCCAAGTAGTTTGACAGACAGGGAGGACGGCACCGCATGTTGGATTTTGTAGGCCATGGGCAGGGCGCTGAAATTAATGCACTTTGTTTCTTCTGGACGACGCACGAAGGTAAGGCGGGGCCATAGCTTTCCATAAGTTGTAACGATTGCCCCTGGATGCCTTTTGATAGAAGGATCACATCCTTGGACAAACACCGGAATCAACCGATGCCCTGCAACATCCAGCCTGATCATGTTTGCAAAGGAAGCCTCTCAGATGGATGCAAAGCGAGGCGATGGGATGGGTGCAGCTTCAGCTTCCAGTAGCTCAATCTGGTTTGCAGCTTGGGTAGCGGTATGGACTGGAAGCGCATAGTGGCGAAGTGTGCCAGTAAGCGACCTGTCAGAGATATGTCCTCAGCCAAGACAGCCGGATTGTTGCACAAAGGCTGGCCAGCTGACAGCAACTGAAGAAGGATATGTTGTGAGTGACGCTATGGTCATTCTACAGGTATGGTCATTCTAAGCACCAGCATATGCTTGGATTTCAGGATGTGAATTCAGCGCCTGACCTTTCGATGGCTCCTGCACAACTGAGGGCACAAACAACTCACCTGTCAAATAAACTGAACAAACTATCACTGTTTCAATGTGAAAGAATGCAGTGCTTCGCGAGTCTTCAAAATTCGGATGTTTTACTGTCTTTTTACAGCGCCAAAATCTTGTTGTTTGACTTCAAGCAGATGTTGAGAATATGGATGTACTGAAAATTAACCCTATCAGATCCTGAAAGCTCCGGAGAAGAGATGTTTAAGTGAAACCGTTACTGTAAACCTTGTCATGAATTCAATTCGTGTCGCTATCATTTCAGTAAAGCGAACAAAACTAGCAAGTCGTTCCAGGATTCGAAAAATCTTGGTGGGCCGGTGGTCGGTAGGCAGCCAATAGGGCCGATGATCCTTCTGCAGCTCAAGCGCTTGGCTGGGGGGCCATCACGTTTGTTGTGCAGGTCAGGTTGGTTTACAAGAAAAGATTGCTTTATCATGTTGTATCACATGTGTTCAGTCCCTTGCCTTTGACGTGTCAGGACCAACCCATTGCACAGGTTTGAGTCACTGAATGTACAGAGTAGGATTAAGGATTGCGGACATGCCGTTTGCACCCTCTAAGGCGTCTGAATGGTTTGAGGAAGTCAAGATTGAGTTCATGCAATGCTTGCGTGTTCAAGCACAGGAATTATACCGTGCTCCTCACCAAAGATTGTCGTGGATGATGCCCGATGGCCTCTCCTTGCTATTACTATCATTATTACATCGGCCATATAATGTAGTAAATATGTCTATATATATATAGTATACAAATGAACTATGTTGGATTCACTGTAAGAAGCCTCACGAGATATTTGGTTGCTCCTGAGTCCTGAGGCACCAAAGGAGGGGCGCTTCCAAGTGGATTGTAGACGCAGAGTAGGGCACTTAGCAAGCTACATTGGATGAGGAAAGTTTGAGAGATCTTAGGTAATTATCCATGTTGCTGTGTTGTTTCCCCATGCATTCCTGTCCTGGCCGCCCCTTGCCAATTGCCCCAATGTACAGGACGTATGCTGCATATGGGCATTTGTGCATGCAAACATACTGCTAAACTGCACCCGAAGAAGCGCAACATGGGATAGCACCTTCAATATTGTATGATATTGTTGACGATGACCTGAATCATTCATTTTCTGTTGGGTTGATGTGTTCAGCAACGTGAGTGTGTGCTAATGTGCTATGGCTATGGCTATGCCTATGCTGTGCTGGTATGATTTTGTATGTGTTTCTGCTTTTCCTGACAGGTTCCACAGTCAGACCGCCACTATGCGCGCTTCTCAGGGAGGTGAACGCAGGGATCTGGAGGATCCCAAGTCTCAAAGACAAGAGAAAGACCCCTGGGCCGTGCACCCTCCTGAGGTTCACAACAAATCCTATCAAACCACAAGTTTGTGGAAAGAGTATGAAAGAGTAGCTAACACGCCACGTTCACTTTGTCGAAGAACATAGTACTGTACCTGTTGTGGGAGCTGCTGCCTGCTGCTCCGCATATTTCTCACTTATATACTGCAATTAAAGTATTTGTTGAAGTTTATGCAGGTCGGCCCATTGACGTGTTGTCAATACACTTTCAATCCCTGCCAACTGGCCAACTGGTCCATGAGGGTCATACACCTGAGAAAGGGTAATGAATCTATGGTATGTCTTCAAACAGGATGCGTTCGATGGGAAGTGTTGTCACCAAAAAGGATGGCTGCTGAAAGGGGCTGTCAGCGGCGGTCATCCTTGATAAACATGCGGCACTTGCAACCATTGGTGCATATTGGTGCAGTTCGGGGCCGCCCTTATTTTTTGATGTCCATGAATTTGAGCAGACCCTAACCTTGTTTGGCGAGTTGTTTGGAGACCAGAGAACCTCACAGGCCGCGGTTGACCATGTGAAAGCGCTGCGTTTGAGGAACTCCTTGTTGAGCCGCATGTGGTGCATTGGGCAGATCCCGGAGGCCCCTGACACGGATGGACAAGATGCTTCGCCAAACGTTGCGTTTGCAAGAACACCCCCACCAACCCCCACCCGCAAGTCAGCATGACAAAACGTGATGTTGGACAACTGGAATCCGCAAGACACCTGAGCAAATCCTGGTAACACTGCTAGAAACCAGCATCTAAATTATAATATCAATTAACAATCAATTACAATCTCTAAGTAGATCAAATGGATTAACTACCAATTCGTTGGGCGGCCAACTTAGAACCTTTGAAGATTTTCAGACCCCATGCACCAGGCCCCGAGCCCTGGCAAAGTGACTTGAGGGGCAAGCGCAAAGCTGGAAGCTTGGAGAGCTGGTAGGGTTCTGAACTCCGAAGTGTTGAGCTTACAGAGGTTGTAGTAACAGGTGCATCGCTAGTAGTAACAGGTGCCTTACTACTAGTAACAAGAAGCTATTAGAAACAAGTGCCTTACTAGTAGTAACAATAAGTTACAATCACACAAAATTTTCGGATTCTGATGCAGTTTCTCAAACCAACCTGGGCGGGACTTTTGCTGTGTGGCGACAATAAGAAACTTGACCAGTACATAGCGTTTGGGTCAGACTTCAAGAAGCACCTTGGTTTGCAATCCTAAGCGACAAGGACCACTGTGGTGATTAGGAGCACTTTGATGTTAATATATTCTGCAGCATCATGCGCAAGCACTTGGCTTCGTTTAAAAGTGGCTCACCCTTGGAGCCCACTGAATGCCTCCATGCATAAAGTGATAAAAGGAAATGATAATACAAATGACCCCTCAAGTGCATCAACTCGATCCCCAAGAATTAAGAACCATGTAGCATCATGTAGCATTTTATTGGTTTCTCGGTTCATCTCAGTCGCGGCTTGGGTTTGCGGCTTCGCCCAGGTTCGCTTGCGGCCTGTGTTCCGATCGGCTCCTCCCTTGCAGCTGGCCTCTCGACGGGAAGACCAGAGGAGGTGCGACTCGTTTTGCGAAACATGACGTCTTTTTTGGAAGAGGGTGTTCGTCTAAGCGCTCTATTGTTGGTTTAACTTCTCCAGGCTATCAGCATTGGCAGTGTCGAGGACAGCGCTCTTTGTATCTAGAACTTGCACCACTGTACTACTCGTTGAGACAGGGGTGGCAAATGACATGAAGGACCTCGAGGGCACACATATCCATTCTCCGGCCGAAATGTCACATGTTGACTTCCGCGGGCGCATGTGATTCTGGCTCAATGGCCAAGCAACCCCCCTCGGTTTGGGGAGAGCACGCCATTTGTGTGTTTAGTTCCCTGATGGCACATCACAGCCGTCTTCCAATCACAACATATCCAGTAGCGTAATTTGCTCCAAGTTTAGCCCGCGGCTTCGTTTGGCTTACGGGATTCTTTTTTCGGCTTGGCTCGCGGTTTTCACTTCGTAGGATGTGATTTTGGCACCAACAAAAAAGATATAGATATATCTATATATATATACATACATATATATGTATATATATACATACTTATATATATATACTATATATATATATATGTATTTCTTTTGGGGGGGTAGGCCAAGAAGACGTAGTAGTTAGGTAGCTAGTAGGAGCTAAGGTAGCTACTACTACTACTACTACAACTACTACTACTACTACTACCTTACTTAAGCTACTACTTAAGCTAAGGCGGCGGGGCGGAGCTTCCTTGCAGAAGCGTGAGCACTATTCATTTGGTTCTAGATTTTTAGGGAAACTTTATATTATATATAATATACATATGTGATAAATACTCGTCTATGTCTTGAGACTGTCGTTCTGGCAAGAGGGCCATCTCATCTCAGGTGCCTCACTGCCGTCCACTCTCCAAGCCAACCTTACCCCGCCCGAAAAAGGCAGGAGATCAGCCCAAAAGAAACAGAGTCGAAAAGGATGCGCAGTGCAAAGCGGCTGAACGGTGCCCTGAAAGGGTGAAACAGTGAAGACGAGTGCCATCCTTTCATGACATAGGATTGATTGGGGTAGGTTGACATAGGGTTGACAGGATTGACGGATGTTGGTGGGCAGCAATTGCAGAAGTGTCCGAACTTGTAGAGTACAGACTGACATGCTGTGAAGGGGTGATTCAGCGAACCAACTTGACAACACCCAGAATAGTTGTAGTCACAGTCTGTATGATTAACAACAAAACGATTTGTTTAAACGACCTTAAACATCATGTGTGTATATGTGTTTATTATATATATGATATGTTTAAACGACTCGGCCCGTAAAACGGATGCGCCCATCTAACGGACATGAAGACACTGAGCACTGCCAAGCACTGACTTCGATTTGATCGGGCCCTGGACCTGTGAGGCACGTCCTGTGTTGAAACCTCTCAAGCCCAGGGAGGACGGTTTGGGGGCCCAAGTTGATGTTTGGGGCAGGCGTCAACTGGCTCAAATCATTGACAGAACTGTTGTCAAGCCACACTTCTTGTTGTCACCCGTTTCCCGACGATCGTGTGATCATCTTCAAGGCCTGGCAGCTGCTCCTGTATCTGATGTGATGCCTGGTGTAAGTCTTGTCATTGGCTTAGTTTGGGATTGGTCACTTGATTCCACATTCCTGTGTTTGTACCCGTTCATTGGAAATAATTTATAGTAATTGACAAATTTGTATATGTAACTTACGTCTGTCTCTTTGCCAAGGGTGTGCATAAAGATCCTACTGAGTGCTTGCCAACTGCTGCAAAGATGAAAACGGTTTCAAAGCTCCAACCGCATAGCGAAAGGACGCTACGAACGGAGCAAAGGGCATCGCTACGAACGGAGCAAGGACGCTACTAGGGGCTCCTGGCCTTACTACTAGGAGCAAGGACGCTACGAACGGAGCTTTTTCGCGCGCTACAAAAGGCGCGTTCCAGCTGCACTGAGGAACCTCACCTGGAGGATGAGGACACTTCCAGACCCAGTACAGAGCCACATCCTCATGTGAGGAGATCACCGATATCCGATAACACTTGTTTCATCTTGTTTCTATTTGATGCTTCAAGGTTTTAAGTCACAAGTTGGTGTCGATTTCTGAAGAGGCTGCTTTAGGGAAAGCTGCCTTCAACCAGATGGGTGCACGCAGGCGTTTGACATACTGAGTATGCTTAATACAAGCATATTCAAGCGCTAGAGGAGAAGAAAGTAGCCAGCCTGAGCCATCCCTCATCGTTGACTGCCAGATGTCACAAATTACTCCGTGACATTCTTGCAGACTGCAATGCTGAAATGTCAGAGGTTGCAACATGTTAAAGCTCATGGCTGGAGAGGCAACAGCATTCAAGGACTCAACACATGCAATCTCGGATGTGCAAGTGTGTTGGCTCACCTCATGAAGAAAGTCAGAGGTCCTTTGGTGCGATTGTGCCAGCAAACCCTTGACCCTCTCCAAGGCTCGAGCTTCCATCTACTTTGATTGAAGATAGAGGACCGCAGCTCTGAGGGAGTGCTTTACGCCCCTGGATGCTTAGCCCGTTTTTCGCGTCTACTCCGCATGGATTTGTGAATTTGTGAAGAGCGTTCACGTGGTGGTGAAACTCAAAGCCACGCGCCCCCTGGCCCCCTCCTTGCTTTTGGGACAGTGTTTCGCACCGTGAAAGGTTAGTCCCAAGACTTTTGATAAAGTAATCCGAGTGCTCAGAGCAACATGCCTACTTTGACAGCAATTGGAGTTGAAGCGATGGGCAAGAGCAGATTCGGAGATTGAAGGGTTCTTCTTTTATATAGCTTGAGATACCTCGCTCGTCGGAGACGTGATTATCTACGAAATTCAACTTCCAGAAAAGAGTCACAAAACCATGCAAGACCCGCTCTTCAAGTGACGCTTCAGTGGCATCAACTTGAAGTTGGCACAAAGCGTGTTGCATTGTTTCTTTCCCAGGCGTGAACCCAGCCGACGAAATGAGTCCAAGGAGCAAGGCACATGAACAGAAAACACACTGTAGCTGTGTATAGCTGTGTTTGAGTTTCGAGACTGGTTGGTCATGTATTAAAAATGAGAGATGATAGAGATGCGGAGATCACCGGCAAGATCGAAACTTCCAGGAATTGGTGCACTGGAGCGCCACATGGCCACTGGGAAACCAAACCAATGTGCCCTGAGCTCGACATGGTTCGCTTCGACACCAACTCACACATCCATCACACATGCATTGAGGCCCAAGTATTCAACTAAAAGGTTTTCGCGTGCTTTCTGGCAGTTTCCGGCAGCTTTGCTGTGCATGGTGATGATCCCCTTTTGCCAAGGCCTGTAGACATGTCAGCCACCTTGTCCATGAGCAGCTCTGGAGGCCTTAATCAAGGTGTGTTGCGGTAGTGCAACCAGCGGAGAAAACTATGCTAAAAACCAAAAGTTTAATGCCTAGATTCTAGATAAGCTTAAAAAGTGATTTGTTTGGCCAGCTGCAAAGTGTTTTGTTGTTAACCTTTACAGCTCCTTTTATCATGTCAAAAATGTGGCAGAACGCTTCAGGAAATGTTCAAAGGCAAACCGCCACCCTGATGGGCAGCAAACTGGCGAGACACTTGTTACTACTAGCGTGGCACTTGTTCCTAGTAGCTTCTTGTTACTACTAGTAAGGCACCTGTTACTACTAGCGTGGCACCTCTTGACAGGCAACAAGTCCACCTCCATGCGGGAGTTCAGCCACCGCTACTCGGTGCGCCGCCTCTCGGACCGACGGAGGCGCACCGATGTGGGTGAGCGAAGCTGTGAAGCATGAGAGAAACTGTGCAGAGAAGTAAGCGGTACGTAGTAGTGGAATGTAGTGAATGGTAAGCAGTAATGAACTCAGTGGTGTCAGTAGTGGAGTTCATGGCCCAAGAGAGGCAAGTTGCATAAACAGTCGAAGAAGCTCTTCCACCAATCCTTGTGATGTTGAATTAAAGTCCACCAAAGTTGGTAGACATTAGACATTTGACTTGAGACAAATGACAAAAGTCATTGGAGCGAAGATGACTCAAGCTTGGAGCACTTAGAGCCACCAGGTGTTGTACCCAAGTTCCCTCAGCCTCTCCGACCCACAGCCGCCAGGAGCTGGCTAAAGGCTGCCATTTCGTCAGGGATACCGGTCCTGCATGGTCCTGCGCAAAACGGATGATCAGTGCACATGGTGCATCAGGAGTTCTCTCATATGTTCGACTGTGTATGCAATTGTATGCATATGTACTGAGCTGTGGACAGATGCTGAATACGCAGTCTTACACTGAACGTGAAATTCTGGAGGTTCGAGTTTTTCCTTTATATAGAGGAGTCAACCTCCTTTTTTCCTTTGCTTGCTTTCAAGCTTGTTTTATCCGCAGCAAATGATACCCACTGGTACTTAGTGTATTGTCGCCATTCTCCAGCCAGGGATTGCTGAAACTTACCCTAGGAGGATTGCCGAAACTTACCCTGAAACACCGGTGGTGCACTATCTTCTGCTTCCTTCGTTGCGCTTGAGTGAAGGCTGAGATCGAGAACAACAAAGCAAAGAATCAGGGGCCGCTCATCACTATAAGCAGGTGGCATAGGGCATAGGTGCATTGGCATGCCAAGAAGCGATTGGTATCGATTGGTTTAGTAGAGCATAGTAGAACAAGTTGTTATTGCCGTTGCCTTTCTTATACGAAAAATTTGAGCGGCTACACTGTCCATACTGTAGCTGTTGGGCGTTTGGTATGGTGCAGATTCCAGAATTGTGGTGGCATGAAATATCGAGTGCAAGGTTTCTGCGTCTCCAAGTGATGTTTGAGCGGAATGCATTGAGGACCGGTAAAAACGATCCTTCACTCCTTGTGGTTTGGATCGGCCCAGCCTGGTCGGTTCAGAATGGAATGAGGAAGGGGGCTATCTACCTGACCATCCCCGAGAGGTCCCCGGTAGCGGCGACCAGGTCTCCGGTCAGTGGAGAGCAGCGAGGTTTCAGAGCAACAGAAGCCAGTTTGTTTCTCTCATTTGCTGCTTTTTCTGAGGCCTTTGAGCCACAGGCACCAGTTACGCGAGATGGTGTCCATCATGGCCTCTCAGCTGAGCATACTTAGCGACACAGGTGGTGCCAGCCAGCAGTTGGTTCAAACGGGGCACTGTACTAGTTGCCGACATTGCACTTGAGCTCATGCAGAAGGTGGAGATGGTTTTTCTTTTCAAAACAGATCGGATCGACCAAAGCTGCAGATCCATTCTCACAAAGAATGCACTTTGTGTTTTTTGGCTAAGTGCATCTAGAATCTAAAATCTACCTTGAGGATGTTCAGTTCAACACCAAATGCCGTTTCCCTTTGGTACGATGACTTAGAACTTACCCTGGCCCGATCTCAGATGAAGACAATGACCCAAACCTTCGATCGTTCAGTCCGCTTCTCAGACGAGCCCATGCGGTGTTCAAATGATTGCTTCAACAACAGAGCTAGCGCAGTACCATGCGTCCGCAGTACCAAAGTCGCGTCGCGTGGCGCTGTCACTCGAATTTCACGGAAGAAATGCATGCCGTGGGAATCTGAGGTCTGGCATGCCTGTGATGTGCTGCACCCTGATGAGGAGATTGTGCCGATGTACACACAAGTAGAGCGGCTGCAGTTGAGGAGGGAGACTCATCTCAGGATTGGACGTCATTATATGTTACATCCCAGTGTTGTTGAATTACTTTAAGCTAAAGAAGCCTCTCTCGACAGCACCGGTTCTCATATATTTTGGGCCATTTCTTGTTGACGAACACACTCGCGGATGGTTGGTGTACCGTTGGAGCTTGACTGGGCTGATTTTGGAGGAGCACACTACGTGTTCAAGTGGGGGTAGGTAGTGTACGTAGTGGTGCAGCCAGGTTTGACAGGGAACATTCTTCTCTCAGCCTCTCAGCACAGTGTCCAAAAAGTGTGTGTGTGTGTGTGTCTGTCTGTCTGTCTGTCTGTCTGTCTGTCTGTCTGTCTGTCTGTATGTCTGTATGTATGTATGTATGTATGTATGTATGTATGTATGTATGTATGT
>CAXAMN010008513.1:222681-261550 GCA_963970005.1 Durusdinium trenchii
TAATTACAACATCCTTTTCACTACAAAATCATATGGCCAAAATGTGGCTCCCGAAAGTCAATTTTTGGAGATCTTGGTGCTTGGGTTGTGATTTTGTAACAAAGCTTTTGCTTCAATCAATCCTTGATTCTGTAAAGTCAGATGATTGCCTGAGAGGCTGTGAGGTTGCAATTTTGTAGACTTCACAGGGGGGGCCCTATGGTTGGGTTCTTGAATTGTAACTACAAAATCAGACACCCCAGCCTTCTCCCGAACTCAGAGGGGGATATTCATGTCATGTCATGCCATGGTATGTATTTATGTATGTATGTATGTCTGTGTGGATGGATGGATGCATGGATGGATGGATGTACTGTAATGTAATGTATGTAATGTGTGTAATGCGTGTATGTATGTATGCGTTGTTGTGTTATGTTATATATGTTTGTACGTATGTTTGTATGTGATATTGTATGTATGTAATGTAGTGTAATGTAGTGTAATGTAGTGTAATGTAGTGTAATGTTCTGTTCTGTTCTGGTCTGTTCTGTTCTGTTCTGTTCTGTTTTGTTCTGTATGTATGTATGTATGTATGTATGTATGTATGTATGTATGTATGTATTCATGTAGAATAAGTAAGTAAGTAGGTAAGTATGTATGTATGTATGTATGTATGTATGTATGTAATTAATGTTTGTATGTAATGTAATGTACTGTAATGTAGTGTATGTATGTTTCTTTGAATGTAATATACATATATACAGTATATATACAGTTGTGTTTTTCTTCGTATTTTTCTTCTTCTCCTTCTTCAACAGCTCTCGCATGTGCGCACGCTAGCTGAGACAGGGCCATACGTGTGTGACCCAACCTGTCCAGAAGCGATCTGAACTGTGTTCACTGCACTCCCTCAGCATTGCCAGGAGGGCACTGGCCCAACATCGGCACTGCCTCTCCCCACTCAATCAAAAATGAAAAATGAAAACATCACGAGCGAAAGGGAGCAAACAGGCCGACAGAGGGTCGGGACCAAAACCAAATATATACTCTAGCATCTCAGAAAGTTAGTCAAGAAATTGCTGAGCATCATGTTCCAAACCCCCCTTCGGTGCTTGTCCATGCACGACCTTTCCACTGTGTTGTTTCACGTGATTCTTAAAATTTGCAGCACAGGTGGGACTGATTCACAAGTCGCAAGGCATAACTTCATCTTTGTCTGATCGTAGCACTTCTTCAGTCTACAGACATGAACATAGCAGGCAACTGCAGCCGGTGTGGAGCAACTGTCATGGACATGTCGCTGAAGCGTTTCTTTTTCTGAAGCTGATCGCAGGCCATTCAAGGTGTCTATCAATGCCATCCATGCATGACAATGCGGTATGAGCAGACGGTGCGTATATTTTTCTCCTGGGGCAGACACCAAGATCACTAAGAATCTATGCATTTAGTATATATTCACCCAATAGAATATCCCAAAAGTGTGGGTGTTATGAAAACACTGTGTGCAGGAGCTGGAGATTGCTCATGCTCGTCAAAAGAAGGCTGCTTGACACCGGCATGGAGTGGATGGTTTGCAGTGTTGAAGCTCTTCGACTGACCTTAGCGTGCATGGATGCCAGCCAACCCTCATGGCCTGTTGCCGGATTGCAGGGTTGTTACCATCTCTCAAGTGCGCATGGAACATGCCAACATTCACAGCACTTGCCCATACTTGGCCTACGGACCCACCGGAATTCCAAACAGGCGTTCTTTGCACATCTTTGCAAACAGCTCGCTATTATGAATCAGATTCGTGCACTTTGACGCGGAATAGAAGCTCCCAGTCACACGCCATCAGTCGAAACGTCAAGTCACCAGCTGCCATCACAGGTTTTGGAGGACCAGATCGATCAGTTCAAAGGCCTTTGTCTTGCAGATCTAAGATAAGCCTCGCACACGTGCTAGTTGCACAGGCCAGTTTTCAATGGGAAACTGTGGCAAACATCTTCGGACTCTGGTGACCTGTCGTCTTCGATCCATATTTGAAGCTCATTTTCTGGTTCAGGCCAAATCAGATGAAGAATCATATTGGAAAAATTCTCTGCAATTATGCCCTAGCCACAAATCAACGGGGTTTGTTTCAGGAGCAGTTTCCCAAAGCAATGCTGACCCTCCAAGGTTCACAAGTTCGGAGACTGAGCTCCATTGTGAATGTAGTCCCTGATAGGCCTTCGGATTGGCCAAGCTTTGCTCAAGGCACGGATGATGTTCCGAATGGATGTCTCCACGATTGGTCCCTTTGGGTCCTGAGACACAGTTGAAAGAGGTTGATGTTGAACAAGCAGGTGATGAACGAATGTGTGGCATGGGATGAGACCGGGGTGATCTTACCATATTTGCCTGCCTGCGAACTATCAATTCTCGCAGACCTTTCACGATGACCAAAAGGCTACAGCAACAATCCTCACCCAAAGAGTCATTGCAAAAGCTCGGAGCGCAGTGAACTGTCCAAGTTTCTTTGGTGTGTAAACACACAGAACCGGTGTGGTGTGTAAATTCTAGTCTTCGGTCTCAACATGTCAAAAAGCACTTTCTTATCGTCCGCGTGCAGGGCACACGCCGCCAGTCACGCAGGGAATCTGTCCGGCGATCCTTTGGCCACTGGGCTGCGGGAAGCTCGAGGTGACTATGGATTAGAGCAAAAGGAACCTAATAGCAACTGGAACCTAGAGCGATGGCCTCCAACCTACTAGCGATGGCCTCCAAGGAGATTAGAGATTACATCAGATGACCCGGTACTAGGTTATAAGGAGACTGTAACACTGGGATTATTTCACTCCTGAACCAGGGAAGATTTAAACAAGTATGTATGTGTATCATTGTATATCAATAACGAGCTTCTCCATCAGCTTGAGGAGCGCTGATGCCATCCTAGACCTACCCCTCAATACTACAAGCGGTTATAGCCGATGCGTGTGTTGCTGCAGAAAATCCTGCAACACAATCGATACCAGTCTGCAGATCAGGTCTCGGGTTGGTGGCTCGGTTGTGGCTGGAGCAGACCTTTAACACCCTGATTGGAGGGTTTGGAAGGATATATTATTAAGAGGTAAAGAAAAAATGCAATGCATGCCTTATATGAAAGGTCAGGCTGCCCAGATTGGTCACCTCATAACAAATGCCGTTGAACATGGAGTTTTGTCGTGATTTGCTCCTCTGATGTGGGTGGCAGTGGATGGTGCCTCCCCAAGAAATCTACATACAGACCTGCTGGTGTGGAGATAGTTTCAACTCGAAACGAAAGCAGTCAACACTCCAAACCATGCTGATGGTCCTGCACATCGGCGAGCAAGGCATCACAGCCGGCACGTTTGTTCGGCCCTGAGCGGGTCCACCTTCTCAGAGTGTGCTCGGACATGTCTAACGGCAGACATGACAAACCCCTGCTGCAGTTCGATGTTCTCGGGCTTGCCTTGGCTGTTCATTCACCTGCGGGTGCAAAAATGAAGCTCCCACACCTTGGTGTTTGAATCTATAGGGCCCCATAGAATGTGAAGCCTTTGCGGTTGGGGTTATTTGATTGAATCATCTCAGGAATGTCTTGGATGTTTTCTTTTGGGGAAGTTGCTCTCGCAGAGTCCATTGACTATCAGCTCAGAAACCAGGTGCAGGTCCACAGATGCCTGCAATTCCCCGAATTGTTCCCAGTAAGTTTGACCTGAACCAGCCATACCATTGAGATGGATCCAGTCATCAATGACTATTTAGTTCCCATTTCGGAGGTGTGTTTGCAAGATTCTTCATTGTTCAGCCACCAGCTGTGCCATATGAAGGTGGAGTGTTCGCCTGGAAGCAGAAGGGATGGGCTTGGCCCACTTGGCATAGCGCACACTCAATTTCAATATAGTTACTTCCTGAGAGGAGGCCTACACTCTCTCTCTCTCTCTCTTTCTCTACTTCTCGCAAACGATTCAGAACTCCAGTTTCTGCAATTCTGCAAAATAATTGGGTTCGATTGTCTTAAATTTACGTCTCACAGTAAAGATTCACTAAGGATGATGCTAAGATTTGGGTCTGTCCCATTACCTGTAACAGTCAGTAAACAATTATCACTATTTTTGGACCAGGCCTCTACTAACCATCATCATCCACTGTTACAGGTAATAATTAGATAGACCCTAGCTAAGATACTTGAATTAAGAGCATTTCACGGGCCTCCCTGAGGGTTCTATGACCAAGACTCCTATATACATCATTAGGCTGAGAGAGTGAAACGACCAAGTGTCACTCACCCTGTGCCCAGTTTCCTCGTCTCTTGCACTGCAGTCGATTACACCACCTGGATTCGAGAAGCCCGATGAGAAAGTGCTGGGACGCCTGGGAGAGTCCGACTTGGACGCTACGAACGGAGCAAGGACGGGCATCGCTACAAACGGAACAAGGACGCTACGAGGGGCTCCTGGCCTTACTATACTAGGAACAAGAAGCTACTAGGGGCTCCTGGCATCGCTACTAGGAGCAAGGACGCTACTAGGGGCTCCTGGCCTTACTACTAGGAACAATGTTTGCTATTAGAAACAATAATTCTGCTGGGACGCCCGGGAGAGTCCGACTTGTCCGACATAGATGTCGCATTGAGCGGGATTGAGCGGGCCCTCTTCTTGAAGGGCAAGGAAGGGGTCTCGTTAATTTATGCCGGAAAGGCATTTATTCCAGTGCCATAGTCACTAGCAATCAGTGACACAGTTGGAGGGCTCACAACACAGGCAACCTCGGAACTTCGTGCAATACATGTTTTTTTTTGTGTGACCAATGTGAGTGGCCTTTGAGAACGCGTTGCCTCACCCTGATTATTCCCTGATTCTTCCAAGTGCATTGCATGTGAGATCTGTGTGCTTTGCGCATCTTTGCACGAAAGCAGTTGGATGAGGTTGGCACATTTGGCAAAGCGGGCTGCCTCAATTGGCCGTGCGATGAATTCAATGCATTGGACCAGAGGATTTGATTGCAGATAATTAAAAAGGTCAAGAGGGAGTTCCTTCTGATGGAGGCATAAATCTGCATATAATGAACTGATTTGGTGAGGTCATGGCTCTATTTTTGCCATTTGGCCTTTGCTATCCTTTGCTCCTGTCCCTTTCCATCCTTTCTGCCCAAATCATGCTTTTGTCAGGCAGACCAATTGGTCCATCCTTGATGTTGAGGAGGCGACCTGCGATCGTTGGTGATCGCTTTGCGATGGAAAATACCCTGTACGGATTCGTTGGTCCGAAATCAGCGAACTTCACTGCCCGGAAGAAATGCCGATGGATCGCTCTCACAGACCACAGGCTCCTCCACGACACATAAACTGTTTGGCTTCTTGTTTCTAATAGCTTCTTGTTACTACTAGTAAGGCACCTGTTACTACTAGCGTGGCACTTGTTACTACTAATTGATGTTCTAACATCACTTTGAGCAGCGCTGGTAGATATTTGATTGTTTTGGGCCATTCTCGAAGTCAAGAAGAAGAGTGCATTCTGGTCATCGCAAGGCTATCAAGCGACTTGCACTAGGTGGCCAGTTCTTCTTTTTACTAAGAGCCCTCTGGCCAGCCTCCCAAAAATGGGGTGGCTTGAGCCCCTGATAAAGTAGAAAAATAATTGGTTTGTGCTATTTTGGCTCCTGCTTGGCTAAATTTAACAATACCAGAACAAAATCCTTTGATGTTGGCTACACCCATGTTATGACCGATGTTTGGCTTCCATGGGGTTGGCACCCTAGGGCTCAACCCGACTGAGTGTGCCCAGACGGCTGTTTCCAAGTTGCACTTTTGAAAGAATTCAACTATTATATATATATACATATTTATATATATACATGTTCTTAGATGGTTGAAGAAATCCAAATTATAATCATATATATTATATATATAACTGCTTCTTTGTTTGCGAAAGCGAGACCCTCACAGGTTGCTTATGGTTGCTTTCTCCTCGCGAACTCTATCAGTCGCCTTCGTACTTGTTAAGTTTTCCCTTAAAATATTGGATCCAAATCATTAGTGCGAGCGCTTCTTACTTCTTCAAGGAAGCTTCCCCCGCCGCCTTGAGGGTGGCGGGGGGAGCTTCCTTGAAGAAGCACGAGCTATCCTGCGTCCTGTCAGTAGTAGCTTACTTGGAGGTGCTAGCTACCTAGCTACTACTAGCTATCTGCCTACCTCCTAGCGGCCTACCAGCCCGCTGGGCTTCAAAACAAGGTGAGCCCGCGGACCCAAAAGCAAAAAGAAGCGCAGAACCCAGGAAAAATAAACAAACACAAATTAGCAGGCCAAAACGAAGCATCAGCCCCCTCCAGGCTTCGTGGCAACTATGATATTTCAAGCATCGCGGTTCTGGTGCAACACAGCTCCACTCACCTCCCAACGGGCTTCCGCGAAGCATGGAGCAGCACTACCCCCACCCATGCTTCGTTCTACTTGTGCACTGACCCGGAGCAGCCTGCAATGATGCTTGTGGTGCAACCATGTCCTCGTAACTAGCATATCAGCCGCGCAAGCGTCCACACCCATGCACTCCCCAGCCCCGTCCACACCCAAGCCACGCCGTCTCACTCCCCTCCATCTTCCCTCCCCAGCCCGTCCACACCCATGTGCGCCTCCCACTCCCTTCCTTCTTCCCTCCCCACCCATGCGCCTTCTCGCTCCCCTCCATCTTCATGCGCCCCCCGTCTCGCTCCCCTCCGTCTTCCCTCCCAGCCCCGACCCCACGCGCCTCC
This sequence comes from Durusdinium trenchii, assembly GCA_963970005.1. Lineage (NCBI taxonomy): Eukaryota > Dinophyceae > Suessiales > Symbiodiniaceae > Durusdinium > Durusdinium trenchii. The sequence goes on from CAXAMN010008513.1 coordinate 229,393, forward strand.
CGTCCCACCCACACGCCTTCCCCACCCATCCACCTCCATCTTCCATCCCCAGCCCCGTCGCCTCCCGTCTCGCTCCCCTCCATCTTCCCTCCCCAGCCCCTGGTGTACTTCTAGGGCTCCATCCGAATCTGCGCCGCACGGTCTCCGACGGATCCCCAGTTTGGGCCACGTGTGGCGTTGGGCGCGTGGCAGTTCCGTCTTTCGTCGGGTTGGCTTTTGGATGTATCATATACCTGGAACCTGAGTGACCTCTGACGCTCCTCCCGTGTCGGCCATGCCTTGACTGTCTGGCGCATGTACTGTGCACATTTTGGACACCCAACCCCATCGTATCAGCCCCGCTGCACAGCTCCACTCACCACCCAACACACGTCCGCGAAGCATGGACCAGCATTACCCCCACCCATGCTTCGTTCTACTTGTGCACTGACCCGGAGCGGCCTACCATGATGCTTGTGATGCGACCATGTGCTCGACGCAACCTTGCCTGTCGCAGGCATGGTGCGCATTTTGGACACCCAAGACCATACCTAAGCCCCGCAACACCGCTCCATTCACCTCCCAACGTCCCTCCGCGAAGCTGGACCAGCACTAGTGCACTGCCCCAGAGCAGCCTGCACTGATGCTTGTGGTGCGACCATGTGCTCAACGCAACCATGTCTGCCGCGTGCATTCTGCACATTTTGGACACCCAAGACCATACCTCAGCCCCGCAACACCGCTCCATTGCCTCCCCACGTGCCTCCACGAAGCATGGAGCAGCAGTACCCCCACCCATGCTTCGTTCTACTTTTGCACTGCCCCAGGGCAGCCTGCAATGATGCTTGTGATGCTTGCGGGCTCCCGTCTCGCTGCCCTCCATTTTCCCTCGCCAGCTCCCGTCTCGCTCCCCTCCATCTTCTCCCCTCCATTTGTTCCCTCCCCAACCCCGTCCCCACCCGTGCGCCTCCCGTCTCGCTCCCCTCCCTTCCTTCCCCTCCCTTCCTTCCCCTCCCTCTTCCTTCCCTTCCCTCTTCCCTTCCCAACCCCGTCCACCTCCACCTCCATCTTCCGTCCCCGACAACGTAAGCTTTTCCTCGCTCTCCCCCGGCACTAGCGACTAAACGAGAACCCAAGCATCGGAGATGCTTTTGGGAAAAATAAACCTAGTTGAAAGAATTGGTGCCCTTTTGGCCTTGCTGCTAGGTTTGGGAAGTTTTCGCCGTTCATGCGCCCACTGGCCGGATTGGAGTCGGGCTCCCGAGCGACCTCGGCCACGAGACGTTGAAAGATGTGCGCTTTGGACATGTTGGACGATCGGTCTAGTGGCAAAATAAATCAAAATGGATCGAAATTGACACTGTCACACATGCCACATCCCATGCGTTTGGGATGGGGTACCGTCGCAGTCCATGTCCAATCTGAGGTAGAAGGACATGTTCATGTCTTCCATAACCGATGGAGGCAGCAAGTAAAGGACATTTGCGATGTTTCTGCTAGGTGCAGTCCAATGAATTCGTGCAGCTCTTACAGGCGCAACGAACCTCTAAGATGCTGGGTTTGTATATGATCGCAACTCATGTGCATTGGAATTCAACTGCTGTAGCTCTTTCATGCTCTTTCATTGTAGAGTCTGTCAAATGACCGAGGCACAGCTAGGCACACTTCACCTGTGGAACATGCGTTGTTTTAAGATTTAGGTGTATAAGCGGCCAGTGTGACTCCTCAGCCAGGTTTGCAAATGTGTTTCCTAAGTTTGTTTTACTCGCACAGAGTACATTGTAATTGCATGCATCGTGCATTCGCCCTCATTCAAGTTGACCTGAAGTTTAGACATTCCCAAAGCTAAGGTTCTTTTTTGCGTAATTGCCATCCTTTCAGGGTTTTGCTGCCAATCGAAAGCTTATACTTTGGATGCACACCAATACCTAAGGCAAACATACATAGTTCCGTTGCCAAAGACCTTTTGGAAGTTGCCAAAGACTCCAAGAGTTCAGCTTCATCAACTGACCGAGTCGACAGACAGACAATTAAAACATAAACCATGATTTGACTATGTGCAGTTGATTGCATTCGCGTATATTATGTTGGGGTGTGATTCTCCAGGAGTTTCATGGCTTTAATCTATAGCCACCGCAATATGTGTATCAACTAGAGTAGAAGGAGAGGTGCCTGGAAACAGTATTGCTCCCGGAAAAATCAAGGACCTTAGATGTTGATAAAGTCAATTTTTTGAGGGTACACATAGTACACATGCTTGGAAGTCTCCACAAGGGCAAGGAGGGCATGCAAAAAGAATAACAGCGGATTTGCAGCTAGAGTTGTCGAAATGAGGGTCTTCTCAAAAGACTAGGGACTAGGCGCACTTGAGCTTAGTCCCAAAAATATGTGTCCGCTTCAGCACTCGCAAACTGTCAAGTGCAAACTGCAAGATGGTGGCTGAACATCGCAATTGGTGCTGTTAGCAGATTCATAAACTATATGGAAGGATCCTATTAGGTGGAGGCCATCGCAAGTAGGTTGGAGGCCATCGCTACTAGTAACAAGAAGCTACTAGTAACAAAGGGATACTACCGGAAGCCTCCAAGAAGCCCCATATTTCCAATGTCATATCTTCTTCCCGAGATGTGGGGTTCTCCAGAATCGATCATGGTGATACAGAATTGCATGCCACACACCTGTAATGTTTGTTGTATGTAAGTGAATCTGGCAGCATGGTAGGAGCTTTACCGGGGAGTCACTGATGAAGAGGACTGCCTTAGAATCGGGGATGAAGCTCGTGACGTTTGGCCATTAAAGGGTAAAAATATATAAAGATTCTTGTGCATGAACACGCTCACAATTGGTGACCATCGTTCGACCCATGTCAATTGGTGCCGTTGTATAAAAGGATAGCAGTGCAGCTTTCTTTGGAAGCACCATTTCAATTCATCACTTGTTTGCAGTTTCCACTTCTATTGTTCAAGGTAGGAAGGTTCTAAGACCTGCAGTGCCATGCCAGATCATGCTCTTGCAGCAGCACATCAAAGCTGTACGGACACGAAACCAAGCTCGCAGCCGCTTCATGCGCAAAGCCCTCGCAGGTCCGACGGTGTTTTTGAGAGGCTTTGACTGAACAGGTCTGAGTTTAAACCTGTTTTGCGCTGCTGAGGTTCCTCATTCGGTTGAGGGATCTTGAGGGTGCTGGTTTGGTGTTCAGTTTCAGTCATCGCAAAGGTTGACGATGTAGAGGTTTTGTATTTAGAACAGCTATGGCCAATAACAGTATTTTTCTGTTATGCGGGGTGGTGAGGAAGAATCTGATAATTGATGCATGCCATGTCATACTTGGACCTATAGCAAGGTGTATAAGTCCAGGAGACAGAGCTAAGAAGCTACATTCAGTTCTGTTTTGGCCTGGCCAGGTATGGATGCGACGCAGGATCGCTCAGACGTCCGTTTCAGTGAGCCGGCTTCCCCAGCCACAAGAGCAGGATGGCTGTCGCACATTCGCAATAGCAGGGTATTGACAGCTAGGACCAAGTGAGGAAAACAAATCTTCATGGAACTGTCCAACCAAATCTGCTGCTCCACGAGGTTCTATGTGGCCCTAGTCAAGTGGCTGAACTTGCAGTGCCCTGGCCACAAACGTGAACAGTGGTGTTGCAACCATTCTCCAGTTTCACAATTGTATATCGCCATAAATGTTAGTTCACAACCGGCCGGATGAATTGGCAAAGTGTTTGATAGGCTTTGGGCATCGCAAAATCACCCAGCAGGCTATTGCACAATGCTGCACATGTTCCATTCAGCAGAATGATCTGTACTACCCTGTCGACTTGTCAGCAGAATTGTTCCCGTGACTTAAGGACCGCCAGAGTGGAAGCATGCCGACAGGCTGTGCCGACCTCAAGCGCGCACGAGTCGTGCGCAACCAAAGCACGGCGATCCTGTCAAGAGACCGTTTTGAAAAAAGATTGGCACCAAAGCCCTCGGACAGTTTTTCAGTTTTGCATTGATTGGTAAGGAATATTGTTCAAGACATTCAAGAGGCTACCGCCGCTACTGCCAACGGCCACCCCAACCCGGGCAGCATTGCAGTGAGAATGATGAACAATCAGCAAATTGGAGCAAGGATTGGACCTCCTACTTTTTGGTGTATAATCTGAAAGAGAATCTCCAAGGCCTGAACGAAAGAGGAAAACATGTGTTTCGACCCATTTAATAAGGCCCAAGGCTGCCCTATTAAAGGGATCCAAACACCTGGTTTTATTCTATGTTCAAAACATTCTTGGAACTACAGCCACTATAGCCTTTTGGATACTGATCTCCCTAATTAATTACCAACTTGTAGTGTCAGCGCGAATTGGCATACTTCAAAATCCAGCGACGTCCACAACAGCTCGTGAATGCCTTCCGCATTCTTAGCTGGAGGAGGCAGCTTGCCTCCGACCCGGTCGCTTTGAGAGGCTTAAACCGCATAGTTGCCAAAATGTCAGCGCTAGCTAAAAAGATTTGATTTTGATGATTTTGGGCGTTGTATAGTTGGGATGAGAGGCGGCAAGTTTGAAAGGGAGTTTGCAATAAACGCTCGCGTTTTTTCGTGTTTTGGGGGGTCAAGATGATGCCAAGTCAAAAAGCTCACAAAACCGGACAAAGCAAAGCTTATGTTTCGATACGAGAAATGCGGGCACGGAACGCTTGCATGTTTGAATTTGCTTGCATGGAAATTGGACACATTTGCTTTCAACTTGGCTGGAATGCTTTAAGATGGTTTAAGATGTGTTCAACGGCAAGAATTGACGGTCTGATGCGGCAAATGCTGCCTTGGAATGCCTGCCTGGTTGACATCCTTAGGACGGCTTTAAGAATTTGGTTTGTGCCACAATAAGAGCATTTCACAAAGCGAGCTTTCGCAAGCGGGTGCAAGGTGACCTCTGTGCTGTTTCTACGGTCTACTTGCAAAGTAGAAGAATTGTCAAGGTCTACAGTCTACGGTCTACTTTTCAAGGGCGCCTATGTTGTCAAATGTTTGTTTGTGTGTGTGTGTTTCCTTAGTGAACATCCCACAATGATCCGTGCCCGCTAAAGCAACACCCAATAGACCCTGGCCCTGCAGCACGCCAGCGGAGCCTGTCAATAAGCAGTTGATGGATGGTGCCTGACCCTTGTGCCTGTGCAAATTGAAGCGCTGTCCACTCTTTCCAACTTGAGGTCACAGACCATCCCCGCGTATTTGTGAGTAGATGCATGACAAGCACAATGGATTGAGGGCGCATGACATTCAGAAGTACTCACATTGGCGGGCAGACACGCTCCTAGGACCCCAGATGCTCTTTGGTGCTGTCGGCGCACTTGAACCGGAGCTGCTTGTGGTATGCTCATGGATGCTTTTGGCAAGGATGTTGCACATATGTTGAATATACAGTAGTCTAGAGTCTAGAGGGTGTTTGTTGGATTTGCTTTGATCTAGTCTCTGGCCAGATTTCTTTGATCTAGTCGCTGGTTTGATCCCTTCTTGAACATGAGTTGTACTATGTCCAAACCCAAGGAAAACAGATCTCCAATCCTCCATGGTCAGTCTGTGAGTCCCCGCATTTGGAGAATCCGATCAAACAGAGACAGAATCCAAGATAATCCAAGTCTTTCCTTGGAAGAGGGGGCATTCAGGGGGTATGTGTGTGTGTGTACATGTGGCTGACATCCTCAAATCTTGCACCTCAGCGGGACTACCTTCAAACTGAAACGAATGAATGGTCGCCAGCAAGACCCCAACCCCAGCCCATGCCTCTTTCCAGGCTGTTCCTTCAACTCAAGTCCTGAATGGCACAACATATACCTTTGAAATTAGGTGGCATTTGGTGGTTATAGTTATACTACTGTGTTTAAGTTTCGTTCCTGGGACGACTTTGCTGGTTCCCTTAGATTCTGGCCTTGTACCTCTTGTTCTTTCTTCCAGTTTGTCATGTTCGTTTGAGTGTCTCCTGAGGATATGTGTGTGTTTTCGGAGGTATCCTGCACAAGGACGAGGGGAAGACAAAATGTTTGGAAGTGAACCCACAGGCCATCGAGAAAAGACCCAAACTGGTACAAGCCACTTCATGCTTGATTCCATACTTCTTTGAGAGACTTCTGTTGGGTCATTCAGAAAGACCCTTGAAAACACTTCAAGGGGATTCCTTGTTGCGTGGATGCCAGTCTCGCTACCAACAGTCCGCCATGGGTTCCGTCCGGGTTGCCAAGACGCGCCCGGAGGGAACTCAGAAAAGAAGGTCTGAACTTGAGCGACTGTGAGGAGATTTTCCTAAAAATCTAATTAGGAACCAAATGATTAGCGCGAGCGCTTCTTCAAGGAAGCTCCCCTCCGCCCTGAGGCCAGGGGGGGCTTCCTTGAAGGAGCTTGAGCTATCCTGCGTCCAGTTGCTAGAAGCTTACTCCCTAATTAGGTAGGCGCCTACTTAATTGTATAAGTAGGAGGTCGGCAGAAAGTAGTTGCAGTTGTAAGTCTTCGTTGTGGTGAGTCACGTGGGGGGCACAGTAGGGTCAAGAGACTTGATCGAAACGGGCACTAGATTTTGGCCTGCTCCTGCCTGGTTATTTCAGAAGAAACCCTTTTGACCTTTTGACGAAGAAACGTGCGAATGACAAACTGCCATGGTCCGAACCATGTGTGTTAAAATGCAAATATGCTATATACCAACCTATTTATGTCACATGTCTATATTTCTATACTGTATATACTTTGAGTGGTTGTTATGCTTGGACATTTCCTTGTACGCTGCCAAGGCACCTGAGTCAGTCCCAGGTTCTGAAGCAACTTTTTCAGGTGCGGGGTTCATGTGTCCATGGGGTCAGGTGGTCGGACGATGCTTTTAGCAGTTTAGCATATCGCTTGGCATGGGGTCATGTGACTAGATTATCTCAACAAAGCATGCGCGGAGGCAGACGGGTTGGGAAAGCCAACATTGATAAGACTGTTGTAAGACATTGTGTCTTTGGTGAGTATCGAGAAAGGATATCTCTGACACCTGAGATTTCACAGAATACCACTGACATCCAACCAATGAAGGGAACACATATTTATCTAACCCCTGCTTGAGCCGTGATTGACCCAAATGTAAAGTTGCTTTTTGCTGGTTGATTTGCGTAAAGAGCTCATTGCTTTGGTGCAGGAGGCTGGGATGACTACAGGAAATTGAAGCAAGAGGCTGCGCAAGAGCAGTTTAGCAGCTTCAGCACCAGCGCGTTTTGGTCACTGAAGTCAGGAAAAAAGTTTTTCTTTTTTAAGGGGGGGGTAGGCCTCTAGATGTAGGTCAGTAGTAGCTAGAGGCTCCAGGTAGCTAGTAGTAGCTAGGTAGCTACTACTTAGGACGCGGGATAGCTCACGCTTTTTCAAGGAAGCTCCCCCCGCCGCCCGATTTGGTTCCTAGATTTTTAGGGAAACTTAAGCTGCCAGGAGCTACTAGTAACTAGGGCATTTTGCGTCACCTCTCTTCGCCAGGTGGATGACTCGCTACGAGGCACGTAGCGGATGTACAGTCTCACGGCAGAGCCAACAGCACCAAGTTGTGGCGGGTTGATTCTGTGACCAATCATCATGTCATGCGCACAATGATATCAATATATATATATATCAATACCTTAAGCGAAACCACTCCAAGTCTGCTAAACGTGCTATAGACTGATGGGAAGAAGATTGCGTCAGGATGGTAGGCGGTAGAAGTGAAGAGTGGGACAAAGCGAAAGCACAATTCTCGCGCCCAAAAACTACAGCAACTGTATGTAACTACAGGTATTTAGCCGTTAGTTCGCTAGGTGTCAAAGCAAGGATCGGTGCCAGGCTGGTCCTGGTTTCACTAAGCCACTAGGCTCTTTGGGGACAAAACAGCTACTATTGGCTTCTTAGGGAGAGAGAGAGAGAAAGTGGGGCCAATGTTTCAAAGCGTGCAGGCCCCCCATCAGCGCGGACAAGGCATGCCTGTGTTTTATGTAGTTATACCCTAGTAGCGCCTTTGCTCCTAGTAGCTTCTTGTTCCTAGTGGCGATGCCCTTTGCTCCTAGCAGCGTCCTCTACGCGGAATAGCTTCAATCATGAGATTGAGATGACAATGGCTGAATGTGTGTTATATGTGCAGATGTTCGACAGCCAAGTGCACTGAAGGAAAGAAGCTAAAGGCAGGTCAGGTGTTATGTCTGTGACACCGCAAGACCATTCAGTGCGGATCAACCTCCCCCCCTGTTGAGCTGTTGCACAGACCCACTGCTGCTGTGTCTCGCTGTTGGCTGTGGCAGCAATCTACTGAATGGTTTATGCACAAGAACATGTTTGTACTGCACGACGTCAAAGAACTTTTCTCAGATCCAGGATCCATGTTTACTACGACTTACATGGCAAAGACCAGATGGTTCATTCTGGTGCATGTTTTGCATTCACTCCAGCAGACTCCAGGCATTGCCAATGCAGTGTTGGTACAAAAGCAGAGACAGTCACAGTCCGCAGCTGCCTCAGACTTCAGTGATTGTTCTTGCATCAATCAGGCTGTGGTCAAGCCAAAGAGCTTAGTTTCGCAGCTTGTTGACCGCAATTGGCGTTGGTTTACTTGTCAAGAATAGATTAAGTTGTCAGGACAAAAGGATTGCTTCTCCCACATGGCAGGACCAGCTGTACCAGCTTTTGAGCCAGGCTGGCGCGAGGGTTCTGTATGGATATTTGGATATATGCGTTGCTGAGAGCGACAAGATGCATCGTGGGTCCTTTTGGCGGTTGGCCTCAACATGCAGGGAGAGGCCCAAATAGTTTGGCGAACTTCATTATATAAATATGTTTGTCTTTCAGGAAGCTTCAGTGACCATGGCTTCAGAAATCACGCTTGTGATTGATACCTGGAAGCAATTGAAACTCATCTACCCTCTCACAAACTGGTCCGTTTGATACGAAACATGCTCTATGGTTGTTTCAGCATTTTTCACTGGAAGCTACCTCTGTTTGGAGGATAGCGAGAGCGAAGACACGGAGGAGAGGAACGACACAGATGAGGAACAGCAGGACTTTGAAGATCTGGTCGGAGTTGATGCACACCCAACCTCACTCTCAGTCTCAAAGCTTCCGGACGTTCCTTTGCTGAAGATGGAAGTAAGGAATGATGTCATATTATGGACAGAAATGGCTTGTTTGCAGAGAAAGGTAGGCTTTGGAAGGCTCCCTCACAATCATTGTGTTTTTTTGCGCTCACGGCGACATTAGGAACCCCATCGGGCTTTATCGGTTTTATGTTTGAAACTCCCATGACCATTAGTTCGGGTGGTGTGGGGTGGGGTGGGGGGATGGCAATGGCATTTTCAACTACTACCGACTGCATACGACCGGTGTTGACCTCACCGTGAGCACTGTAGCCTTTTTGGCTGATCGCACCACAGCTCCATGAGGGAGTTGTGTCATGTTGTGTCTCTATATATAGTTTGGTTTCTCTTTGTTTAGTGTTGTTGTCAGGATTTTCTCGAAAAGAAAATTGCTTCTCGTTTCCGGATCATTCCGGATCCGTTGAAAATCTGTTCTTGAGCAGATGAGACGGTCGGTGGTTCATGATGTTCATGCCAGGATGGAGTTTTCGAAGTGTTTACAAACGCCCAAGAAAGGTCAAAAGAAGCGAACCGGCACGCAGCTGTTGGATAGAAAGTGGGATGTCTTGAAATTGTATTTTCCAAAGACGTGGATGATGAAGCAAAGGTGCCCAAGTTCTACTTGTGTATATAGAGAGTTGGCAGTGGCGGAACAATGTTGACGGCGGCCATTTTTGGGCCGCTGTTGGCAGACTGTGTCGCAAAGCGGCCCGCTGAAAACTACGGCGGCGCGGGAAGGATGGACTGGCACCATATTTTTGTTGATATTTGCAAAGATTTCGCACTTGTTGAACACCTCCCTTTTGTTGCTCGTAAAATTAACATGTCGCTGTTCGCTCCGGAAAAGTTCAAAACCCAGTGGGACTTAGCTGGCCATTGGACCAATTACAAAAAACGCAGGGTTCCTAACAGCGCTGTAACCTTGCTTGTGTATGCCAAGATGTTATAAGACGAGAGTTGGAACCTGCCTGAAAAATACACTCTGTTGAGCGCTCACGTTAACGCTCAGGTGCCTTCGCTCACAGGTCCTAAGTCTTAGGATTGTTGCAACCGTTTTGGCTTTGCAGTGGTCCAAGCAGTTGAACAGTTCACTTGCCCACCTACACGAATATATTTGCTGGCACATGAGTAGGACAACCTGAAGGCTGCTTCCACTCAAAAATTGCAAAAGGGTGGTGAATGTGCATGTTCATGTGTTCAATCAAGCAAACTCATAATCAAAAAAGTTAATTCATGTTCATGTGACAACGCACGGCGAAAGTGATTTAATGATATTGTATTGTATGTGAAGGTATGTGAGGGATTTCTCATGTTGCTTCTGACATGTCAAGCTCGGACATGCTGGCCGCGCTTCCCTTGAGGACTTCCGACTGACGCGTTCCTCCACCAGTTCTGCAGGTGGGAGGAACGGTTCAACTGTTCTCAATGACGAGGTGTATCATGGCTTTTCGGTTTGACGGTTTGATGAATCATGTTTGTTTGTTTGCGCTTTGTCGACCGCATGGGCCTTGTTTTTGTTGTTTTTTTGGAAGACAGCATTTGCACAAGCACCAACCTTGTCAATTGTCAACTTGTCACGGGCCACTATGTGGCAGACCGGTGGTGATACATCCGCTGTAATTACATATGCCTTTGCCAGTTTGCGATTGAGACGATCATGTGTTCGAACCGTTCGAAGCAGGTCACACGCTTGATGTGACAGGGTTTCTTTGATCGCGCGTCCCTCGGCACTTCATGGACGCATACTGAAGGTCGAGTTTGGCTGTTGCCAGTAGACTCGTAGACCAGGTTTCTCAACACCCGTTGATTAACTCATGTCCAATGCCTGTTGGCTGGGTGATTGACCCAGGGGTGCCAAAGATGTTGTTTGTTCAGAAAATTGTTAGCGGAATGGAACATTGACAGGTAGAAGTTGTCTCGTGGTGTCTTGCCCAACATGATGTTGTTGCAGGCCTCCAAGTTGGGGATGTGTTCATGCATATCATGTCATGCCCCAACAATTCTCCAGGTCCAGGAGCGTTGTATTGCAAAACTGAAACATATAAGTGCGAGAAGCAGCAATTCTCAATGGATGTCGGCCGAAAACTTTAAGTGGCAGACAGTGGAACACAGGCACAATGTGCCGTCAATAGCTATCATTTTATTGTGCCTGCCAAAATATGTAATTGAAACTTTAGAGCTTGGCACCCGTACTCGCCCTACCTTTGTCCGAAGTAGCTGATATGCCCGAAGTGCGGCAATTGCACGCGTTTGTCACGGGAAAGGGCCAGTTGCTCCCAGATGGTTGTCCCGAAGGGTCCCAGAAAACATGACCCTCGTGCAGCAGGTTCGGTTAGGCTTTTCGAATATATTGATATATTTGGTAAGTCCCTTGAAGGAAAGGCCTCAACCACCCATCATATGGCATGATTTGGCGGAATCCCTGGAAGCCAAGTGTCCACTTTTTGTGCAGAACCAAGCCACAGAGAGTCTGCAGCCCAGGTTGATCCTTGCCAAGACCTCTCAGAGGTGTGAGTTGTACATCGGGTCTTTGGAAGACTTCGGCCAGTTCCTGAACAAGAACACACCTCAGAAGACCTAAATCAAAGAAAATCCATGAAATACAGGCCTTAGTTGGCCCTAGTTACCCTCGTCAGAATGGTCGGTGCCTTTGGCGCCGATCTGCGTCGTATATGCAAGCACAGTCCCAGACTGTCCAGAGAACCCCCAAGGGGCTCTCTCTCGGATGTTGGTGGCTTGCTGGAAAGAAGGGCTTTCTTGGCATCATACTCGGGAGGTCCTACTTATTTAGAAGTGGAGAGAATGAGGAGCAGACAAACATTGGTTGCTTCCAAGTCCAAAGTGTTTTGCAGCAGGCAGAACATTCACCGCTCACAGATTGCGATCTTGAGCTTGGTTTGCATTTGGGACGTGTTTTGTTTCATGATTTGGCGGACGGTAAATCAGTAGAAATCTGTGATTCTGTGGTTAACTGTGTTTTATGGGCATTTGGTGCCTCGACGATGTAACCATTCACATGACTTGCGATCAGTCTTGGGTGGATGACTCAGTTACTAATTGTTTGCGTAAGAAGCCATTTGCCGCTAGGCCATCCGGTGCCCTGTGTGGACTCAAAGGGCCAAGAACCAGCAACAACAACTTTTGGCTTCCAGCGCTGTTCGAAGACTGGCCATGTGAAATTGTTGAACGAAATCCAAGGAACAAAGACGAAGAGGCATTTGGAACTTGAAAATGGCTCAACTGCACACATTGAAGCAGTCAATGGGTGCCTACAATCCTTCAGACTTGAAAATGTGAACAATTTCCGTCGGACTTTGACACAAAGTGCTCATATGGTGTGTGTTTGTGTGTGTGACCGAGTGCCATTTTGTGAAAAGTGACTCATGACAAAGGATGCTAAACTTTAAAGAAGAGACTGCAAGCAACCAAACCTGGCCAAGCAGATGTCACCATCGGCCGGCACAGTGGCGAAGGCCCAACTGACCGATGAACTCCCGAAAATCCAGGGTTGGAACTTATTCTGAGAAGTCCGGGTAACAAGTCAATGTTTGTGACATACATTTCCGAAGGGTTAGTGCACAGGAGCTTGATGATTTTTTACAGTCCTGATCCGCAATATTAATGATGGGGTACTTTGTTCCAATAGAATTTGCATATCGTTGAAAGGTAAGGGCCTCAACACCGCTACTAGGAGCAAGGACGCTACTAGTAGCTCCTGCCCTCATTACTAGGAACAAGAACGCTATTAGTAACAAGGGTATCGCTACTAATAGCAAAGATCAAGAGGGTTGGTTCAACGTCTTAACGCTGCACGGAGCCTCATGTAGGTGAGTTTCGCCGCTGCTCGGATGGCCTTTGTCCAAGACCAATGCGACCTGGGTTGGACCATGGCTGATTCTCACACTGCGCACCACCGGCCAAGGTGTAGACTCGGTGCAGAGGGTTCGGTTATATATTTTAATGTACTGTAGCTGGACAACCAGAAATTCTTCAGATCTTCCTATTGGAATGTGGGCAGAACTAGTTTATGCAGTGTGATTGGGGAAGCAGTTTGAATATGCTTGGATCATTCCGAGGCGCCAGATGCAAAGGCGGCAGCCGTTCTGTCAGAGCATGTTTTGATTATGCTTGCTAAAAAAAAGGAAAAGGAAGACAGAAAGAAATAAAGAACGGAAAGACATGAATAAGAAGGGTCCAAAGGTTAAGTTTCCCCGAAATCTAGGCACCAAATCAATCGTGCGAAGGCTTCTTCATGAAGGTCCCCGGCAGCCCTTCTGCGTCCCTGCCAGTAGCTGCTTTGTGCTACTATCTTATATACCTAAGCTACTAGCCACTCTTATTGGCCGCCCCAATAGATGTGTCCCAATCCCTAGTTCTGGCATGGAAGATAAATAGGTCCACGACATGTCAACACTGGGGAAGTATGATGTCCCAGATTATTTACTCTGTGTGTGTGCCCCCCTCCGTGTCCAGGAGGTGTTCAATAAGCAGGGGAGTGGAGCAGGCCTGCAGAGCTCCACTTAACAAAATTCTCTGCAGTTTCCTGAGGATATCACTGGAGACGTCCAGTGACGTACCTGCGCTGTGATACCACCCTACTTTTCTCGCTGTATTTTGCTGCCATGGTTGTTTCTCATGATATACACCCAAACCCATTTTCCCGCTGATTGCAGCCGCGCCACCGCTGATGCTGAGCGATTCTTCGAAACACTTTGTTAAAAACACCTTCAACTCGGTGGTCTCAGCCACCTTTCCGTTGCAGCGTTCCTTTCACTGTGGACTATGACACTGGACGAAACCTTATCTAAGTGTGTTTCGCTGTGCTTACCCACTGGGTGCGCAGTGTGATCCCTGCAAGGGGGCGCTGAAACCATTGCGAATCCCATATCGAATCAGCGTACTGCACTCTTGGATTCTGGTTTCTTTTCCTTTGTTTCACCCATGAATCAACTGACAACCAAGCTGCCGAGCTTACGGATTTCACGCCGCCGGGCTCACGGGAATTCCTGCAGCGCATTCCACATGTTCACTTTTGAGGTCCATGTTCCACGCCCATGTTTTGAGCTTCACTTTTGCCCTCAACATGCTTCGGAACGAGGTTCACATTCCATGTTCCATGTTTTGAGTTTCACTTTTACCCTCAACATGTGTCAGAGGCCTTCAGATTTCAGATGCATGTTTCACGTCTCCCTAGTGTGCGTTTTCACGCACTGGTACTACACCTATCTTTCTCTATCTTTCTCTCTTGCCCTCTGCTAGGTGGCTATTGAGGCTTTGACCCCGTAATTTGCCGTTCGTTCGGCAGAGGTGCATGGCACTACACCTATCTTTCTCTCCTGCCCTCTTCGTTTTGCTCTTTCTGTCTTTCTTTCCTTTCTAAGGCTTCTCAGGTGGCTATTTAGGTTTTGAACCTGTAATTTGACGTTCGCTCGGCAGACATGCATGGCCTTACACCTGTTTTTTCTCTCTTGCCCTCTTCGTTTTGCTCTTTCTGTCTTTCCTTTTTCTTTCTAAGACTTGTCAGTGGGCGCCGCTTTGCGGCGCTGTGTGTGTGTGCCCCCCTCCGTGTCCAGGAGGTTTCCAAAAAGCCGGGGAGTGGAGCAGGCCTGCAGAGCTCCACTTAACAAAATTCTCTGCAGTTTCCTGAGGATATCACTGGAGACGTCCAGTGACGTACCTGCGCTGTGATACCACCCTACTTTTCTCGCTGTATTTTGCTGCCATGGTTGTTTCTCATGATATAAACCCAAACCCATTTTCCCGCTGATTGCAGCCGCGCCACCACTGATGCTAAGCGATTCTTCGAAACACTTTGTTAAAACACCTTCAACTCGGTGGGCTCAGCCACCTTTCCGTTGCAGCGTTCCTTTCACTGTGGACTATGACATTGGATGAAACCTTATCTAAATCTAAGTGTGTGGGGGCTTTGCTTTCTGTTTCTCAATGCTTGTGCCCGCACTGATGCACTGGTGAGAGTTGAAGAATTTGCTGCAACGTTTGTTTCGATTAAGACCCCCGCAGTAAAGAAAACTGTTGGTATGTTGCGGCCCTGCATGCGACATTGCATCCTCGAAACAGCAAAAGAAAGCAAAACACGTGGAGCACTCCCAATGGACTTGAAAAAACAGCACTATTGTATACAAGTCTTCAATCAATTCTAAGCTGAGCCTTGTGAGGCTCCAAAAGCCGTCAGAGACAGCCCCGTCAGACCTGTTTTCGAGGTCTGCCCTGTTCGGGTTGTAGCCCGATTTCGGCCTCCTGTCGCTGCAGAAGAGCGTGAGGAGCGAAAGAAGTTTGTACGGGAGGAGTCAAGAGTCCATCTAAATGCACAAGTACTGGGTTGGATGGACCCCACTAGGGTTTGAAGGGAGGTGAACGGTGGGTTATTCTGTGTTTACTTGGGATGTGGCCAGCACTGGATCTCAAGAAATCCCCCAGCAGAGTGTTTGGACAGACGAACTAGAATATGGCGACATGGGACAAATGGTCAGATTGCCTGGTGACAGACGAGGCCGAAAAAGACCTTTGTCAGAGACATGCCAAACGGCAATAAACAAAAGCCATTTGTATTATATATACACATATTTAGAAGCATTCGAGGTTTGCCCAGCCAGACTCCAAAATCCTTGACCAACAGCGAATATCTACGGGGGCCATCGCCAAACGTTTGTAGCACGGTGTAGCCACGATTAAAATACAACAAAATACCGAAAATACCTTTGCATGTTGAGCAGAGCGTTTCAGAATGCCCAGGGTGCACTGATCACAATCAAAGATCAGTGTAGTTCTAGTGTCACAGCAAAAAGGAATGAGGATGAATGACGTTTGTATCTCCGCCCTTCGCCACTCTGAACCCGAGGAGAGCGCCGCCTTCACTGTGAGACAGGGGGTACCGTCCTCATCAGAGACAGCACCTGTGCTGACTGTAATACAAGGTCGAGAGCCATCAAGTTGGAGAGAAATGGCTGGAGCAAAGATGGGTAAAGCCTTTCCTCCTTGAATGGAAGACAAACCTTTGCGCACTGTGCAGGTGATTGAATCTGCTGATCATTTGCCCAGCTGTCCTGCTTTCAAGCGGTCGGCATTTTTTGTGATCTCAAGCTGCTCAAGCCCTGGAATCTCCAGAGAACACCAATCAACAATGGAAGCACTGAATAGCCTTCGAATGGCGGACGTACTTTCTTTACCCCCTCGCAAGGCCACATGTTAGCAGAGCCCGTGTTTTGACATTCTTGCCCACCGTTGTGAAAGTCGGCCAGGCATTGCTTTCGTTTAGACACTGCTTTCGGTATGAAGCTTAGATCAGATCCTTTTGACAATCTATGATTCTTTGTTGCTTGGCACTGTTTGAAGGGCAAAACCTGCACGTTGAAGTTCTTGATCCGTTTCATGTGAGATGTTCAGATAGTTGTGCGACTTGGTGTGTTTACGTGACATGCTGGTTCAAACCATTGAACTGACCCTTGGCAGTTGCCTAGACTGAGTGATCACATTCAACATTATCAAGCGATCAATAGACTCGTTGTGGCCTTTGGTCGTTTGACCCGCGCCAGCTACGATGGCTTAGCTTCGAAGAAAAAGTCACGCGATGTCGCTGAAGGTGAAGAGACGACCCAGGACGAGGTCTATGAGAAAGTTGGCCGAGTGGCCCAGAGAGATGTTTGGATGAATATACATTATCTGACATTATTATACATTTTGGAGATGTTTAGGGAAGATACTGTATCCAAAGTTTGATCTCTTGAAACTAGTAGCATGTGTCCAAGTCATCATTGAGGTGTTTTGACAAAGGTGTGCAGCAACATTGCCCAAGACAATCAATGTTGCGTTCTTTCGTACCTCTGACAACTTCAGGAAGACCTGTGGTTGAAGATGTCTTGTGGGCGCGCTCAGCTGCCTTCAGTCTTCAAAAATTCAGATGCATGAAGCATGGTGCAAGACGTGTTTGTATGTTTCTGTGTTGGAGATATTCCTTCAACGATACTATTGATTGATAGTTGGTCTTTGAAGATTTTGCCTATGGGCCTAGTCCCGTATGATAGAGTGATGTAGAGTGTTGCTTCTTTCTTGAGGTCTGGCTACAACGGAACCATCCTAGCCTACGGACCTACTGGTTCTGGCAAGCTGGGGCACTGAGTGGTTTGGCGCGTCCGTAAAGCGATATGACTGCTTCTGGTACTCCCCACAAACTAACATAGAACCTGAGAATTGACCCGTGGAAGACTATTTTCATCTACAACCCAGTAGTTTGGAGGTTCCATGTTAATCTGCAGGGGAGTACATCCCTGGTAAACACAGGATCATGATTGATATTGATATGTTATATATATAGTATTTGCCGACTGGATAGGTCAGCGTCTAAACTTTGAACTGACTGGTTTTAGTTTTTATGTCAGCTGCCGTGCTTCTCCTATCCTCCGCGTCGTCAACCGCGAGTGTTTGATGGCAGTGTTCTCCTCCGGACCTCAACCGCACGTGTCGGATGGCAGTGTTCCCTGCCGGACCTCAACCGCAGCTCCGGATGGCAGTGTTCCCTGCCAAACCTCAACCGCCAACTCCGGACAGCAGTGTTCCCCGCCGGACCTCAACCGCGAGTCAGAAGATATGCCAGATAGAGTGCCAGAAAGAATGTCAGAAAGAATGGCAGAAGACATGCAGAATGTCAAAAATAATGTCAAAAGATTTGCCAGAAGGTATGTCAGACAGAATGTCAGAAGGTATGCCAGAGAGAACCAGAATGAACGTCAGAAGAGATGCCAGAAATAATGTCGGAAGATATGCCAGAAGATTTGCCAGAAAGAATTAATGTCAGAAGATATGCCAGATATAATGCCATAATGAGTGTCAGAAGAGATGCCAGAAAGAATGTCAGAAATAATGTCAGCACATATGCCAGATAGAATGACAGAATGAATGCCAGAAAGCATGTCAGAAGAGGTGCCAGAAATAATGTCAGAAGATCTGCCAGAAAAAATGTCAGAAGGTATGCCAGAAAGAATGCCGAAGTAATGTTTCAATACATGCCATCAAATTTGTCAGATTGAAATGTTTGTCAAGAAAAACAGAAGAATAAACATGGACATTAAAATGGAGACGTGGATCTCACACACGGGGCTAAGATTTTGCAAGGGCTTGTACGCCCTGCCGCTTGTGGCAACATGTTGAGGAGAGACTCCAGAATCTCCCAATCTCCCAATTTCAAAACTGAATGAGGATAAACCATCCAACAGACATATAGTATTTTTAATATTTACTGTGAATGAACGCTGGTCCAGCTATGTGTAGAAGCGTTCGGCTGCAACAGGCTAATTTGGTACCCGTTTTGTAGTCTTGGGAGATTCGTTTTGCAGTCTTGGTGGCCGATCATTCAATCCGCGCACATAGACAATCTGTTTGCAGAGGTATGGAAATCAAATGTCACATCCATTTCAACACACTGTAGTCTAATTGTTTGTCCAGGAGTGTTGATGTTGCCAACTCTCCCCTTCACAGAATGTATTGCAGGGTGCCCAGCCAATGTTGCAGATGACAACCAAATAAGCAGCGTCAAAACCTCTCACAAACCGTTTGAACAAACTTGTAAACTCCAACTTGCCCGCGGAAACCAAAACTGCAGTCGTGGAAGTTTGCCGAAACCACGGCGTAAGTATATGGTAAAATTCACAAAGGCTGCGGCTGCAGTGTTGCGGAAGTGCCTGCATATGAATATGTTATCTTCTTGACAATAACGAATGCTTCTACTACTAAGGAGATATATCTAACCTATGAGCACTTTTGAGAAATACGTCGCGGAAGTGCGGCGGCAGAGGATGTCAACCAAACACGGCCCACGGATGCCAAAACGCAGATCGCGGAAGCGCCGCACAAGCATTGCCGGAAGCAAGTCATGAGTACAACAGATCGTAGACCGGATTTTGACACCGCTCAAATGGTTTTGTATGGTGAAATGGCACCAATGACAACCATAAGGACCTTCTGCATGTTCGGGCCTCATGGACGCGGACCACCTGAGTTTGCAGGCGCCTGTCACAGAGGGTTTTCCGTGATCAGAGGGCCAAGGATTTGCTGAACCTAAAAGCGGGTGGCCTCCAACCTAATAGCGATGGCCTCCACCCCTGGCCAACTCTTGAAAAGAAATGAAATTGTTGGAGAGTTTGCGGAACCAGGATGTTGAATGTTGCTCGACCGGGTTGAAGCTTCCCTTTTTGCAGGCACCGATCTCCCTTGTGCAACAAAATGTGTCCAACTGCTGCCCCCTTGCTGTCTTTTATATTCAACAGCTTTTCCTATCTTTTCTTATGCCTAATTTTCTATGTGGCAGTGCCCCTTGTCACTAGTCTTTAGTCTGATCTTGAATCAAACAGATGTTCCTTGCACTGACACTATATCAGCCCACCAAGAAACAAAGCTCAAAGAGGAGCCTGTTCCATATGAGATGCTTTGTACAGTGAGATAGAGATAGCTGGTGCCAAGGGAGAGAGAAGGGGAGAGAGAGAGAGAGAGATCTTTCCTAGATCACTACCCATCACTGCCACGCCTGTGAATTCAGGAGTGTATGTCCAAAGGACGTTGGATTAAAGCTCTTCCAAAGCAAACATGCGTTTTACTCCTACAGATAGACGAGGCATCAGATAGCGTGAGAATGATAAGAGGTACACCTTCAAGAACAATGTTGTTGTGCACGTTCATCAAACAATATGGCACAACATGCTGCCCTCTTCATGGGGAATGCCTTTTTGTGCATGTGTCCTGAGCACTTCACTGGCTCAACGCCGTCTCAAGTTTTGCTAGTAAGCCGCTTAGCTTGCTGAATGCTCAGTTTGTTTGTCCAAGTTCGCGCAAGAAACGGACTTCCATTTGGTGTTGTCGAATTCCATCAATCCATGATCCATGTTGCGCAAGGCCTGGTGCCACGCGCTGTGCAACAGGCGCTGCGCCATTA
The DNA here is from genome assembly GCA_963970005.1 of Durusdinium trenchii. NCBI lineage: Eukaryota > Dinophyceae > Suessiales > Symbiodiniaceae > Durusdinium > Durusdinium trenchii. The sequence goes on from CAXAMN010008513.1 coordinate 249,413, forward strand.
TGATAGGAAATTTGTCGCATGAATCTGAAACTGGTTGGTGGGTGAGAAATTGATGCAATCTGTCGGCTGTCACAATAGTGGGATGTCCCACGAAAATACAAACCAGGTTGTTGAAAACTCGATCCTGTCAAAGGCTTAACACATTCCTGACCCTGGGGGAAGGGACATCAAATTACCTGGAATTGACGCATCAGCGGAACTACTCAGCCATGCTTGTAAATTTTGTCGCGACACCTTGCCAGGTCCTCGACTTTGTCAGCAAGAATGATGGTAGGGGGCTGATGAACTTCAGAATCGCTTGTTGCCATTATGGTAGAAGTTTTCCAGCCGTTTCATGTTTCATTCTGGATCAAATCTGGGAGGTGCTGTCCTAGAAATCTGGAGCAATGGAGCTCCAAAGCACCTCCATGGTATATATATATATATATTTACCAGGCTACCGCCTGCAGCCGCCGACCCCCAAGGGATAGAACCTTAGCGCTAGCCTTGCTCTATGTTAGCCTTAGCCTTAAGCCTTAGCCTTAGCCTTAAGAGTGCAGACCCAACCCAGCACCACCAAAGCAGGTACCCAAAAAGTCGACTTTTTGGGTACCTCCCAGATTTACCATCGGACGTCAGCTCTTGCATGAACCCCGATCATTGCCCAAGAATTTAGACCCAACCCTTCACCACCAAAGCAGGTACCCAAAAAGTCGACTTTTTGGGTACCTCCCAGGTTTACCAATTTAGACCCAACCCAGCACCACCAAAGCAGGTACCCAAAAAGACAAAGCCTAGAGCATTCCTAGGAAAATGCCAGAAAAGCCTTTGAAAATCTCATAAACCAACAGAAAACGTGACAAAATCTACGAAAAAGCAAGGGCATTGGCCGGGACCATGCCGCGACCAGCCCGGGATTCGAGCCCAGGACCATTTTGGACCGTGCTTATTTTCCCGCGCGGGTCGAGAGGGTGCCCCAAGATGTAAATCAATTGGGATGGCAGAATCTTGGACAATCCAGGTGACCATCAGGTCGGGATTTCGTCACTGCAACAAGGGTCCGGAGGGGTAGGGGAGGTAAGGTCTAGGTCTAGGTCTAAGGCTAAGGACTAGGTCTAAGGCTAAGGACTAGGGCTAAGGCTAAGGCTTAAGGCTAAGGCTAACATCGACAGTCACGCCTCACCCCACGGTGTGGGGTCGGCGGATTTATTTATTTATTCCATCGCGGACATCAGTTTTCTTTGCTTCTCCATTGTTCGGTGCCCGCGTTTGTAGGGTGTGCAATTTGAGACGCTGGGTACATCCCGATGTCTTGAACTGTTTGGCGACTGTTTGGCGCAAAGTGTCATGAATGTACTTTGAACTTGCACACGCCACAATTTTCCCTTCAAGCGGTCCTTGGATATTTGGATTCTATCAAGTGGTTGATTATCATCATGACCTGTAAATTTCATCTAACCTCGCATGCCACCATGCTGTAATATGGTGCAATTTACTCTGATGGGCATATCATCGACCATCATTCTTGGGCATGTTCTCTTGCTGTTGGGTTTTTCCACTAGGAATTGTTCAGTCGGTCTCATCTCTGTCAATTCATTTCACATTCCCTTGATGTGTGGGTGGAAAGCACACGACTTGGTTGAGGCATCTCTTTGGAGTGCAGCTTTTACGAGGCTGGTTCCACGACACACTTATCAGCCAGCCACAATGTTGTCTTTCAGTCTTAGTGGTGCACTTCCAAATTCAATAGATGTGAATCCCATTTTGTCTTAGACCAGAAGTGCATGGTCCTCGTCACAATCAGGTTGTTGGAGAAACGTGCACGAGTCCAAATCTTGTTTAAGTAGCACAGGGGGAGCAAAGGAAAACGCTGTGCTGGTCAAGCTTGATTGGGTGAAGGTGTATCTCGAGAAGGTGCGTGATTTCCTGAGCGGCTCCCTTCCAAAGAATCAGTTGAAGGCGGGTCAACCACAACCAGATTGATGTTGGTACTTCAAGTCTTGCAGCTTTGCAAGCTTTGCTGATATCACAGTTTTCAAGGTTCACGTCATGGTTTTGCCTGCTTTAGTGGTGCTGACCTTTCAGTTTTGAGGTTTCATGTGTCCCATTCTGCAGTATATAAATCCTGTTGCACTTCCAACGACCTTGGCTCATCTCTGTGGTGTGTAACATGGGAGCCAGAGAGGAAGCTTCTCATGCTGAAAGTATTGATATTGTTATCGAGGTTGAGTCCACACATGCGCCAATCCTGGCATGCTCACCTGTTCTACTTTGTAACAGGAGCTGCCCAGCGGAATGGAAGGCCCTACGTACAAGAAGGCCGCATCATCAGAGCTTTGCCATCCAAGTATTGTGGATGCTTGCTCATAACTGCTTTATGATATGTGTTGCATTCTTTATATGTGGCAACGAAACTTGGCAGCTTTGTCACTTGAGTACATTTTAGGTACCACATTTGTCTAACATCCTATTGGACGACGCAGCAGACATGATGGATTAGGGTCAAAAGCTGGGGTGCATGAAGCTAATGTAGGTCAATCATGATGTGTCTCATGAAAACAGGTCGGTAAAATGGTAAGGTTTGTTGAATCTCAGGAGAAATGAAACCTTCAGACCAATCCAATTTCACGACAGAGGGCAATGTGTGTTGTTTGTTCTATTTTGGGTTGTTTTGTTCTACCTGTGGTTTTGGCTCGGTGAATTTGGTGGCTTCGGTGGCTTCTGTGGCTTTTGGTTGTTTGGCGTTTGGCTTGCTTTTGGTTCTCGTGGATTTCGTTGCATTTTGATGGCTAGGCTAGGCTAGGCATTCGTAGCTTGTTGGGGGCTTGGCACTTAGTTTGCTCTTGGGGGGAAGCGCTGCGCTCTGCCCCAATCCCCTCCAGCTTTTGCAAGCCAAGCCATGTCAACCAAACAAAAAAAACTAAACCAGAGCCGAAATAAGGCCAAGCCCAAGCAGTTTAGGGTAGGGGATGGCCCCTCGCCTCCTCAGAGGCACCAGGGGACTACACTGCTCGGAACCTTCCTAAAACTCCATAGGGAGCAACCTGAGCGACCGGAGATGACAATCTTGTGGTCGGCTTGAGCATGGTGAACCTTTCATTGATAAACCAGACAACCTCACAAGCTTTGGACACGAAGCTCGCAGATCACCACCGCCAGCGAAGCTTTGCAGATTCTGCGGCTGGGGCGCGGATGCTTAGGTCCTTTCGACATGACGTTTTCGGCCATATAATGTTACACGTAATTGTATATCCCATTTAAGGAGATGATGATGTAATACATGTTTCCCCAAGTATATGAAGAGCTGCCTGTGTGCACAAAGGAGCTTGGGTGCTGGTGCCGCTGAAGGGTGTGTAGCTGTCAGATGCTTGGCCAAATGTTTGTGCCGCTGCAGGGTGCCGGCCAAATGTTTGTGCCCTGTGCGCTTTGGAGCTTGGGTGTTGGTGCTATTGCAAGATGCCGCTGCGGGGTTGCTGCCAGATGTATCTGGCAGCTTGAGATTTGGAGCCTGCGTGTTGGTGCCGCTTCAGGCCCCTGCAGGGGGCCGTTGCCAGATGTTGATGGCAGTGCGCGATTTGGAGTGCGGGTGCTGGTGTGATGGTGTGCACAGTCTGTTTGCCTATTTAGGGTCCATGTGCGTATTTAATTGATCGTAATTGTATACATCAACAGCACACACGCTTGATACCCAACAAGCTTACGTCAAGCCCTCGTGTAGTGGGATCGGATGAAATCTGCCAGCTGGGAGTTCATCATGTTAGAACACTGTAGGTAGGAGTCACTTGTCAAAACTCGTCAGAAACAATGATCCTACACGTGTCAGACCGCTTGAGGCTGAAACTTCGGGTCGCCACGAACACCAGATTGAACGAACATTCGTGAGGCGCTTAGAACCCCTTGGGAGCTCGTAACCTTGTGCGAAGAGAGCATTTGATGATGTTATATAGACAAATGTTGACATCATTTTCGCCCATGTCTGTCCAAAACTGAGGGTCAAGCAGCTCTGGTTTGTGAATTCTCCCTTCGGGCAACGGTTTCAACGAATGTCCACCTGCTTTCCATTCCACATGGACATGTGAAGCGACTTTGTGGTAGACCTGTAACTTGAGGTCTCGGTCACATGCAATTTTCTCCTTGGTTTTGCTCAGACCTCGGGCAACCGGCCGGGCAGAGAGAAAACTAAGTAACCCTTCTGGATCGGTGCAGTCAAGGACTCGGACATCTCATCAACAGTGATCTTCACATGCTGAATGTCAGTAAGCAGCAACCCAGGGAGTGTCAATTTTCCAATCAGATTGAGAACCTTTCACATTGAAGCCTAAAGCCTTGCCTGTTCACCCCATTTGTTTCAACTCTATGATGCTTTTGTGTGTTAGTTTTGCTGTACAATGTTGTATAAGAAAATTAGTACTGTATCTCTGGTAGTTGCAGTCGCTAGTGCCTTAGGCGTCAAGAGGATGCATCAGGAATTCGACAGTGTGGCCGGCGTGTGAACCACTTGGGAGAATGCACCGGAGATCTTCATCCAGATGCCTGTTCCAACAAACCAATCTAAATTTGTCAGGTATATGCAGGTATTAACTTTTTTCATTTTACTCCGTTTCCACCATTTTGGAGGAGTGGCAGGAGTGGCACCATGCCGCTCCCAAGCCGGCATGTCAACACACAGACTCATCAGACTCTGTGATTTGAAGTTGTTTGAAAAATAAGCTCAGGGGATCTTAGCGTCCAAAAACTTGGGAAAAAACCAGGCGCAAGCTTACATTAGTCGACTTGGCCGGCTCTGAGAAGGCGCAAACACCAAGAAAATGCAAACTTATCATCACTTACCCACGTATGCCGAAAGCTTGGGGGAGCAAAATCAGCATCGGCTGCACTTGCAGTGAAGTTTGGGACTTCTCTTAGCTCATCGATCTAATGCAAATGAGTATATAAGAGAGAGAGAGAGAGAGACAGGAAGGCCAACTGGCTTTGGGTGCTGCTTGCTAACAAATTGCAGATTCACCAAGATCGATCTCCTCGTTCTTCAGGTCCGGCAAAGCGGATCTGTGGGCGCGCGGACACTAAGGGTCCCCAAACTTGCTTGTAGATCACATCGTGCCAAAAGCATGGCATGAACAATTGTTTTGTAAGAGTCAAGAGTACTCATCAGAGCACCCCAATATGTTTATATGTTTATATACTTTATATGCTAGGCTAGATCCAACAGGCCAGCGTGCTCGGTCTTGCTCTTTCTGCTTGAAATTATTCAATTCTAAGTTGAGCCAGAAGCTTCTACGATTCGCCTCACCCTTTGTCCAACTTCGTCCAACACCTCAACTCTTTCGAACTGAAATCCGCGTTGGGCACCACACATGAAAGCTTGATATCCAAATGACAAATGTACTTGGCATCAGCTATCAGCAACAGCGCTCAGGGCCGCCTGGAGGAAGCCAAGAAGATCAACTTCTCCTTGAGCACGTGAAGAGCCCCAGGGGCCTATGCTGAGCCCGAGAAGTTTGCAAAAAAGGGTGTCATAGGCACCCTGCCTTTCGTTACATTGCCTAAACATAGCCGAAGTTCAGCATGATAGACCCTCAGAGGAGGGTGAACAAGGTAAGTACTTTCTTGGCTAGCTAGCACTGCCATTGCATTTGCAAGCAATTTGGCAGTTCTCCTGAGCCAAATGATCTACCCTAGATGAGATGGTGAAGGAGATGACTTTGGCTCTGATGAAGACCTATCAATTTGTGCCAAGGCTGGGCCATGTTATTGAGGCTTTGGCTGACCGGCGGCCGCAGCTTGGAGAGCGCATTGGGTGGAGCTATCCTGAACTGGACAATATGGTTATATGAGCAAGATCGACTTCGGCCATGACCTATATATTTGTAGTTGAAAATAAGTAGCCCACATTTGTTTTTGGGGCGGGATAGGTGATGACCTCAAGGTGCCATCTCCAGACTCCTTGCCTTCCCTTTGAAGAGAGTGTCATTTAAGCATTTACCTGGGTGATTCAGCAAAAACCGGAGGATAGTGGATTCTGTTTGGGATCCAATAAATGAAGAACGACGACATGAGGATACTCGATCTTGTTAGACTGCTTTCATACAGATTCCGTGGGCACAATTGTTTTTGCAGTTTCTGAGGGATCAAAGCCGCCAAGGCACGTGCCCTACAGGGACTCACGCCTCACTCGCTTGCTGGAAGAATCACTGGGTCGGGGGCCAATATGACCGGAGCATGTCGGAAAAAACATAGAAAAGCACAATGAAAGCGTGCTTGTTCCTGTCCGTAGTCCGGCCATGCATTCTTGTTTGTAGTGGTTGTAGACCTAAGGTTGTAAAGAAAGTCTTCTGGTTGATTATAGATTGTTCGTCTTGGTGAAATGTTTTTGAGACCAAGAGTTAGTCCTACAATCAATCTGTAAGGCAAACTGATTTGTTTGAGCTGTCAACTGTTTGCTTGTGGGGAGCTCTTCTCACGCAAAAGATCAAAATGACTAGCCAACGATTTACGAAGGCTTGCTCTCCCCTTTTACGACAATATCTATATCGCGAAAACAAAATCCAGAGATACCGAGATACCCCTCAATCGTGGGAAGTTTGTCAGCATGCTAACCGGGTACTAATCGTTTGTTCTTGCTTGTTCAGGGGTATTTCCTCCTGCGCAACCCAGGCGGCAACTGCCGCACTACTGTGCTGGTGGCTTGCTCGCCATGGCCTCAATGGTAGTTCCCTTTACAGGTATATAATTAACTTGAGATGGGGACAGGTTGCGGACAATGCAAGAATCCAAAAAAACATGCAAAAATTGTAGAAACATGTGATTTGGCACTTGTTCTTGTTCAAAGCGATGTACAGCATGTGGAGGCTGCAACTGCGCAACATGGAATCAATAGTTTCGCGGTTCAATGGTCTTCCAGGGACAGGTGTTCTTTGGTGTTTTTGTAAACCACTGAACAGCTCAGAGTTGTTGGAGCATCGACTCCATCGACCTGTCTCCAAGCTCTGAGGCCCTCGGGGATTCATGCGTCAGAGACGCTCTCCTCGCTTCGCTTCGCAGCACGGGCAAAGAAGATTGAAAACATGGCCAAAGACCTCAGCATAGAATTTACATGGTTGTCTCAACGACCGTGTCCAGGAATAGGAAGGTATTAGAAGGATGGTTCCAAAACCTTTCAAACAACTCCCTTTTTTGCTCTGCTGTTTGCACCACACGGCGCAAAAGGCAGCCTCTTGATCTTGTCGGCATGAAAGCGCTTTCCAAATCCAGGTGTGTGTGTGTGTGTTGCTCTCAATTGAAATATGGGGAAGTGTTGGACAGCCCAGCATGTCCTTCCCCGCATGTAAGAAATCAGTGATAGTAATACATGTGGCTTGGACCAGTTTGCCCATAGGTCGGGATTAGCCTCGCACCTACGTTTTCAGCCAATACCAGGCCTGTGTAAGTCGTGCTGCGAGGGGCTATGCATTTGTGGCGTGTGTATGCATATTTGAGAGTGTTCGGCTGGTTCCAGGTTTCAGGCATCTCAAGATATCTGCAGTTCGGCGAAGCAGGAATGGCCAACTATTCAGATTCCTTCACCTTTGAATCCATTCCAGAGATATCCATGCCTTGTTGGTCAGCGCAGGCTATTGGAGAGAAGGATTTCTCAGCTAAAGCGAGAGTTGGTCGGGGGGCCAAGGATGAACATCGTTGCTGGGCACACATTGCGCAATTGGTATCAATTGGTAAGATGCGGTGTGTGTGTGTGTGCACCAGTGTTTGGTGCAGCATTTTTGCAGAAGCTTCCCCTGAACAATCATCTCACAGATATGGGATATTATGGGATGGCTTGTCTTTGGAGCTCCCAAGAGGTTTGGGTATAGGTTCTGTGTTGTTTCTCTCGGATTGTTCTCGAAAAAAGTGTAATTACTCCGTGCTTTGTCCTCCATATAATGACTATCAGTTGACTCTATAAAATGCCTTTTGGACACTCATGTTATGTTATAGAGAGTGACCTGTTTTGTAGTTTTGCCGGATGCTTTGACAGCATTTTAGAGAGAGGATATTTGTTGGTTTTAGTGGTGTTTGTTTGCATGTCTTGTGAACCTGGCAAGATAATTTTATAGAGGATTGGAGGGCTTCGAAACAAGGTTAGCTTGAGATCTGGTTTTGCATTTTATAGAGAACATGTTGTGAAAGCGTCTGGATCTGGTCTTGCAATTTCTCTATAAAGTGATTCCAGTGTCTAAGCATGGAGGATGTGTGTACAAACATATATATATATATCCTCGTCGTTTTGCCCCCTCCCGACTCATGGCCTGGAAACATGTCGGAACGAATCACAAATCCTGCGTTGTTTTTAGGGGGTGTGTTTCATGGGATCAAAACTGACTACAGGTCCCACATCATGAACAGAGTCTGAAAGTATTCTTTAGGAACATTGTAGAGGGTTCATATTGGTACACTCACAAGTTTGGCACGGAACCTACACAGAACCACAGAGAAGGAGAAGCTTTCAGACGTACCCTTACGTAATTAGGACCTTCGGGAGAAAAAAAAAACACGGCGCGCTTCATGGCACACCTTCGCTGTCCCAAGGCCAGGCTCGAGGAGCGTCGGGACCGAGAACGCTCAGGGGCAGGGTTCCCTGGAGCAACCATTGCCATCATCCACCTGGAAAAAGACGGGCTCCCTTTTTTTTCACCCTTGAACAATGTTTTTTTCACCCTCAAAATGACTTGTTTCCCCACCCTTTGGAACCTTTTTTTCCACCCTTCCAAAACCTTCTATTTTCACCGTGCACACTGTTATTTTCACCCTGTAGCATGTTTCTTTCGCCCTTCACCTTGTTTTTTTTTCACCCTTCACCCTTTCTTTTTCACCCTCCCTTTCTTTTCAACCCTCCGCAGGTGAAGCAGGTAACCCCTGGAACCTGCACAGAGAACGATGTCACCTCCGGTTTGTTTCACACCGCTTGTCTGCACCTGCCAAACCCTTTGTTTTCACCTCAATAACTTCTTGTTACAACCGTCCGGAAACTGCGCAGAGACTGTCCGGAACGACGGGAACCGCCGGAAACTGACCCGGACGCCTCCGGAACGTGAGGCAGCACAGGATCCATCCATCCATCCATCAACGGAGTGCCAACCAACCGACCAACCAACCAAGCAACAATGCGGCCAAGCCAACAAACCAACCAAGCAACCAACAAACCAAGCAACCAAACCACATAACTCCGTGTTTTCCCCAAGTGCTGTAGATACTAGAAATCCCATGCGGGGGAGGCTTGGCTTGCATTGTGGAGGAGGCGCAGCGCCCTCCATGCATCCATCAACGGAGTGCCAACCAACCGACCAGCCAACCAAGCAACAACGCGGCCAAACCAACAAGCCCACCAAGCAACCAACAAACCAAGCAACCAAAACCACCCATCCCGCAGCGCTGCGCCCTCCCCCGCACCCCCTCCCGCCTTTATTTACACAGCGTCCGTCCATCCATCCACCCATCCATCAACCAAGCACACGAACAGAAAAAGTTGCATATCCATCAAGCACTGTATCACGCAAGCAATCGCGGCAAGCAAAACAACAAACCAACACACCAAAAAGTAACATTTTTCTCCCTGTCCATGATCCATCCATCACCGTAGGTGTTCTCTCCAAACCCAAGCAAGCAACAAGCCAAGCAGGCTGAACCAACCAACACACTAACCAAAGGAAGGAGAGTAAAAAAGAAAGGGTGACCAAACGTTTTCCCCAAATGCTGTCGATACTTGCTTTGCATTGGTAGCCCACCAAGCAACCAACAAACCAGCAACCAAAACCACACAACCCTGTGTTTTCCCAAATGCTGTCGATACTTGGTTCGCATTGCGGGGGAGGCGCTGCGCCCTCCCCTGCACCCCCTCCCGCCTTTATTTACACTCCGTCCATTTATGCATCCATGCATGCACCCATCCCCGCCCGCCATCATTTACAGACCATCCATCCAGCCACCCATCAAACTAGCAAGCAGCCAACAAACCAAGCAACCCAAACCACACAACCCTGTGTTTCCCAAATGCTGTCGACACAAACAGAAAAATGCATGTCCATCAAGCACTGCATCACGCAAGCAATCAACAGCAAGCAAACCAAGCAACCAACACACCAAAAGTTACATTTTTCTCTCTGTCTATGATCCATCCATCACTGTATGTGTTTCCCCAAATCCAAGCAACCAACAAGCCAAGCAGGCCGAACCAACCAACACACCCCCAAAGGCTGTCGATATTTGGTTTGCATTACAACAGGCTAGCAAACCAACCAACGCACCAAGCAAAGGAAGGAGGGTGAAAAAGAAATGGTCGAGGGTCAAAAAAGAAAGAGTAGAGGGTGAAAAAAGAAGGTTCGAGGGTGAAAAAATGTTCAGAGGGTGAAAAAGAAAGGTGGAGGGTGGAGAAAAAAAAAGGGCGGGGTGAAAAAAAGGGTTCAAGGGTGAAAAAAGGTTGCCCGAGAAAGGCCACCCGAAAGATTGAGAAAGTAGACTAAAACCTAACGTTACCTGTTTTGTCCAACTCTCTTTTCTCGATGATCAGTTGAAAAAGGATGGTATTGATTCTGCTTCAATTAAAGTGTATAACAAAGATTTCAAGAGTGATTGCACAACCTGTTTGTGTTCGGCGGTTCAGCAGTACTGGTTGACTGCTTGTGTACTCCTGCTTTAGTTTGATGATAGAGACCCAAGTTTGACATGCCTTGGGCCCAGAGCATTGCGCCAGCAATCTCAAACTATTCTTAGGTCTCCCTTAAAGTTGTTTGTCTTCAGTTTTGGGAAGAATTGTTGTCAATGCCGTTGCTCCTTGGGGAGTTGTTTGATTAACCATGATTAGCTCGGCGAAGCCACTCCGCACGAGAACAGGCCCGACGGTCCCAGTCGGCGGATCAGCGAACCAGGCGCGTGAACCGTCGAGGCATTTTGGCGTTTTGACCTTTTCCTCACAACGTTGCCAATGCTTCGCTCCAGACCGTCACTGCTTGTCCAAGTCTAGGTCAAAACAATGTCAAAACATATCTTCCAGTTTTGACGACAAACGCGTGCGTCTTGGGCCGCAAGATCATGATCACCTTGGTTATGCAAGCCCAGCAATTTCAGCGTGTCTCCATATTGTTCAGGAGAGACCTTGCAAAATCGGCTTCACCCCGGGCCACGGATAGTTGGGCACTCAGAGGTTGGCCGGCGGTCCAAACCAAATATGTGTTTCGTTAAACCAGGGTCCTGCGGTGTTCGCCCATGCGGCTCCGTATTTGATGCAGCCATTGGGTTGCTAGGGCAATTGTATTTTGCACTACCACGCCGCATCAGCTAGTCAAGCCACGGTTGAAACTCCATTGTGGCGGCCGCAATACCACCATCAGTCTTTGCAACGGCAAATGTACTTCCGCATTTGGAGCGAATGATAAATTTAGTCCTTGGCTCACTGGGTGTGAGTGACGCACAGTTGTGCATGATTCCTAGGTTGGGTGCCTGCTGGGGCCTTGGGTGTGAGGCAGTTCCGTGTTGAGAGCTGCCAGGTCCCTTTAGCTTTAAGCGACTGGTTTTATCAACTTGGAATAGTTGCATACGTGATGTTGCTTTGTATACAGCTTTGTCAGCTGGATGCACGCAGTGTGGCTACAGCGCTTGCTTACTGCTCTTGTTAGAAGGTTTATACGATTTGGTTTTTCAGTTGTGTGGTTGGAGGCTTGTTTGTTTGTTTGTTGTGGTGTTCCTTTCCATCGTTCGTTCCATTCACGTTCCCTCCAGTGCAACTGCCAAAGAATCAGATGCAACAGACAGGCACGAACGCAGAACAGCAAAGAAGGAAAGGAACAAAAAGAACGGCAAGGCTGGAAGCTCTCGCTTGGCCTGATCACTTTCTTGCGCCATGGTGACCATGGTGCCACTGATTTCGTTGTGAGGACTTCTTGCCACTGGTGTTTCAACTCTTGTCACTATGATACGGCTTTACTATGTTTCCAAGTGTTCCCCACTTGCTTTGTAAAACCAAAGAAATACAAGTCCTGTGGGCCCATGTTTTTCAAGCATCGCCTGCCAACTGCCCCAGCTTAGGTCGACAAAGCTGAGCACAAGGCAAGGCTTACAAAGGTCTCTCAACTCTTCGGCTTCAGTTGTAACGTGCGTAACATGTTCTAACATGTTGAAACACATCATTCA